>JAJPGS010001030.1:662500-1049132 GCA_028654335.1 Alnus rubra | reverse complement strand
CCATTGCAAAAGTTCTAGTAAGAGCTTTTGGGGGCTCTAGTTACTTGTAAATCACATAAATACTTGAAACATATATATATATATATATATATATATATATATATATATATATATATATATATATATATATATATATATGTGTGTTCGAGTGCGTGCACGCTTAGTACTCATTGCTAAGCTCTAAAAGCTGTGATCATAATCCACACAACAGTTGCAAGAGTGTGCCCAAAGGAGGGCTTTGTCTTCCAACTCTAGAAATCCCTGATACAATTATGGTTTCATATTTTACATCCCAACTCTCTTTCCCAGGAACCAGACTTTCAAAAACCTACCTACTCTATCACTTTCAAAGCTTGAAACTGCTAATAACATATATATATTCCACATACTTCAACATAAAATTCACGGGCATATGAAGGTTATAGTACTCTTCCCTCCTACAACAGAGGAGCTAGCTAATGAGTATGTTATTGTGAAAGATTGCCAGCATATGCAGCTAGCTTGAGTGCGACAGAAAAAAGGAGGGGGGTTGGGTTTGCAATACTTATGAACCCCATTAGCATTCTTTATGAGCTCATTTACCTTTGCCCTACAAGAGTTACACATTTCACCATCCCAGCGCACATGCTAAGCGGTTTGCATTTTTCGCATTTCATTTCTGCACAATTTTCTCATTCCTAACCATAAAAGGAACTGGAGCAAGGACTACTAAGGATAATAGACCCTAGAATGTAAATTTCAAACCTTTTGCACATAACTACATAAGGCTCACTTCATCTTTCTTCCTCCTTTACACCCTAACTCTTCTCCTCTACAACTCCACCTGTAAACCATAAGGCTCATTCCCAAAAGTCCTCATTTGCTACTTTTTTGCAGCAAATGTCGGACTTCATTCGGCAGTTGACAGTTCGCGGTTATATACAGAGGTTGTTGGTAACTACCCTCCCCTCCTCTTCCTTATATTTACTTTTCCTAAAAAAAATTAACTTCAAAATATTTTAAATTTTTGTACTTTTTATATTACGGTCAATCATTTTTATGATTATTCAAATAAAATAAAATAAACCCACTAATAAACTAAGGGTCCGCATGAGTTTATGATTTTAAAAAGTGCGATTTAAAAATAGCAATTTTAAAATGTGCATTTTTAAAAACGCTGTTAAGTGTTTGGCCTTTAAAATCGCAGATTAGCCTTTAAAATTATGCGTTTTCAAATCATAATTGTTTAAAGACGTAATTCCTAATTATTCATTTTTTGCGATTTGGTTTAAAATCGCACTTTTTGTTTACGAAATCGTAACCCCAAATGCACCCTAAACTTTTCATTTTTCTATACAAATTGTTTTTACTTATATTACATAAATCACTCCTTACTACTACTAAAAAAAAAATACCCCACCTCAACAATCTTTACCAAACTCACCTATCAACGCAATAATAAAGCCATGTTATTTGCATGCATTTGTGAATTAACCTTCTCAACGTTAATACCCGATCGTCTGCCTTTGGGGATTCGAATTCTTGTACTTTCATGGATTTAGAAGGTTTGACCCTTTCCAAATTTTCTTCTGGGAGCATGCCAGAACAATTCCCGCGTCGAACCGGGGTCGGGTTTAAGCTGACGTATGGTTAGAGATGAGTAATGCTAAGAACATCAAATTTAATGATAATTTTAAAAGACACGTCAACTTTGAAAAAAATAAAAAGATCATCTCTATCATTACTCGGCTAAAAAGTAGCTGTTAAGAAAATGAGGGAAAGGAATTGGAATTTACCACGGAAATAAGTTTACTAACAATTAATATAGGAAGAGCAGTTGAGAGTGGAGAAATTGCATATATATATATATATGAGGTCACACTAGTTGATACATGCCAGCTCAATATTTTAAGATTTACATCACTTAGGATAAAAGCCATCACAATTTCCATTTTTTATTTAATATATATTTGGAAAAAAATTATATTTAGCCACGAGAAATGCTACATGTGTTTAAACTTTTACAAATGGAGCCTTACTAACTGATGTGGAGCTTATTCATTGGATATGATCAAACAATTAATAAAAAAAAATGTTACGGGTACCAATAAATAAGCTCAACTTCATCTTAGTAAAGCTCTTTTTGTAAAAGTTTAAGTACATATAGCATTTCTCTTTAGCCATTCATCTAATTTGGATTTAGTCTAAACTCTAATTTCAAGATAGGTCATTCTACCACTTTCCGGTCAAAGTTAACGGATTAACATATGTCATGCGTGTCCCGTTTTAACACGTTAGTGTCTACATCGGCAACCAATGTCAATGAAAAAAGAAAAAAAGAAAAGAGGGTGAGATCTTTAGCCCCTCTATGAAGTTCTGTTTACCCAAAGAGTTGATTATTTGTTGTTTGGTTTTCTTATCATTTTATGTTATGTTGTATCCTTTGTACACCTTTGCAAATATAATATTCATATCGAATAACTTCTGTTTTAGTTTGTCTTCGAAGTAAGAAAGCGCAGAGCTTAAATTGGATGTCTTTTTGTTCTTTTGACAACTGACAAGCTGCCTAATTATAGGTTGTTTACATTTCCTTTGTTGCGTTGCAGCTTCCCCAAAATCCAGAAGGAATGAGGCGATTGGAACATTGCTGCTTGGAATTAACCCAGATGTTCTTGTTGTATTATCATGTGAATGAGACTTTTGTTCTTGAAGTGTTTTACTCATTGTCAGCAGATCTTGTTCTGATTTCAATAGTGCTTTCACCTCCTCAACCCTCGAATGGGTGTTCTTATTTCAGCCTAGCAGAGGTGGTTCGGGTAGAGTTGAAAGCTCTCAAGGGTCATGCCTCTGCCTGTGTCCTATTTTTGGGGATTCAAGTAGGGTTGAAGGGTCTCGTGAGAGTCATGTCTTTATCCATGTCCCCTTTATTGGGGCTTTGGGTAAAGTTGGAGGGTCTCACGTGAGTCATGCCCATATCATCTTGTTTTGGTGCCTATATCGCTTTATGCAGCCCATTCCTTGCTGTATGCCCAATGTTTAAAGAACTATGACATTTATGATCCCTTTAGGGTCAGAAACACACTCATTTCATGTTTGTTGTTTATAGTTTCGAAGTTGTAGTTTTGTGTTTGGGTTTGTTGTTGGAGAGCCTACCCTCGGTATGGTGTGAACGGCACGTTCTTTAATGTTGTTCACGTTCTAAAGAATACTGCAAAACAACTAAAATCAAGAGACCCTTCTAGGAATCTCACTTCGATGCCTAAATCAGTCTCTAAGAGAAAAGTATGCTCAATGCATAAAATATTCAGTCTGTGTTTATACCTGGTATAGGGGCCTATTTATAGGCTAAGAGGTAGAGGTCAACCGGAATTAGGTATTCTGCTCCAACTTAACCTAGGAGCGTCGTCAAAATTTGATTTGGACTTAAAATCTGGTCCAAATCTTCAGAGATTAGATTTAGTCCCGAATTTCTAGAGAGTTCTAATTGGACCCAGATTGTGACTTCTATCCCAATTCAACTTGGAGAAAGATTCTACTCTGAATTTCTCGGAATAAGACTTAATTTTCTCAGGAAGCCAATCACATTACCACTAATTCGAGGTAACGCCATGCTGCTACATAACAACCAGGTCCCACTCACATCTGTCTCCCTTACTCTCTCATTTCCTCATTTTATACATACATATTATTCTTTTGATATTATAATCACTGTCATTATTCTTTGTTGTGTTTGTGCAAACTGGAGCTGCATTTGGCATCCTTACAAAACTTGGATATATACTAACATCTCTCCTCTTGATGTTGCAAGGCTAGGGGGTTAGGCTCTAGAGACCTTATGATCTTCTCCTCAATTTTGATATGTAACCAAAGAGTGTAGGTTCAAATACACAACCCCAACATCAAAATAAAATAATTTTATTAAACATGATCAAGCTCAATTTTTTTTAGGACAACCCCAACATCAATCCTAACACCAATACCATGACATGAACAAAAAATAATAGATACAATTTATCTACTGAGAACAGAAAAAACTTCTACTTTTGCGATCTGAAACAAAGGCAAGAAGACCTACACCTCCCAAAATATTGAGCTTGACTCCAACCAGAAAACTCATACCTGTAGAGAAATTTTGCACAAGACAACCCCAAATAGAGTATGATAGGACCCTAGAGAGATGGAGGGAAGACTATTTACTCAGCATTAACCAGTCGTTGAGAAGCTTGGGGAGCATTTCTAGCAGCCTGCTCTGAAGCATTGGCGAGGCCCTGCAACATTCTTAAAATCTCGGTTGTGTCTTCCAAATAGTACTTAGCCTTGCTGGGTTTCTGGCCAACAGTGCAGGCAAACACTTCAGCAACTGGGGATAGGGAATCCTTTGCACTCCTTATAATCTCAAACATGTCCTCATCCGACCTGTCATCCCCAATACAGATAACAAAATCTGGAAGCATTCCCTTCTGTCGCATTGTTGACAGCAGATATTCTGCTACAATCCCTTTATTAACGCCCTGTAGTGAGACAGGAAACGAGTTTTGAGCATAAGAGTAATCAGTTTAGAGAACTTTTATTTACCTTTTTTAGTACTCGAAATTCAAAAAAAAAAAAAAAAAAAAAAAGAATAACTAAAGAATGAATTGTACAAAATAGTCAAGCAATTGGGCCAATTATGCAGCGCAAATGGTCAGAAAATATAGGTCCAACACAAAGCTATTACTCCTAGGTCCTATTCTTTTATGAATTGCACAATGAATTTGTCATAATTTAGACTTTCTGATATACATGTTTTGCAACCCCTTAATCCAAAAGTTTAAACTAATAAGTTTTGATCTCTCAGGTGAACTCTGAGTCTCTGACAGATGGGACACAGTGCTGCATCCCAGCCATTTGACTGCGAAGGTTGGTCATTCTAAAGACGAAAGAAAAATCATGTTGGACTTAGATTTGCATACAATGTGGATGATGATGCACAATAAGGAAAAGACGAAGAAAATGATGATGATAGCATTAGCAATGGTGTTAATAAAGCAGTTTCAATGTTAACTTCCCCTCTCATGTGTATTTCTTGAACCCATTATAAATTATACATTCTTCCACCAGTAGTACACAGATGTCGGAGCTTTATATTTGATTTTAAATTAACAAGTTTTTATCTGTTATTATCAGAGATTAGCTCTGGTCATTCCAAATTACCTATATGGCATTATAGCTATATAATCATCAGGAGACTTTGGATAACATTCTTCGGAATAGTACTCTGACTTACAGGGGCTATGATGCAACACACATCAATGACAAATGGTTACTAAACTACTAAAAATAATAAGACCGAAGCAATGTGGCTTTTTCATATACTTCAGCAGTCTAACTTTTCTCTGATAACACAAGCTAAATGTTTATATTTGCTCGAAGTATTCAAATACCTCACACCTAATGCTGTTTAGCAGATACTTCATTCAGTAGAAGATAAAATTTAGTTTTGTTGTTCCATTTAAGAAATTGTGGTTGATTAACATTAAATAAAAACAATCCACAAAATTATCTTTCAGTTATCTCTCAGGTTCCTTAACTTCATTTCAAGCCTTTCCAAGGTATTCAATGCTAGATGCAGAGGCACATAATAGATCGATATGAACATCATGAGCTGTCCCATAATAAAACCAGTTGGAAGTCATCTACTCTACCAAGGCAAGAATCGAAGACTACGGCTTACAAGTCAATGACTTTCTCAACTAGAAGTATCCTACTCATGTTTGAAGGGGATATTGCTAAAAGGAGGCCCTAGATCAGTTGGTTATGTGCTTGGTTATTGGTATATATCCTTGTTTGGCCTTTCCACCTACTAGCTTAAGATTTTAGGTTGAGGTTGGATGCTTTCATAATTTTAACTAAGTACTAACCTATACAGAATAGTAACTACATAGATCCATGGCTACTATATCATATTACAAAAGAAATAATAATAAATTGAAAAATATTTATCAACATTCAAAACCAGTGTATTTCTTAAGCATATTAGCTAAAATACAATACTAATGAACAGGGAGTGCTAGTCATCACAATGATAAGAAAAATGAAAAGTTAAAAAATTACAGAAAATATTGTAATGAGGAAACTATCTATCTTAACAAAGTCCCCAGGGGTTTTCTCCTTTTTCCAGTCAATAAGGGAAGTTTGAAGGAATTAATGAAAGCGACAAGAAGTATAGAAACTGATGTGTACATTCAATTCTCCTGCTATAAGACCTCCACACACCTCATTATAGATTGATACAAGGAAAATAGAACTGTACCACTTACCTGAGGTTTAACTTCTACTATGTGCGGGCCACTCTTGACAGAAACTGGCTCATTGGCAAGAACACTTTCCAGGTGATTGAGAAGCTCCTTAGCCTGGCATGAGCCGAAATCTGGATCTGCATATTGGTAATTCCAAACAAGAGCACTCTCCTTGGTCTCTATGGTAGAACCATCAGTTGTTTCAGTGTATAATTGCATTACTGGGTCAGCAATCAGTTTCCAATCAAAATCTGGCACAGAAACGCAAGTTTCCCAATCTGCCTCATGATTTGGCCTGAAAAAGAACAATCCAGTTGAAAAACACAGAAATAATTGGGGATTTGGAATATGTTTCTGTTTTCACAATTTTGTGAAGAAAGAATTGGATAGCTGATGGTAACAATAATCACAGCCGGCATTTAATTTTTATCTGTTAAAATAAATGGAAAATAAAAGATATAATGAAAAAATAGAAGAAATAAGTGATCTCTACATATCAGGGTAACAATAGGTTTTATTCGTCTGTGGACCTTGGCTCAGATGGTAAAAGGTGGGGATATATTTGGAAAGGTGTTAGATTCAAAACTTACAAAGCAAACCCATCTCCTTCTGAACCCAGCTGTGATTTCGATTACAAATGTTTCAAAACAGAAACTAGCACAACCATATGCTGGTTTCATTTTATTATCCCCCTTGTAAGAATTTGGAATTGCTCTGGTACCAATTGTAGAATCATTAGCTTTTGGTGATTTTTAACACACACGACATGAGAACATTCTTATGAAATTAACACGACCAATACAGAAGAGATTCACACACAAAAATGTTTTTTTTTATAAGTAATCAAATTTCAATAAAAGGCACAACCCTAGTACACACAATGTATACAAGAGAAACAACTAACCAGTAAAAGAAAAAAGAGCAAGAAAATCATAAAAGCCTGAAATATGGAAGTAATCATAGGCAGCCACCCAATGGTATAAGGTATTAAGGAAAAAAGTCTTTAAGTCCACCATCATCCTCTTGCAGTCTCCAAAGCTATGTTCATTTCATTCTCTCCAGATACACCACATTATGCAATATGGAATCATCTTCCACAATGTTGCACTATGAGAACTACCAAACTAACCTCTCCAATAGGCAAATAGATCTACCAATCATCTATGCATGACCGAGGCCCAATATTTTTTTATGCAATAACAAAACCCTAACACTTTTTTTGTGGTGTGGTGGAGGCAAGACAACGTTCTCACACTCTCATTTAAAAACCCTTGATAACATTTAACATATATGTATCCTATATCTAAAAACAAGATTGGATGCAGTAGTTTGCACAGTACTAAAACAATTACATTGACCAATAGTAAAATACTAACCAACACTGGGACCCACTAACTCATTAACAGAAAATAATTAAAAAAACAAACTAATTACCTTGGTTCAGTTTCTTACATCCCTTAAAGCGACCAGAAACCTATTTTTCAAGTTTAGGGCAATAGACCCTACCACATAGACAATTTCCGCATGTAAAAGCCTGTTCAGCCAAGCCTAAATAAAATTTTCAGACTTGATGAGTCCCTAAAAAACACTTAGCATAGCACGCATGAATAGATTACGTAATTCCTGAGCATAAATATCTTCAGTAAATCAGATGTATCAAACAGGAATATATGCAATATTAAGACCTTTCACGTTTGTGATTTAAGGGGTGTTTGGACATCTCAAGGAAACTACGGTCCATCATCCTTCACATGGCAATTGAACTCACGTTGATGGTGAAATATGGGAATTTGAGATGACCACCAAAATAAATATCCATGTTTGAAATCCAAATTTAAGTAACAAAGCAAATACATATAAACAAGATCCTACCATCACTTATTCCATTTTCTGTATTCCCAATTTTCATGGTAAACAAGTTCCTTGATTAAATGAAAAAACAAACCTCAGGCATCAAATTTGCAATAACTAACAACCACAACCCAAATCCAAGTTCATCTCAATAGTACCCTACTGAAGCTAAGCTGTGCAAATTAGGCTTAATTCAATTCCCTTACAGGTTTAAGGGGAGCTAGTTTAGCACTTTGTTGTTCAAAGAACTCTAGATTGAACCAATGGCATTTCCAAGTGTATGCTCTGCATCATGTTTGCACTTTGCCCATATGGCATGCAGAACCAAAACTTAGATGACATCAAGATCACATGTGCAAGTGTGAAGAGCAGCATCAAGCTTCATATAGATCTATTTTTTGAAAAAGAAAAAAGTGTGTACCTCACAAAATAACCATGCTCTGCTGCAAGCCCAATCTTTTCACAGGAAGAAAACCATTCCATTAGAGTCTTTCTGTCCCTCCCGCTAACAATGAAGACAACATTTTTGGGGTCTCTGCACAAGCTGTTTAAGATACCAACTGCTTCAGTATTAGCTGCTGTGCTAATTGAACCAGACAGCATCATAGCACCATCATAATCTAAAAGAATTGCTCGGCTCTTGGTTCTCTTATAAGCTGAAACAATATGCTCAACTGAAAGCTTTCTGAAATTTGGATCCAAAGCAATTACTCGAAACCCTAAACCGAAACCAATTCCCCAACACCTCCTTCTCAAATGATCCCTACATGCCCTCTCAAGATCTTGTAAAAAGCTACGTGCCCAATATGCGACATCATGTGTACTGACATACCTATAGTGCTTTTCATGCCTCAACTGTTTTTCTGCCTCGGAGACTATTAGGGCTGAATCCATAGCTTCAGCTACAGAATCAATGTTCCATGGGTTCACTCGTATTGCACCACTTAGTGATGGGGAGCACCCAACGAACTCAGATACCACTAGCATACTCTTTTTTGGGGTCAATGGGTTTAGCCCTAAGGTCTCATCTAGTTTCTCATTTCCTTGCCGGCATATAACATATTCATAGGGAATAAGATTCATTCCATCCCTCACTGCTGTAACAAGACAACACTCTGCAATTACATAATATGCAATTCGCTCATAAAACTGAAGTGGGCTATCAATCAAGACAACTGGCTTATAACCTTGCCTTCCAAATGTCTCATTGATCCTGTTCACTGTGGCAGTAGTTTCATATTGGACCTCCTGTACATCCTTCCCTCTGCCTCTCGCAGGGTTTGCAATCTGGACCAAAACAACTTTTCCCCTCTTATCAGGATGTTGTTTGAGCAATTGTTCCATGGCCAGAAGTTTCAAGCTGATTCCTTTAAAGATATCCATGTCATCGACCCCGAGCAAAACTGTGCGACCTCTAAACTGATCTCGTAACTCTGCAAGCTTAGATTCAGTCTCGGGAAGATTCAAAACCGATTGGAGCTGGCCTATATGAATCCCAACAGGAAGAATTTTAATGCTTACAGTGCGTCCATAATACTCGAGCCCTATGTAGCCCCGCTTAGATTGATAAGAAAGCCCAAGCATTCTACTACAACAAGAGAGGAAGTGCCTAGCATAATCAAAAGTATGGAATCCGATGAGGTCAGAGTTTAAAAGAGCTCTCAGAAGTTCATCTCTTACAGGAAGTGTTCGGTATATCTCAGATGAAGGGAATGGACTATGAAGGAAGAATCCAAGCTTCACCCTATTGAACCTCTTCCTCAAAAATGTCGGCAAAACCATCAAATGGTAGTCATGAACCCACACAAAATCATCATCGGGACTGATCACTTCCATTACTTTATCCGCAAATATCTTGTTCACAGACACATAAGCTTGCCAAAGGGACCGATCAAACCGACCACCAAGATCCGGTGATAGAGGAAGCATATAGTGAAATAAAGGCCACAGATGTTGCTTACAGAATCCATGATAGAATTTACTAAAAAGCTCAGGAGGGATGAATGCCGGTACACATTTGAAAGTCTCAAGCAAAGTTTGAGCTACGTCATCTTGCTCACTCAGGTCAATCTCTTCTTTAAGACAGCCAATATAGATTACTTCTAAATCTTCTCCAAGGCCATCTTTAAGCTGTAAAACAAGTGAGTCCTCATCCCAGCTAAAGTTCCACTTTCCATTGTCACTTCTATGTGCCCTAAGTGGAAGCTGGTTTCCCACAATTATCATCCGATCTAGAGAGACGGATGAGGGGGCATCAGAGCCAGCACTCTCGTCATCTAGCTCCGACAACACTCCCGCCACAGTTGCCACTCGAGGAAGCCTCTTCCTCTCACGACTAAAACTTGGAGAATCACCGGAAGCAAGATCCAGTAAGTTAGAATAAGACCTCGAAACCATTGTAATGACAACAAAAACACTTTTTTGTCTACTGGGAGTACGAAGAGGACTTAATGATTCCTCACAATCAAGTTCTGCAGAAAACAAACCCAATGACGAAATAGAATCAGAACAAATATGCCAGAAATTCTCGAAATCTCTAGGCAAATCAAATTTGTTTTTTCTGGTCACCAAAAAATCATAAATCCTACAATCACTCATTATCCCAGTAAATACACAAATATAAAATTTCAAGGAAAAAAAAAACCCAGTTAAGCCTCTCATATTCTTTACATGATTCAGAATTTTGAAAGCCTGAACAGGCATAAAATTCTTACTACGCATGAATACTTAAAAAAAAAAAAAAAAAAAAAACTGAGTTAATCTCAATAGTTAGGCCCTCTAGAAAAATAGACCTTCAAATGATTCAAATGACAACTATTCAACATATGTAGAAATATTAAACAGGCACGGAGACACCCAACACAGATTTGAGGAATACCGAGAAGAATCTGAAGATATTAAGAAATAACAGTGACAAAATTACCTCCAGACTCCAATAACACAGCAACCGGGAAACACAGCGATGTTAAGATGGTCTACCTACAGAGCAAAGTCACCAAAAACAGCTCAAAAATCTCAAATGCATAAAAATAAAATAAAAAACCCCAGTCTCCATATATTTAAAAGAAAAAGATCTAAGCTTTAGAGAGAGAAAGAGAGAGAGTCAACTTAGCAAGGCACTGAAAGATGCAGCAATACTTTAAACCAAGTGGAAAGTGAGCAGAAAAAGCAGCAGAAAGTGGCATGCAACATGAAAGAAAAAGCTTTTTAGTGGTAAACAAGACAATGAACTTACCCTTGAAGGAAGAGGGCGTGTGCGTGGGAGTTGATACAAAGGAAAGATTCTTCTTTTCTCTCTCTCTCTCTCTCTCTCTCTCCCCTTTGTGACAATGGCATTAGCAGACCTTTTCCTTTACTTCCAGTTTGTACAAAGTTTTCATTGATTTTTTTTCTCTAACATCCGACAACAAGTGGGATAGGCTGTCTTTATTCAAAGAAGAATTTGATTCTCTCTCTCTCTCTCTCTCTCTGTGTGCGAGTGTGACTGTGTGAGAGTAAGTGAAGAGTGATTAAACGAGGAACAAAGAACAGTACACTCCAACTTTGTTAACCACGGTTAATATTCATTTGATTTGGAGTCGTTCCTGGCCTTGTCTACCTAACTCTACCTCACGGTAATCGGGTACTGGGGAGTCTGGGGTGGTAACTCCTAACTAGAGGTGCACTTTAGCTCCCGTGTGATACACGAAACTGTGGACAGGATGATATATTTTTCTAAATTTGATGCAGTAGTTCCTTATGCCCCCAATTTCTTGCCCAAAAAAGGGTTGTGCTCTTTGCTCTATGCTCTTTGCTCTCCTCTTCTTGGCCAGACATGATAGTGTTCATTTTTTTTGTAATCATGTTGGGCTTTGTTTAAAAAAAAAAAAAAAAAATCATATCAATCTAGAAAAATAGGGTGGAATGGGGTATGACAAATAGAGTTTCTGGCAAAAAAAAATATATTTTGTTTGTTTGAATGATGTTTTTTGCTTTTTAGTTGAAACAGCATTATGATATAACGTAAAAGTAAGAATAGTTTTCAAATGTGCTGTCAAACGAGGCTTGGATTCTCAACTTTTTTAAGATCAATTCAAGTGCTTACGTTTATATCTTTAACAGATAATGAAATGGTGAGATTTGTCTCTTTTAACATAGAAAAATAAAGTAAATCTTAATTTTTAGACTAATTAAACATCAAAACCCATCAACAAACAACATTTATATAAATAGTTAAACATCACAAGGTTAATTTTCTCATCAACTTTTTAAACTCAAAAGTCACTTAAGCATGAGAGTCTATCATTGTTATCTTTTGCATTATAAATAGGGATCTGGATGTCCTACACTCTATTAGAGCGTTGAAATTGCTAGTTATTCGAACAGCCACATAAAAAAAGAGCCGAAAGATCTACTTGCCTCCCCACTTGCCTCGAGTAATCTCTCATCTACCCAGGGCAAGTGGTCCCGTAGCCCCCACTCTATAGAGGTCCTCGAACTACTATCAATTCAAGCACCTAAATTCAGGAATGTTCATCAAATAGGAAATTGTTTTTAGTAGTACAAGCATCATATTTTAATCTTTTAATTTGCTTTTAACCCTTGTTTAGTGACATAAATTTCCAACCTCATATCATATGTGTCTTAGAAATGCACTTAGAGATACATTAATCTAACATGTTGAAAGCAATTTGAATCTCTTCATCTGCTCTAAACCTTGTTGGACAATATAAGATACCAATCTTGTATGGCATGTAGTTGAGGATATTGTAAACAAATATGTTGTTAGCAATTCAAAGTACAATTCAAGTGTTAGAAAAGGATTGGCTTTTCGTATCAAAATTGTAGACTATTGTATCACTAATAAATTATGCATTGACTTCCATAACCTAAAATCACTAATATCATTCAATGATACGAAGAGATCACTAATATATATATATATATATATATATATATATATATATATATAAAAGCAATCCTTTGTTTATACGATTTTAAAAAGATGGAGAAACTTCACTTAATTCTCTTAAATTGTCGGCGATTTTGCAATTATCTTCCTAAATTTTAAAAACTCTCAATTTAGTCTATTCATCTTTCAAATTTTATTTTTTTTTCAATTTCATTCATCAGTTAGGATTTTCCATTAATCCTGTCTCTCAAAATACCATTGTTTTTTTATGAAAAAAAAAAATTAAAGATCCAGACGTGGGTATTTTTACAAATTTTTCATTCAATTCTAACCAACATTTAAATCATTGTAATTGTTTTCTTTTTTTTTCATAAAAAAATGTGGGTATTTAAAAAATTTTAACACCCATCCGTTAATATTTAACGAAAATTACTAATGGAATTATGAAATTGATTAAAAAAAAAGAAAAAAACTTAAAAGATTGATATACTAAATTGAAAGTTTTTAAAGTTTATAGGGTAATTACAAATATGATGGAAGTTGAGGGAGGTTAAGTGAAATTTTCCTTAAAAAGATTATTTGTATTTTTTTTTCTCAAAAACTCTAAAAGAAACTTAAAAATAATTTTAAATTTTAAGTCGCAACAAAATATTTAAAACATAAAAAATAAAAGGCATTTTTCAGGCCATACTTCAGCGGTAGTACAGCACACGCGCCATGTGACCCACGTAAGATTGGATGAAGCATTATAAAACTTGATAAATGATGTAATTTTGGACCGTCTGGATCGGCCTGTCTGCCTGTTTATCGTGCAGACAGGAGGAGTGGACTGTGGAGATTGAAATCTAGTTGATAATTGTTTTGTCGAATAGTGCCTAGATTAAATAACTACTTGATTTATTTATTAAAAAATATATTTTTTTTAAAAAAAGTACTTGATTTGTGGAGCCTCTGCAGCCAGGGATTTGCTGTCATTTCAAATCTTCCTATTAATTCTCATTTTAATTTACAAACATAATATATTTACCCCCTTTAAGTTTACCCTATTTTTAATGTCCTCAATATTTCAATTTTTGCAATTCTGTGCCACAAATGATAAAAATATACCGAAAATTATATATATAAGGAAAAAAAATGAGAAGAAATTCAAAAAAAAAAAGAAAAAGAAGCAAAAAGCAAAAATTTAGAAAAAGAGAAAAATTCGGAAGAAAAAAAAATACATATCTCTAAATTACCACTTAATTGTTAATTTTATCCCAAACTATAAATTGTGTCAATGTCTTCATTTCAAACTACCAAAACATGTCAATGTCCCCCTAAAACCAACAAAAAGATAAAAATGATCATAACTTTTTTTAATAAGACAAAAATGTCCATTCGAAAAAAAAAAAATTAAAAAAAGAAGAAAGAAGAACGAAAATTATTTTTTAAAAAAAAACAAAAATTAAATGAAAATTAAAAAAAAAAACGAAAAAGACAAAAAGAAAAACCCATTTTTATTTTTATTTATTTTATAACTTTTTGTTATTTTAGATTTTTAAAATTTTTTTTTTTAGTTTCTTTTTTTATAAAAAAAAAAATTAATAATTTTATAAAGGGTATTTTTTTATTTTTTTTTTCATTAGGGGGACATTGACATTTTTTGATAGTTTAGATGGGGAGATTAACACAATTGGTAGTTTGGGAGGGACATTAACAAAGAGTTGATAGTTTGAGAAATTGTTATGGTACTTTAATAATAATAATAATAAAATAAAATAAAAAGAGCAAAAAATCAAGAAATGGAAGGTTATAGGTATTTTTGTCATTTTGGGTCACACATTGGGGACATTGCAACTTTAATAATAGATTAGGCATGAGGGGGAGCCAGTATTGCAAAAGTTGACATATTGGGGGACATTGTAAGAGAGAGAGAGAGAGTAAATGTAATTTTCCCTATCTAAAACTATTTAAAATACTCCTCCGCAAGCTTAAGATTCAACCATAAATGTTGAAAAATACATACTTTTAAGGGAAGTTACGTTACCATACCATCGTATTTTCGCGCTCTTTGACATTGAGACCTCAATTTTTAATGTGATAAATTTGAGACGTGTGCTACCGGCATTTGTAAATTGAGACCTACATTAACTTTTTCCCTAGTAAATAATTGAAATGAGAAAATTACAATTATACCCTTCTATTAAAAGTTTTTTTTTTTTTTTACCAAAAAAATAATAATAATAAAAAGTTGGCCATAGATACCCACAGCCATGGAGACCGACCCTCCATAACTTCTATGAGAGGTGTGTCTCAAGGCCGAGCCTACAATGCCAATCCAAAGTAGCACGTTAACCAACCAATTGGGAGGCAGTGTATACAAGCCATTTTCACTCTTACCCACGGAGGAGGATGGTTCATGATCGGATCCTTTACACAAAAATAAGTGGGGTAAAGTTCAAAGAAAACTTCATTGTCACAAGTAAGTTGAGACATAAATGAGGCATGTGGATAAGTTAAAACATTTTTTTTTGAACGAAAGATCTGAGTATTTCATTGATAAAAAATCACAAGCATAAAACTCTTACATCACAAAGTATAAAACTCTGCAAAATCATAGTCATGTGCTATGAGGTTACATAGTCATAGTTACAAACAAAATTCTTACAATAAAGTGTTATCTATTCCGTTAACCCATGTACAAAAATAGTTAAAGAGTAAATATGCTTCGATCAGAGTAGATCTAAGACAAAGATAGCTAAATATCATAGAAAAATTTATTTAAACTGGTCATGAGAGATAACTCCTCACACCGAACTATTCAGGCCGTGAGATATAACCTCTCACACCTGACTAATTTTCATCTCATAGATCACCCATGAATACAGATTTAAAGAGAAGAAAACTCTTCTTCAAAGTAAAAACACAACCATCAAACAGTAGTAGTGGCCATGGAGAAGATAAATGGCACAACACGGATCGAGGTAGATGGATTGATGCATAGAGAGGTCAAAATTGCTGATATAATCAGAAAACACCTACAGACAAAAGAAAAAACCATAATGAGAGAGGGAAGGTAAGAGCGAAAAGTAGAAAGAGAAATGGAGAGAAGGAGGGAGCAGATATACTCCTCCTCTTCTCAATCTACTTTTTGAGGGGTAAAGTCTATCCTCCATACATGTTTAATTAAGTCCATCTATTATCGTTAAATAATAAACTCATAGCTTATAGCTAGTTATCTATCATCCATACATGTTTAATTAAGTCGATCTATATATTATTATTAAATACTAAACTCATCGATAAACCTATCACGGAACATCATCACGGCCTATGGGTACGGTCTCAACAACATGGTTATCAACCAACCTCAAACTCATAAGAATCATCTTAGAAACCTAGATCTACATACCCATACATAAAACTTCTAGTATACGTACAACTAACACAACAGCTAACCATAAAGTAAATACGCTTATAATAACATTAGAAATGAAATTAGAGTAGGAGATCGATTACTTTTATTAAAGGTAAACTTCACTGTCAACCTAATTAAACCAAACACCTAACCTAGACATGTCAAAATTTGTGAAAAAAAAAAAAAAAAAACTTTCCGGCCACCCACCCGCCACCCGCCTAGTTGGCCATGTGATTAATTCAACTGATCGAACCATATCGGGACGGGTTGAAATTATCAGGTCGGCCTGTTTGCATGCATGAACCGATCAGGTGTGATCAGGCCTACTTATCCCGGATAAAATCATGGGTTACTTTGGTCAACAATTGGATCGATCACTGAAAGCTCCGATCCAACGCAATCAAAATAGTAGAGTGATTCAACAGAATAGGCAATAGGCAATAGGCAAGTTTTTCAACGCTGGAAGGCAACAATTGTACTCTCCTAGTCCTAGGTAGGAGGAGCATTCTTTTCCATTAATTACAAGGTGGTTGTGGCCGCAGTCAATCCGATCGATCGTAATCATGAAAGCGACGATCTAATTATAGCTAGCGCCGCACACGTGGTGTTGGATCGAGTTGGTGGTTGAGTTTTCAGTTCTTCATTTTCCCACTTGGCAAAACGCTTTCAATTGATTGCTACGTGTGAACTCTGCCGAGCCCTCCTTTTCTTTTTCTTTTTCTTTTTATCACTTTCCTGTTTTTCTTAACGTGGAAATTAAGTCTTGCATCAACTTGATCCCTCGAAGGAAGGGCAAAGGGCAAGGGATGACATGGACGACAATGATAATGAGGCCAGGGGTCGAGATTTGGCCGTCTTCCGGTCCTTGGATTAGCAATTCAAAAGACCACAACGGGAGAATTCTCAGGCTCAACGGGCCACTGTCAGTCTGTCAATGTCGACATGCATTTCAACCAGACCAAAGCATTGGAGCGATGATGAGAACTCTAATGAAGTGATGGTGATTGGAGAGGACATGGTGGAGATCGAACGAGAAGGCCAGGGAGAGAACCTAGAGATAGTCAAGTTGAAGAAGCGTAAGGGCCGAGGGCCCGAGGCGAAGGACGACATGGACGGTAGTGACAGCAAACTGGGGCCGGGATTTAGTCGTTTGAAGTGGGCCAGAATAATTAGTAAAAAAAATTTGTATTATAGTCAATTGTTTTATTTGAATAGAAATTAAAAAAAAAAAAAAATTATTGATGAATATATATAAAAAATAAAAAAAGGTTAAAATATTTTTAAAGTTGATTCCTTTTTAAAAAGGTAAAATTAAAAAATGAGAATATATATAATAAATGGGGGTTATGAGAGACATAGAGATTAGAGACACTAGATGCCAAATTCTATAAATCCCAGGCTAGAAACGTTGGTCCGCCGGCCCACTACATACACAAGTTGGGGGAATTGAGGTTGCGTCACTCTTTGTTTATATCGTAACAGACAGACAGACAAACATCTAAAAAATAATAGAACACAAGCAATTACATAAAATCACGAAGGATCAACGGCTTTCTATTTCGGAAAACAAAGCTCAATCTTTTCTTTACCGGAAAAATCAGTTTTTTAGGAAATTTTTTACGATTCACACATGAACGGAGCCGGTCATTTTAATGGGAGGGAGCCAAATATTTTTTTTTTTTTTAAGTAGGGGTTAAACTATATATATAAAGGCAAATTTTAAGTAAATTAAACATAACCCAGTTTTAATATTTTTATTATTTCATTCAAATTAAAAATCAATAAGCAAAAGTGAAGAGTTTTTAGAAGAAAAAAAAATAATAAAAGTAAAGAAAACCGCTGTCCAAAGATTCAGAAAATAAAAAATAAAAAATGTCTCAGTTATTTTTTCCACACATTTTTAGGAAATCGAGCTTGGTCAAGCTTGTGATTCCTCAAATCCACACCTGTCTTCTTCCAATGCACTACTTGACTAAACACTTTTCGTTTACTTTGAATAAAACCTCTACAACTTTGTAAAGATCCTTCCATTGTACCTTCTCAGGCATGTCCATTACTACCCGTGAAATATTAAAGGAAAAAAGTTTTGACAATAGTTGAACAGATGAAAAAATGGAAGGGGCCAAGGGAAAAAAAAAAAAAAAAATTCTTGCTAGGGCTAATAGGCCAAAAAAAAAAAAAAAAAAAACCTTTATTTGATTCATCTAAAAAAAATACCTTAATTTATTTTTTTTGTTTTACCTTAATTTTTTTTTTTTTCTTAAGAGTTATGGCCCCCACCGATCCCCCCTCTCTCCGTCATTGGATTCACATATAAATCATATATTTTTTTATTAATGTTATTAAAAAAGCATGGGAGAAGTACGTGTATGCTATTAAAATAACATTTGATTCTCATATGCCAAGAGACATATGTCAAACTTAAATGTGGATTGTAAAAAATAATTTACAAACCGATTTGTAGAAAAATTTTGCCATTTCTTTCTTATGTTTAAATTACGTGTACATATTGTTTTTAATTTTTATTATTATTTTTATTAGTGAACTACTTTTATACTATTCGTGAAACCGATGGATTAACTTCCGCAATGCAAATGTACATTAAAATTAAATAAATAAACTCCTCCATAGTGCAAATGATGGGAGTCCAGCGGCGGAGCCACGATTTTAGGTTAGGGGGGTCAATTTTTTTTTTTTTTTTTTTTTTTTTTTGTTAAATGAATAATAAAAAAATTTTAAGTTGAATAAAAATTAATTAAAAAATTTAACTAACGCAATAAATAAATAATTAGTCAAAATTGAAAAGAACAATTCAAATATAAAAGCTTAAATCTTAATCAATATGAAAATTTATTATATACTTGAAACTGAAATACTGAATTTTGTTTAAAAGTTAATTTGAACGGTTGAACTTTGAAGGCTTTTTTGAATGGTTGAATGCTTTGATTAGTTGGAAAAAATACCTTAAAAACAAATCGAACATATATAACAAATTCTTTTACAGTTTTACTTCTTTCATTTAAGACTTTTTAATGATTTGTAAAATAACACTAGAATAAAAAAGGTATATAGAAAAACAAAAAATAACACTGGTGTCAAGTTTAACCCGAAGGCCCGAAGCTTTAAGTATAAAATATTATGACAAGATTTGATTGAATGATTATGTATGCACAATTGCACACGGCGCTACAAAGCTCTAAATAACAATATTGTTTTTTCTTTTTTCAAACCACAAGTCACAATATGTCAAGGTTTGAGCGAGCTCGTTTGACAACCCCCTTCCCTTATATTAGGGAATGAATTTTTTTTTTAGTGAAAGTAAAATGTGATTAATGTGATATAAAGTTGAAATAATTTATATAACAAAGTTAAAAAATTTATATTATATTGAATTTTTTTTATTTAAATAGTAATAACAAATTATTTGTGTAATATAAAAAATTTATAATGTTATGAAATTAACGTTTTTTTAGATTAAAAAAAAAAAAAAAATCTGATCCGTCCAAAATTTCACACGACTTCTAAAGCCACACGCAACAATCACACCACTCACACCGTCCACGTAGCTGTAGTCTCAAGTAATATGTAGAGTTGTAGACTTTTTTTTTTTTTTTTTATAGTTGACTATTTTAAACTTCTAAATGATGAGTTTTGGAGACAAAAATTAAAAATGTTGCCTTGTCTTGTCTTCCACCTTTGTGCTTTCGTCTTCAACCTCTCAACTCTAATTTTTTTTTTCCTGAATCAGATCTCTCGACCCCTCTCGAACCCCCCTCCCTCCGGCCCGGTATGGAACTATATATTAATTTCAATACGGCGGTCATTCATTGAATGACTAGTTCTTCTGATCGGTCACGATTTGATTATTATATTTATTTATTCAAACTTTTCTATAAATATGATTTTTTTTTTTGGTATTGTAACACTATAAAAAATAAGCACAAAATGTAGTTTTTAGATCTTCAATCTACGGACGTAGATCATAAACTGAACCATGTAAATTCATTTATGTGTCTGTCTCTCTCTTTATTCTCTTTTAATTTCTTTAAATTTATCTTTTCTTTCATCATAATTCAATATTTTACTCTAATATCATATTAAATTCATATTTAATTCATACAAAATTATTAATTTAATTATTTAGTAATACTTTAAACATATAATAAAACCTTTTTTCTCTTCTTCTCGTTGGGAATATATCAAATGAATACCAAATAAAAAATAATAATAATAAAAATATTTTTTATCTTACAATATTAACGTGACAGTCCTAACCAACTCTTGAATTTTTTTTTTTTAAAACAATGACCGATCGGTTTGGTTGACATTGTTATGTCAGCATTGTAAAATAAAAAAAATGTAGTTTTTAACACGGGAAGGCTTGTATTGCACTGTTAGATTTAGTTTAGGTGCTATGAAAAAAACTACAAATTCAATTCCAAGTTTTTCATAATATATATATATATATATAACAGTTGAAAAAACCAAGGCACATATTTTTTTTGATAAGTAAAACGGCACTACAACACATATACCGGTAGGTACACAAGGAAAATGTTTTTTCTATATCACATTGGTGTACATTAACTCTACACCAAGACATATAGGGTGTGAGACTCATGCATGTAGATCCTATATACATGAATCTCATATCCAATATGTCTTAGTGTATAATTAATGCAAGCCAATGTGACGTAGAAATAACACATTTCACGTGCACAATACCAAAGCCAAATCCTGCATTGTTGGCCTCCTTCGACTCTTGTTAAGTAGAAAGAAAACTGGGACAGGGACAATTGAACCAAAGGACAAACAATGAGGCCTTCTGAGGGGCCTAGCTCCTGCAAAAAGCACACACACAAATAATACACAATAATTAAGCAGACCCATCAACGAATTGGTACCTTCCAACTAGAAGAAGAAGAAGAAGAAGAAAGATGCCATCAAATACCAAAAACTGGGAAAACGTATAGGTTTGAGCATCACAGTTAAAGGAGGCTTATCATCTGTTTGCTGGAGGGCCCCAATGCAAACATGAGGGGGATGAGTTGGTGAAGTGAGATTGTAGGTGGGAAGCATTTGTTTGGAAGGAAAGCCAACAACATAACATGTGCTTAAATTAGGTCAAATAGTTGCACTTGCCATTTCCTCCTGCTTAGCTTGAAGATTTGGTGACTTTCTTGTTGTGGTTGAAGACTAGTTCGGATTGATGGGCATCCCACCAATTATTGCCTTTGTAATCATCATCATTTATATTGGACCCCATTTTGAATTAATTATTTTCTTTCAGTGAGGTGGTGAAAGAAACAATCCATGACTGACTCTCCCTATTTCCCCCACTTCCATAACCCAACTGCCTTTTAAGCAAAATATTTTGAGTATTACAATGAAAGCAATTCTAAAAACTGCACTTTTATATGTTTAGTCACAAACTATCATTTTCATTCTTCTAACTTGTTAGTGTCAATCAATTTTTTATTTTTTATTTTCCTTTTTTAACAAGGTTTGATTGGCATTCCACGTTCGTAGAGGGCAATAGTAGTGAGATACAAGTGTGGTTTCTAGTATTGCTCGTATAATTTTTACAACAAATTTCATATAAATTGACGTGCCACTCCACATTTTATGAAAAGAGTAATAATAGAAACCACATTGTTATTCTACTACTATCCCACATTTTTAAAAAAATTGATGATCAAATAGCTGATTGACACTGCCATATCAGTAAGGTGGAATAGTTGTAAAATAAATAAATAAGTGTGGTTTCTAACATTTCTTTTTATTAAAATAAGTGTTGCATAGATCGATCGACACCTTAATTTGTAAAGAATTTCTAAAAAAAAAAATTATAGTTCCTTTAGCATCAATTAATGTCCAATTCACTTGTTGGACCTCACGCGCCGGAGCTCTCCTCCCTGCCAATCCCTGTTGTTACAATGTTTTGCATTTTATTTTTTTTTGTTGCTTTTATGTTCTTTTATCTTACTTGGGTTATTGTCTCTTTTTAAGAGAGATTCTTGTATTTGAATTTATGTTGGTGCTTCTTTTTTTCTTTAGCCTCTTTCAGGTGGTTGTGGTTGTTGTTGTTCCCAAGTGAAGGTATAGATATGCTCGTCTTAATTTGTACCCATTTAGCTTCTGTAATCGCCTTTTGCGGCCTCTCGAGAGGATATAGTCATTTTTTTGACCAATTTTCTACTATTTGTAATTATTTTAACAACGTTTTGGTTTGTTTTGGGTCTATTGTTGGGGAGCCCACCCATTTTTTGTTCATAGGATCGTCTACTTTTTCTTCCTTTTAGATTATGAGTAGAAATGATTTTCTTTTATAACCCTTTTTTCTTAATCAATTAAAAAAATAAAAAGGTCCAATCCACTTGTTGGTTGATTTGGGTGGGCTTTGGATTTGGGCTTTTGTGCCAAATAATTATTAAGCCTAATTGATTGATTAATTCCCTTCAAGGGAAAAACTTAAAAATTACGAATAAAGCATGTTTTTCTTATACAAAAAATAATGAACAAGGATTTAAATATTTTTGCAAGACTGATAACTTTTACTTTGGAATTTTCAATTTTCTCTACGATTCAATTTCTATTATCCTATCACCCAATTGGGATCGACAAAGCTTTGTTGTTCGATCTCGAAACAATTTTCATTTGCCTAAAAAATAAATAATAATGCAGTAATTGTTTGTTAACTCGTTTTATTACGAGCTTTTTTAGTGTTTTGTAAGAAAAGTTATTTGTTAACAAGTTGACTTCTTGAATAAAAAGAAAAAAGAAAAAAAACGATGAGTTAGAAAATAATCCCGCTACTTTTCATATTTATTTAATTTATTGATTTACGTGACGTATTTTAAGTAGCTAACATAAAAAGTTACTTAAAACATGCAACATCAACAATGTAAAATGAACGTGAAAAGTATATTAAAAAAAAAAAATTGATAATTTTCTTTTTCTGTTTTGGACCTAAAGTTGGGCCTAGCTAACTTTTTTTTCTGTTTTTTTTTTTTTTTTTTTTTTCTTTTTTTGGTCCCAGTTGAACCCTATTGGGCTGAATTGCACAATTTGTTTGTGCAATATATAAGGCCAATCTCTCTCTCTCTCATTTACTAAACCTTTTAGATAATTACATAATAAATCCTGGAGTTGAACTTTTAATTTTCGTTAGGCTTTTAGTTTTGGCAAAACTTAAGAGTTTTCCTTTAATTTTTGTTAGGTTTTTAGGTCTTTAGTTTTTCTTTAATCTCAATTTATAGAAATTTTCGAATGTATTGCAATTTCGAACGATAAGCATTGGAACGATGATGCGGCAACATAGAAAGTATCTTAAGAAGTCTCACCGTGGATCTGGCTTGCATGCGGTAGTTTAAAACTACTGCATGCATGCGTTTTTCACAAAACGGTACGCTTTTTCACTTAAAAAAATTTGCAAAACTTAAACCTAATAATAAAAAAATTTATTAAAACTTAAAAATTATAATAATTAAAAACTAAATATAAAAAAATAAAAATAAAATAAAAAGGGTGGCGGGCGTTGCCCAATGGGGTTGACGGCCACATAGAAAGTATCTTAAGAAGTCTCACCGCGGATCTGGCTTGCATGCGGCAGTTTAAAACTACTACATGCATGCGTTTTCCGCACAACGGTACCCTTTTTCACTTAAAAAAATTTGCAGAACTTAAACTTAATAATAAAAAAATTATTAAAACTTAAAAATTATAATAATTAAAAAAAAAAAAAAAAACAAAAGGAGTGGTCGGCGTTGTCCAAGGGGGTTGCTGGCCAACCCATTATTGGACAAAGGGGTGGCTAGAGCCACCCCTTTGGCCGATATGGGGTGTATGAACCACCCCAGATCGGCTTTGGGGGTGGTCCGGCCACACCCAAAAGTCCAAAAAAACAAAAAAAGAAAAAGAAAAAAGGTTTGAATTTTGGAGGGTGGCCAAACCACCCCAAAGCCGATCTGGGGTTGCCCGCAATTTCCTTAGGCAACACTGGCCACCCCTTTTGTTTTTTTATTTTTGGTTTTCAATTATTATAATTTTTAAGTTTTAATAAATTTTTTATTATTAAATTTAAGTTTTACAAATTTTTCGCTATAACACCTAAACTACCGCATGCAAGCCGAACCTCTCACCGCATAATGATTGACACGAAAAAATTTCCTCCGGTTGATACGCATTCGAACATCACCGACGTTCTAACATTTAATTGTGTCAAATCAATCTCTTGGGCACGCGATTAAATCTGGCCGTTAATCGTCTACCACCTTACGATACGATGATGCCACGTGGTAACTCTCCCATTTAAACTTTGAGAAAAAAAAATTAAAAAAAAATTCCTAATATCACTCAACATTTAGAATTATTAAAAATATTTTTAGCATGAGAAATGATTAAAACATTTACACTACACAACAATGACACAACACCAAGGCATAATGGAGTGGAGTTCATGCGTAGACTGCACTCCATTATGCTTTGGTGTTGTGCCATTGTTGTGTAGTGTGAGTGTAATGATTTTTTTAACGAGAACCGTTGAAGATGCCGCCATCTTAGCGTTAAGATGACTGAGAGTTTAAAAAATTGTGGTTTTTAGCTTCAATCGTGTATAAATAGATATTAATTGAAGAGTTTGGTGTCGGAGAGCTGTTTGAATCCGCCATGAAAGGGGACAGCAGAAGAGGAGGAAGACAGGACCACCGCCACCACAACCGGCCTCTTCAAATTGACGAGACCTGGACCGTGAGTCCCCCACTCGATCAGGAACGCAATCTTGTCGAAACCCAGCTCTCACCGCCTTCCTCCCCTTCTACTTCTGCTACAGATAGCAGAATCGAACCCACCACCGCAAGTATACCTATCTCATATCGTAAACCCAGAATCCGTCAAAATTCCAAGTGGGTGTCTAAGAATCGGCGCCCCCATCCAGTCAAATCCGAGTTTGAGAAAAAACCTGAGGGTGGTTCTTTGAATAATGAAGTGGGTTCTCTGAATTCTTTGGATTCTCAGATAGGGTCTTTGATTATTGGGGAGAAGGTCAACGAGAAAGGAGAGAAAGACAAGGAGGAAGAAGAAGGGAAGGAAAAAAGTGGGAAAGAGACAGTTGAAGTGTCCGAGTCAAGTGAGGGTGTGGATGGTGTTTTAAAAAGATTGGAAGAGCTGCGTTTGGGCATGGAGGAGCCGGAGTTGTCTGAGGAACAGCTGAGGATCAATGATCAACTGCAGGAGGATGAGGTAATTAATTTAGTGAACTTGCCAATGATATGAAATTTTAGTTCTTTTAGCTTGGTGATGACTGATGTTGGTGTATATGCTGCTCCGCTTATTGCTAAGTAGAGTTTGTTGAATAAGTTGAAACCTTGCTGGAATGGTGCCACAGACTTTAAGGTGAAAATTCTAACATATGTACATGATCAAGTGGCTGTCTGGCCAATATAAATGGACAAATTGTGCAAAAATAAATTAAATCACGTTTTGTTGATAAATAATGAGTGCATATTCATCCAAAATAATAATAATAATAATGAGTGCATGACCCAAGATTATACTGAGCCCAGCTTGAACTGCATATTTGGCTCAAACTTGGCTGACAATGAGTTGAGTTTTTTTTAGTAAACAGGGTTCCTTTAGCCTGTTTGGAACCTTTGTTAAGAGCTAATTCCTATTTAATGTTTGGTCGCTTTTAGGGGCGAAACCAAGATTTTTATCTGGGGAGTTGGATATACTCTAAAAGAAAATTTAAAAAGATGTATTTTCTGACAATTGGCTTATGGCTAAATCTTTAAGTTCTTACACAAAAGTATGTTTTCTTATAACATCATTCATATTAAGGAAATTATAATAAAACAAGTGCACAAAGGGGAAAAAACAACAACATTGATTATGCTAAGTGTACTCGATGTTGATTTAGCGAGTAAAAAATAACAAGTGCACAAAGGGAAAAAAGAAAAAGAAAAAAAAAGAGACTCAAGCTTAAAGAAAATATATTTACAAACTATATGATTATTGGAGCTTACAATAATGAAGAGGTTGGTCTCTTTGGGAGGTACTGAGACACTTATGGTGTAGGGCAGTGGGGCTGGCTTTGCTTAGTGAAATGGGTCTTGTCTGCCCCTTTTTGTGACTTTGATGAAGGATGAATAGTTTGGAAAGCTTGAAGGGAAAAGGAAAAGTGGGAGAAGACTCAGAAGAGGGAGGCATAAGATATATATATTTTTTTCCTTATTCTTTTGAGAACTTTTTGCTTGGAGAGAGAAGGGGATCGCTAATGAGACATGGGTTTTCTTTTCTTTTCTTTTGGCCAGGTTTTCTTTTATGACGGGTATGGTTGAGAAATACAATTAGGAAAGTGACAAAAATGCCCATAATTATTATTATTTTTTATTTTTTCCAGATCTTTGGGTGGGCCATGCCCTCCCCATAACTTTCTCCCTGCTTGCTTCAATGAATAAAATTATTTCTCCCAATCTTATGGATAAATGAATTGCTCATATTTGTGACAGTTTTGTGTACATGTTCAATTGGTTCGCATTATTAATGAGAATAAGGGACTGGTGAATGGTAATAACGACACAAAAGCTTAAAGATATCCAGTATGTTTCAGATTAGTTTGAAAAGAACATGTGTACTTTGAGTTAGAAGTGATATGCCACTGAGATGAATCTGTTGCCAATGCAATGAATCTGTCTTAGTCTCTTCAGAAGTATCTTCTTATTTTTGTGAGAGAGAGATTAGGAGGATGCTTCTGTTAGATAAGAGCTATTGGCTGACATAGGATTATGCTTTGGAAACAAATTAGAGTATTACAAGAGGAAGTCCTTGGGTAGAGTCCTTGCTCTGTATTACAGTGTAGCTATCAGATTAAGTAAACACTTTGTCGGTCAACATTTTGGCAAATAATTGTTTATCTGGTATCACTTTTTTCTACGGACATGTTAAGTGTGTTTGGCCTGGTTCGACCTCATGAGTTATCTAGCTTGTTGAAGTAAAATTATGTTATACCTGTACTGAGAGTGTCATGGTTAACATGAAGGAAGACTTAGACATCAAGAAAAATAGGTCTTCCGTAAGTAGTTACTTAGATATGCAGCCCTTGTTAGGTGAAACCTAGGGGAGAGCTGGTTGGGATGGTGTGGTCATGCATTGAGAGCTCCCGAGGACATTAAAGAAGTTGAATCTTAAATGGGTGAAATTGATATAAAAACATGTCAGGCCAAAAAAAGGAAAGGCAAGATTTTGAGCTTTAGACCATTTTATTTGAAAAGATAGCTTAGTCATAAGCCTCCAAGCTATCAAAGGATTGCCTCCTGTGCTGGCTAGATTATTACTAGAAGATGCTTTGGAATGTAAACATGTTAGAACTGACCCACTTTTAGCATTAGTATCTATATTTGCTCTCTAAAAATCTTGCAGGCTTTCTGAATTGCCTTTATGAAAGTTTTTGTTACTGTCATAAGAGTTTCCAATTATATCTTGCCTAGTTTAGGAATTCCATCCATGCAAGTGTTATGGCCTACGTTAAGTTTGTGTTCATCCATCGGCCATTACTAGAATTTTATTTATAATTTCAAAATTAGAATCTGGTTGAAATAGATATAGAAATTGAAATCTTAGACCCTTTACCCAGAATTTTATTGAATTAGAGAAATTTGTTGTTTGAAAGATGGTTGAAATTTTGAACTTATCAAAAAAAAAAAAGATGGTTGAAATTTTGAAATGCCAAATATTCAATGTTTTGCAAAGTAGAATGAATATGAAGATCTGAAAAGAAATCTTCCTTAAATTTAAAATCATGCCTGTGGATAGAAGAACGACGGCTTTGCATGGTAGGAACTTTATGACTGCTTTGAATTTCTTACCCTTTATCATCTTTTGTGTTCTTTCGTAGTTGCTTGCTATGGAGTCCATTTATGGAGACAATGTTTTCATCCTTGACAGACACAGCGGCTTAAGATCTTTTCAGGTTTCGCAGTAAGCCAATGTCTTAAAGACAAAGTTCAATATCCATAAAGAAGTGAATAGTCCAACACCTACTTATTATTTTGCAGATTCATATACACATTGAAACACAGGGTGAAGTTTCTATTACTGCAAAGCTAAATTCGTCCGGTGATTTTGAGACCAAAAGTGACAATTCAGATGACTTCTCATACTCTTTCAAAGTCCAATATCTTCCACCAATTTTATTGACTTGTTTATTACCTAAATCATACCCAAGCCACCTACCGCCTTATTTTACTCTCTCCGTTCAGTGGCTGGATTCTAGTAGGATTTCCAATCTTTGCTCCATGCTGGACACAATATGGAGGGAACAGCCAGGGCAAGAAGTCATGTACCAGTGGGTGGAATGGCTACAAATTTCTTCTCTTTCTCATCTTGGGTTTGATAAAGCAATAATGCTTGGTCCTTATGGCATAAGACATGCAGGAGATAGACGTGCAGTTTCTGGAATTTTTTCGCCAGATGTTGATATTCCTACAATAAAAAGTTACAACGATGAGAGACACCATGAGAACTTCCTCAAAAACTTGCATGAATGCTGTATCTGTTTTAGTGAGTATGCAGGTAATTGTCAACCTTTGCTTGACGTAAGTTTCATTGAATTTTATTTTCAAAATACATTAGTAGCGTGGGATTGTTGTCCAAAATTGCTCCTAACTTGGACAATGTCAACAAAGTTGGACCAACCTGACTCTCCTCACCCGTAAGTGATGGGTGGAGTGGGGAATGGTGTAATGGGTTCAATCCCATACGGGTGCTTGAGTTGTGTTTAACTATCAAGAAAGAACATGGCATGCTAGATCTTTTCAACTGCTTAAGATCTGTTTGTCTAGGGGTGTATATTTTTTAGCATTACAAGAATTTAAGCTAGAAGTATAAGTACCAAAGTATGTATGAATTATAAAGAAGGGGAAAAAAAAACAAAAGAAACCAGCAGATTGTCATCGGCTGAAAAGCATGGACTCGTTTGGTAATGGTTTTGAAAACACTTTTCTATTTTCAAAACAAAAAACACTTTTTTCTTAAAATCATTAACAAACAATTCAAAAACACATTTTAGAAAACTTTTTACACATATTTTGAAAAAAGAGGTGCTTAATTTTTTAGGTAGAGGAGTGGCCGCACGGCTACCCCAATAGGTCAAAGGCGGCTGCGCGACCACCCCAACTAGATAGGGTTGGCCGTGCGGCCACCACAGCAGGCCAGGGGTGGCCGCGCGCCCACCACAACCAGATCGGGGTGGCTGCGCTGCTACCCCTTTCCCCCGCTAAGGGTGACCACACAACCACAATTTTTTTTTAAAAAAAAAAAATTGTTATTTTTTTTTATCAGTAAGAAGTCAGTTCTATATCTACTTGTGTATTCTCAAAATAAGCATGTTTTTGTTTCTTTGAAAATACAACCAAACAATTTTTTTAAGTGGATGCCACATAAAATATTTTTTCAAATGTGGACTGCACCAAAAAAACATTTATCATCTTTATATCACCTCAAAACGCTTTTTCAATCCAAAAAAAAAAAAAAAAAAAAATCAATTTTTAAAACCATTTTCAAACATTCCTTATTTTTGGAAAAAAAAAAAATTGATATTGAAGAGCTCAAATATATATGCTTTTAGGACAGTATAAAATTAAAGAATACTCTTTCATTTCATATGCTAGTAGATGTTCCACCACATGTGCAGCATTAAATAAGACTTTTTTTTTTTCCAATGATGTAAGAAAAGCAATGTTTTTTTAATACTGTTTTATAAAAATAAAAAAAATTAAAAAAAATTAAAAAATTGAAGAATTTAAACATTATTTACACTATACTACTGATGTAGATAAACCAACATTCTTCTTATATTAGTATTATATATTTTGTTACTTTGTTACATGTTTTCATTATTAACCGGTAGAATCTTCCAAAATTTCCCTATTTTTTTGTAAGCATGTAATCAATGCTTTTGAGATTCTTATTTTTTAGGGAAAACTTCACTTAACCCCTTTGAACTTCCATAACTTTTGCAATCTCTCCACCAAAGTTCAAAAACTCAGAATTTAGTGTATCGAACTTTTACTTTTTTGCAATCTCACCCTCCCGTTAAGGTTTGGGGTTAAAGCAGATGGTCAAAGAGTAAAATGACTCATATACTCCTGTAAACTTTAAAAACTTTATGAAGTTACAAAATTAACCTTTTATTACAATTTTTATTTTTATTTCTTTTTTTAAAAAAGGATAGTTTGGGAATTTCTCACCCCCTCCGTTAGGATTTAACGGAAAATTCTAATGAAAGGGTGAGATTACAAATTTTTGAAATTTCGATACACGAAATTGAAAGTTTTTGAATTTGGGAGGGAGATTGCAAAAGTAATGAAGGTTCGGGGGTGATTAAGTGAAGTTTTCTCTATTTTTTTACTTTCCAATGACTTTCAAATTGATAAAAAAGTTGTTAATTCAAAATATATATAGTTTTTTTTTGTTTTTTTTTTTGGTTTTTGGACATTTTTTATTATATTATGTTCATTTTTGTAATATATTAACCTGTGCAGCACGAGTATTTTGGCTAGGTGAAGCTTAATAGGAGACACCACACAATGTTGATGGTGCCTTTTTTTGTTTGGACCAACTAGAATTGATAGTTTATCGCCTTGGTTATGTTTACTAACTACTTCCAAATAGGTTTATCAACTGAAAACCAGTTGTTCATTTGCTTGCATCAGGACATTGTCTTTTTTCCTCTTCACAATATTTCGGCCTAAGAATAACTGTGTTTGTTTATTTTGAAAACAAATCCATATAATATGTTTTAATTATAAGACCCCAGTGTACAACCTGCAGTGATATAGGTATAGTTATATATCCCCCTTGAATCATATGTTAAAGGACTTCCATTCTGTCACTGGTTCCAGGATAGGGTTTCTTGATCAAGTTGATTTCTTCTCTCAACTGATTTCTTTTGTTAGCTATATCTGCATGGATGTTCAAACTTAGTATTCCTGTCTACCATTGGAAAATTTATCATCATATGACTATCCAATTCATATTATGGTATTTTTCCCTGGTAAACATACCAGGTAGTGAGTTCGTTAGACTGCCATGCGAGCATTTCTTCTGCTGGAAATGCATGAAGATTTATTCTGACATGCATGTCAAGGAAGGTACCATAAACAAACTTCAATGTCCTGATGCAAAATGTGGGGGCATGGTCCCACCCGCTTTGTTGAAACGATTGCTTGGTGATGAGGAGTATGAACGTTGGGAGTCCTTAATGTTACAAAAAACGCTCGATTCAATGTCTGATGTTGCCTATTGCCCAAGATGTGAAACACCCTGCATAGAAGATGAGGACCAGCATGCTCAATGCTCAAAGTGCTTCTTTAGCTTTTGTACACTATGCAGGGAGCGACGCCATGTAGGCGTAGCTTGTATGACACCAGAACTGAAGCTCCGTATTTTGCAGGTAAAATTTGTAGGTTCTTCTCTTGCATTCCTTTGTTGCAATTTATTTGGTTCCTTCTGTGTAATGATGCATGCTTATCATTTCCATCAAAAGAGAATACCTTAGTCTGTCAACTCTTTTTTGGTGGAAATACTGTCTTGTACCTTGTGTGAGGCCGGTGGTATGGAACGATAGGAAATTATCCATGGAATTGGCTCTGCTTATGGCTATGGATTCAGTTTTTTTCCTTGCACCTTTGAGTTTGAAGTCCCTTTTAGATGGTTTAATTTTTTAGTTTGGTAAAATATAAGCATGTTAGCTTGAGGAGAGGATCTTCATATATCTACGAGGTTATAGCATTGCTTTTGGCCGTGTGCTGTATGACAAAAAGCAAGTATGTTTTTTTGTCATTTCTTATTACAGTACACCAACTGCTCCATTGTGTGAGAAACCTCAAGATGTCTTCAGATATTTTTCTCCTTAGTCAAGGTGTGTCCTATAAAGTTCTGGCTCGCTCTTTTTTTTCTATGTACTTAATGATAGATAAATTGTCCACTGGAACTTGGGCTTTACTTGTTTCTTGGTATATATTCTGCCAACCTTGGTTTATAATGACATCTTCAGTTATTTGAGGTTTTAGGTTTTCTTTATTATTTCCATTTAAGCATTCTTCAAGCTTTTCCTTGTCTTATTGGGGAACTTCCTCCACACTGTAGAAAACTTTCCGTATTACTATAAGTTCAGTCTTTTGCTTTTTGGTTGCAGGAGCGCCAAAATTCATCTCAACTAAAAGAGGATCAATTGCTTAGAGAACGTGAGATGATCAATGAAATTCTTAGTGTCAAGGAAGTACTTCGTGATGCTAAGCAATGCCCATCTTGTAAGATGGCAATTTCCAGAATTGAAGGTTGCAACAAGATGGTGTGTAATAACTGTGGGCAGTATTTCTGCTACCGCTGTAACCAGGCGATTGATGGATATGATCATTTCCAGTATGTGATTTACAACTAGCTAAGATTTTATTAGTTATGCTCGTTTTGTTTCTTCATAAATATGTGTTTAATGATATGGACTTAATTAATTGCTTATACTCATTCAAGGGATGGGACGTGTGATCTGTTCCCACAAGAAGCGATTCGGGAGTGGGAAGAACGCATTAATCCTCGTCAGGTGTTGGGTCAGATTCGAGCTGAACTCTTTTTTCAACATGGTCATGCATGCTCTAATTGTGGCCAATTTAATGCAAAGGTGACTTAAGATTGGGTCTCTCTTTTAAAGTTCAGATACTGATAATGGTGGTTATATCCAAGTTGCATCTGTAGGCTGTCACCTCTCAGTATTCTGTATGCATTTCTCTGATTCAGATGGTTTTAAGTATATGAATCAATCAAGTGGATAAAGGTTTTAGTGAATTGAAATCCTCATATTATAGAATTATAACCTTTATAATGATGAAGTCCCAGCCTTTATTATTTTAGAGACAATAGTAAAATTAACAAGAGAAAGGAAGCAACCACATTGCTTATGACATGTCAGTTGTGTATCTCAAATTGAAGAGAAAATAAAATATATTTCATAATATTGAGGATCAGACATCTGGCCATGGCCATGTCCATGTCAAGATCGAGTCGAAAGTCAACTGGACCCCGAGGCATTAGTTCATCTATGAACGCTGGACTACAAATTTTTTTTCCTTCTCTTGATTACAACAATTTTAGATAATAACTTGTTCCGTTGAGAGGCGTCTTGAATATCGTCTTCTTTTGCTTTTTTGTCATTTAAAATCATGGAGTTGCATTAGTTTGACTGATATGGCTTTATTTCAGGTTGGAAATAACAATCATATCTTCTGCTGGGCATGCCAAGTTCATTATTGCTATTTATGCAAAAAGATAGTGAAGCGTAGCTCTCAGCATTTTGGACCCAGGGGTTGCAAACAGCACACGGTGGGGTAGTAGTGATTCAGTGAAAATCATCAGGTGGTAATGGTATAGCCTATTTGAAAGATGCAAACCAAACATTTGGTGAAAATCTCTTTGAAGAGCACTTACAACCAAATCTGTTGAGGCTTATGGTGATTTATATAAAAATTCCAGGGGAAGGTCCTTCCAGTGCAAGGCATTGATCAATGGCTCCAATCTCGTTCATAATTTGATTGAAATATTGAGTTTGCTTCAGAGCTTTTTGCCATTACATTCTTTCCTTTGGATGATGTTTTGAGTGAGTGTAATTTCTCCTCTGGCTCCATGTTGGATGTCAGCTGTAGATAGAGAGTTGTTGTTGTACTGAGCATGCTCTTCCAATTTTGGAGTTGAGACCAACAAAAAGAGAAGAAAAATAAATTAAAAAAAAAAAAAAAAAAAAAAAAAAACTGAAAACATTTGTGTTGATTTGTACCATTTTGATAGTTTTAATAAGCTGATATAAAAGCATATGTTGTTTGATTTTACAGAAAAAAAGCATTTTATTTTTGGCATTTTATCATCAAAATTGTTAGCAGTTGCAATTGATGCTTCTTCTATTTGCTCATCATCAAACAACATCTACACTTGCATCCTCCATCTTTTTATCTCAAACTCATCGGATGTTTGACAAATTACCAAATTATCAAACATTTATATGCAGTTAGTAATCCTACAAAACATGTATACAACGACAACTTTAGAACCAAATGTATATTTAAAGAGCGTGAGAAATATAAAAGAAAAAAAAACTAATTTTGAATTTGACTTGGGTGCTTAAAAAAAAAAAAAAAACTACAAGACTTATATTGTAGTTTTTTCAAGGTCTAGATTTAATTTCAAATTTTCTTTGAGAAAGAGAGAAAGTATAGTTAAATCTGGACCTTTAAAAAATTACTACATGATTTAGTTTTTTTTTCTTATTTACAGCACTTAAGCCTAAGAGAGCCCCTTCTATACGGCAGTGGCAAAAAACAGTGGGTTTATGCCCACCAATAACCACTTGACACATTAGCTAAAAGCAAAAAATGAAAATGTTGTTGAAGTAGCCAATCCTTCCCCCCTCTCTTCTGATGAAGTATCCCACGATTCCAAAAAAAAAAAAAAAAACCCCACTGCCCAAATGACATCCGCCGGTCCGTCGTCTGTTGTCCGCCGTCCGTCGTCCGCCGGTCCGCCCCTAATCGTCCCCAAATCACTATTTTCACGATTTTCATACCTGCGTTAACAACAGAGCCTACAATAACAACACATTGGTTAAAGCATTTCATCAAACACCTTGTATGCATATTTGCATTTTTGTTTGCTTTGGATTACACAAAAATATTTTGTTTCCTTTAGATTATACAACAAATCCTCCCATAATCAGGACCGAAGAATGAATTAACAGGAAAAAAAAAAAAACACAAAAATCCAACTATCACCAATGGAACCCATCTTCACCATTTTCACGCTCAGCATTTTGTGGTAGAACAAGACAGACAGAGAGAGAGGACCCCGACGTTGGCTCTGAGAATCATATGTGAGCCAATTGTTAATGTGGGGAAACTAATCAAAGAGAACACAGACAGAGAAAGAGACGGAGTGGGCGGCGTCGGCATGGGCGGACTTCGTGTGTTTTCTTCAGAAGTCCCGGCATGGCGAGGGCGGTGGCGTTCGGGCCTGGGCATCGTTCGTGTGTTTTCTTCACCGCCCATTCAGTTTCTGTAATGGCAACGTCTGTGTATGAGTTGAAGAAGATCGAGTGTTTTTATCCTATTTGGGTTTCTTGCTTAGTACTTACGTGTCAATGTCTAATTCGCAGGCAAAATGTTGCTAGTTTCTGCCATATCTTGATAGAAGTTATTCCCTAAGCGTAAATCATATTACAAAAAAAAAAAAAAAAAAAAAAAAAAAAAAAAAAAAAAACTCGAAGTGCATAAAATATACGAGATCCACGTGATCATATTTTTAAAAGAGTAATGGTATATATTCAGTCAGTTTTTGGATTTTTTTTATTTATTTTTTTCAGCAAAGGCTGATCTAACGTACAAAGTTTTCATTCAAATTAGATTAAAGAAAATTTATTTAATTCAATTTATTAAACTTGAGATTTGTCCGAAGTAATGAAAAGTGATTTTTTAGATATTTTGGCCGGAAAACTCCGATGAGTCTCCTAGGATACAATGGTTTAGTTCGGTCCATTTTCTTCTAGTGCTAGGCGGCGGTCTTCATTCTGGCCCAGTCCAGTATACAAGCTCTAAACATAAGCGCGCTGCAGAGAGCAATGCTTCTCAGCTTTCAGGCACAGAAAAATCTCACAAACACTACACGCCCCACCTTCTTTCCGGGTTTTGATTGACCCACCTCTCTCTCTCTGGGAATCATGGACTCCTCAAATAGAGGTACTTCTATTATTTCCACCCTCTTTTTTTTTTGGTTGTAAATACCTGTTAACTTTGTCATATATAGCCCGCAGTAAATTTAGTTTTTCTCGAGCATAATTTCTTCTTCATCAAGAATGGTGTTCTGGGTTGTCTTTATTTTTAGTTTTTGAGCTAAAAAAACTGGTTTTTGAGAAGCTTCAATGGTGGAATAGCGTTGGTTTCACTGACCCCAAAGAGTTGGGATGAGGCAGTTTGTGGTATTGCTTGAAAAAACTCGAATTGGGGGTTGATGGGTATTTGCTCATGTTCAAGGATATTTTTAGCTGAGTCGTGTCTACTTCGGAACCAAGTCATTCTCCGGGAAAAATGCCTTGTTAGAGCTTATTATGCTGCTGCTTCTGCAATTTTTTCAGAAGACCATATGTTCGAGGAAAATCCTAAAATTGAAACTAATATAATTGATAAAGTTAATGTGCCGAGAAACAGGTCGCGTATCCGGAAAAAGCCCAAACTATTTCCCTTAGTTGGCAGAGTTTTCAAGTCTTTGAATTGGATAGTTGCCAGAGAAATAAGATTTTCAACGGCCGTGAGAAAGTATGGATTTTCTCATTCAATCGATGCATTTAGAATTATTGTTCATATATTCGCATTAGCTAGGATGCAGATGGAAGTTCATGCTTTGCTTAGAGATATCATTGGATATTACAATGAAGTTGGTTATGATGCGTTTGAATTGTTCCCAACTTTGCTGGATTCATCTCAGCATGTGGTGAGATCGATTGTTGTATTTGATGTACTCATAAAAGTTTTTGCGGCCAATTCAATGCTTGAGAATGCTGTGGATGTGTTTATGCGGGCTAAGAGTGTTGGGCTTAAACCAGATATTTTTTCGAGTAATTTCTTATTGAAGTGTTTGGTGGAAGAAAATAAAGTGGAATTTGTTAGAAGTTTATTTGAAGATTTAAAAAACTCTGGACCATCACCTAATGTTTACACCTACACAATTATGATTAACTTTTACTGTAAAGGACATCTTTGTCAGGATGTAGATATTGGACAAGCGACTGAGATTCTCAAAGAAATGGAGAGGAGTGGGGAAAACCCAACTGTTGTGACATACGGTACATATATCCATGGACTTTGTAAAGTTGGTTGTGTCGAGTTTGCCTTGGAATACATCCGGAATTTGAGATGGAGAAACGAGCCTGTAAATAACTATTGTTATAATGCTATTATATATGGGTTTAGCCAAAAAGGTGAAGTATATGAAGCTTTGAAAGTTTTGGAAGAAATGAAGAGCTTTGGAATATCACCAGATGTTTACAGTTACAGCATTTTGATTGATGGGTTTTGCAGGAAGGGGATATTGAGAAAGGTCTTAATTTGATTGAAGAAATGGGTCACTATGATTTGAGACCGTCCCTAGTTAGCTATAGTTCACTCTTCTATGGTCTATGTAAGGGTGGACTGATGAACATCACACTAGACATGTTCCATAATCTTGGGGCTGCTGGTTATAGATATGATCATATTGCTTATGAAATCTTAATCAATGGGTTTTGTATGCAGGGCGATATGTATTCTGCCTGTATACTTTTGGAGGAGATGATCAGCAATAATTTGGTTCCTGATGCTTTCAATTTCCACAGCCTGATTCATGGGTTCTGCAAGTTGGGCCTCTTAGATAAGGCCTTGGAAGTTTTCAATATCATGCTACTTCATGGTGTCTTGCCTAATACCATCACTTGCAATGTTATAATTGCTGGATATTGCAAGGAAGGGCACTTGGAGGAAGCCTTGAAACTTATGGATGAAATGCAAGACCTAGGCATTTTCCTTAACTCGTATACCTATAATGCAGTTATTAACAGGCTGTGCAAGGAAAGAAAATCAGAAAAAGCTTGGGAACTTTTTCCTCAAATGCTTAAGAGGAATGTACTCCCTGGAGTTTTTAATTATGGTACGCTGATGGATGGTTTTGCCAAACAGTCAAATTTTAAGAAGGCCTTGATGTTGTACACAAGAATGCTAAAAGTTGGGGTCATGCCTGACACAGTCACGTATACAATTCTTATTAACATATTTTGCCAGAAACACAAAATGCATGAAGCATATAATTTGTTCAAGGAAATGACTGAAAAAGGTTTGGTTCCAGATAAGATTTCTTACACATCTTTGATTGCTGGGTTTAGCGGAACTAATGACATGAAGAAGGCTTGGGCATTGTTCGATGAGATGTTGAGGAAAGGCCATATGCCCAGTGTTGTAACTTATACCTGTTTAATTTATGGTTTTTGCAATTTGCAACGCATGGACATGGCTAACTTATTGGTTGATGAAATGAAGAGGAACAAAGTGACTCCAGATGTGGTAACTTACACTGTTCTCATCACTTGTTACCATAGACTTGGAAATATTGAAAGAGCACATGAGTTATTTGATGAAATGAAGGCAAGTGGTATTGTTCCAGATGGTATTGCTTTGCGCTGGGGCATAAAAGCTGGTGCTGTTTCCAAAAGCTAGGAAGCTCAGGGAATGGCGTTGTGAGGACCAGATGGTATATTACTAACTCCTCACTTTCCCTTTGTATAGTTTGGTATTTCAAACTCTATAAACTAGTTTGACCCACAAAACTTCTTGTGAAGCTAATTATATTCAGTTTTCCACACTTTGTCTACAATTCTGAAAATATATGGCCATAAGAAATCCCTTTGCTCAAATACTGGTAGATATACAATTTTCTTAAGATCAAATTTTTGTCTAGTATTCTGAAAGATATACCATTCACAACCAAGTATGATATTTACTTCTTTTTTTCCTCTTTGGGGGGAGGTTCTGAAATTTGAACCATGAAGTGCATAAATCCAACACCTGTCTGTGCTTATGCCAGTGGTTTCCTTCATGGTACTTGTTTAGATGGTGTACTTCTTCTTGAATTATAAATTTATCAAAGGAATTATGATGATAGTCTATTGCTTTCACTTATGCTATAGTATTAGTGAAGCGGATAAGGCTTATGACTCGAGGTTTTTGGTGATTGAAGAGGGATTTATTTCTGGATAATACAACTTAAGGAGTACACAATTGGGTTGGTTATGGAGTTGGATAACATTGCAAAAGCCACCTTGGGTAAGTATTCTAGGAACCCCATCTCATTTAAAACTCTTGTAGCTATTTTGAATTTGGTTTTGACAAGCATCTACTTCTTCTCATCACATTATTCTGCATCGTTTTCAATAATAATGCATGACCAAAATAACTTCTGTATCATCATGAAAGCCATATGCAGGTGTGTGCATTACGGTTTTTCTTTGTATTTCGCTAAAACATTGTGATGTGTTTAATATGTTTTTGATTCATAACTGATGGTGGAACTTTTTCTTCCCTTAAATGAAGAGCCAAATCATTGTATGAACTATGAAGTATGGAAGTTAGGAATAGTTTGATGCTTTAGTGTTTGGTATGTCTCCTTAGATAGCTTTGCCTCTTTTTTTTTTTTCTGCTTTTTCGTTCTTGTTTCTGTCCGTCCTTTGTTTAGTGTAACATTTGCCCAGTAGAAAAATAGAAAAAAGCAGGGAGGAACACAGAAAATGACCATCCAACAACTGGGGTTAGGGGAGAGAAAAAGAGAAGAAGAGAGAAGGGGCTTGAAGCAAATTTATTTAACTTGAGACTCATGGTTGATAAAAAAAATTCTATACGAGTATGGTGCACGACTTTTGAAAAAATATGTGATTTATTTTTATTATTAATGAGAAAGTGGGGGAATTTCCTAATGGGTATAATGGGGTATAAAACGGGTTACGAATAACAAATTTGCAGAAACTTTTGCACTAAATTAATTCTTAGACTCCATTAGTCTTATAGGTGAGACTCCTAGGGGGCTTAGGTGAGACTCTTTGGTTCTGAATCTCCTTGTTTTTCTTCTCTTCATATTTGTATTTATTTTATGCACTTCTGTGTAAGCTTTTCACACATGGAAACCCTATCTGTACAACCAATTCGCTGCTTAAAAATCCCCTACTTCGAGGCTTTGGTCGTAACCATATGTTTATGCACTGTGGGCAGTTTTGTTTGTTCCTGTGTATGCAAAGGTGCTTTACGCCTTTTTTATAAAATTTAGTACTTATCAAAAAAAAAAAAAAAAAAGCCATATGTTTATGCACTCCCTTGGAAAAACTAAAAAATTTCCTTGTCCAGAAACATAGCAACTGTTTTCCCATAACTTTAGCCTCAAAACCACCGATATCAACCAATCTGAACTTGGGTTTATCAATAAGCCATTTACCTTTCCCTCCATAAACTATATAAATGTGACACATTAGACCCACTGATATTGGTCGCAACCTTGTTTTTCTAGATCAGTATCATTAAGCTTTTACAGATATGATTTAGTGTTGTGAGCCCTACAACATAATGACACACTAGAAGGAATACACCATGAGGCATCAATACATCGTCTATAATATATACTGATTTAGAAAATCTGTGGAGCCTGTTTCTTAGTCAGTTCCTTAATATCTTCATCTTGTCTGTTATCCCAGTGCTGAACAACCTTGGATCCATTGAAAGGCTTATAAGCATCAAAATTGAGTTGTCTGCCTATAGAATTAATGGTTTCATACAATGTTAAACTAGTAAAAGATGGGACACTTTAATTCTTTTGAGCACTGTTATTGTTATATAAATGCAGCTTGGTAACTAAGTTAGCTTACGAATTATTTGTAAGCTTGTCTTTTTAATATAATTATTTCTCAATCCAAAGCAGTTGCCTTATAATTGTTGGTTCAATCTGTAATGTGTACCATTGTTTTTTTTTTTTTTTTGAAGAAAGACAGGAGAGGGCGATGAGAGTGGCTTACCCTACTTGACTGTGACCATAGTTAATACTTGCCGTTGGGAACCAATGATAGGAGGGGCCTAGATGGATGGGGAGACTGCAGATGCTTCCTCAAGCTAGTTTAGCCAAAGCCTGACCCAACCTCACCGAGGACACTAGCGAGACCCAAGCCGGTAGTGTACCATTGATGTTTATATTTGTGTTCTGCTGTATTTGACCACATGCATTCTTTTTATCTTTATTCTGTGTAATTGAATTTACATGTATCTTGCAGATGCTATGAGCAATACCCAAACTCCTCTACACTGTCTCTAGAACCTCCAATAAGGCAAGATATGCTTATTTCTCCAAATTTTTACCTACTTAAGTCAATTTTCAATTTTTCCCTTGAATTACTCAACAATCTTGCTTAGCAGTGAAGGTTTCTTAATTGGTTAATATTTTCCTTTAACAATGTCTAAATTTTTTTAGTGATTGAGCACTTTCCCAATTAGAGATTTGTCATTAATGACGTTTTCTAGTCCCAATTAATGATGTCTAAAGTTTGATCCATTCTGGGGTTAGTATACTCTTCTCTCTCTCACACACACGCAAACACATGCACACAGACACACACATATTGGTTCTACTGATTGATATAAATCAGCTTTGTTTGTTGCATTGTTCTTTTATAGGTCTTCTTATATATTGAAGTACCTGATGATATATATATATATATATATATATAAGTAATTGAAATATCATTAAAAGCGCAAAAGGCGTAGCTCAAGTATACAAGAAGTAGACAAGAGAAACACCTAACTTGCAAAAAAGAAAACAAGTCAAGAAAATCATGAAAACTAAGTAAATTAAGGTCTAAGGCAGTTGTCCAGTGGTAAAGAGTTTTGAAAAAGAAAGACTTTAGATCCACCACAGTCCTCTCACAGTCTTCAAAACTTCTGTCATTTCTTTCCCTCCAAAAACACCATAAAAGGCAAGATGGAACCATATTCCACACAGCTGCACATTAAGGACTACCTCCCAAACCTCCCCAACCAGAGAAAAAGGTCTACTACACTTCTAGGTATAACCCAAGTTAACCTAAGACGACAGAAGATAGCACTCCACAAAGCACTGGCGATCTCAGAATGGAGAAGAAGATGATCTACAGTCTCCCCACTTCTTTTACATATACAACACCAGTCAAACACCAATCAACACTAGTTATCCATGATAAAAGGTGCTCACAGCTGGAGGTGAAGATACTTCAAGGGCAAAGAATAAATCTCACAAAAAATAAGGCTCGCAAACAACAGATGCGATATGGATTAGCCCCATAAAAAATCAAGGTGTCATATGCAAACAAAAATGAGAGATATGAAGCATGTCAGAGTTCCTAGAACCTACAGAAAAGCCTAAAAGAAAGCCCCCATCTATAGTAACAGATATTATTTTACTAAGCGCCTCCATTACAATGATAGAGTAAAGGAGACAGAGGATCTCACTGTCTCAGATCACAAGAGCTACTGAAGAAATTGGAAAGAAAACCATTCACCAAAACAGAAAAGCGAGCTGAAGAAATACAATGTGCTATCCAATTATACCATTTCTCCTCAACAAGTACAACAAGAACTCCTAATGAATATGAGTGTATGCTTTCTCAATATCTAGTTTGCAAAGCACACCTGGATCACCAGATCTGATCCTACTGTCCAAGCACTCATTAGCTAAAAGAACAGCGTCTAGAATTTGCCTAACTCTGACAAACGCATTTTGGGACTTCGAGATAATCTTCTCAATAACCCTTCTCAACCTATTTGCTAGGACTTTAGTGATAATCTTATAAACCCCACTCACAAGGCTAATTGATCTAAAATCTTTGACAACAACAGCCTCGGGCTTCTTTGGAATGAGAGCAGTAAAAGTATCATTAAGGCTTTTTTCAAACTTACCTCTAGCATGGAAGAAAGTCATAGTAAAACCACTAGGGCCCAGTGCCTTATCACTATTCATACCTTTCACCACCTCCAACACCTCAATCTTTTCAAACAGTCTTTTTAACCAAGTGGCCTCCTCCTCATTGACGATTCAAAAGCGAGGTCATAAAGATTGGGCCGCCAACCAAACCGTTCAAAAAACAATCTACTATAGAAAGCACAATATGTTCCCTGATCTCAAAATGATCAAAGGAAACTGATCCATTGACCAACAGTGACTCAATGGAGTTGTTTCTCCTATTTGAGTTAGTGAGCTTAAACCCTCGTACGCGAAAAGTATACAATAGGAACTTAACCCTATAAGCTGTTACAATGTAAAAAGCAAATCAAATCAACCAGATTTGTTGAGACAAACTATAGCGTATTCCTTGCATGTTCATATGTTTTCATCATTCAAGTTACACCTGCATTTTTTTTTCTAAACAATCTCTCTTAATTTTTCTTAACAAGATTTCCTGTCCTTGCATTATGTGGTTGTCAATGGAATGGATCTGCTAGGGAAAGAGTTATAAACTTTCCGAACATCATAGCTCTTTCTACCCGGTTCTGGATAAAACTTCACAAAAATTATATTGACCTCCCTTGAGATTTCATGAACCTACACTAACTCCCTATTGTTTTTAATTAGATGCTAACTTCCCCTAAATAGGAAAATATTATACACCAGCCATTATCAATGCACTAAAAAAACAGCTTTATAACTAATTGCTAATTTTTATTTTTATGTTAGCAAAATTTTTCAATTTAAGAGGGGTTATTGTCTGATTCAAAACAATTAGACAAGGGAGAATACAATTTAATTTCAAGAGAAGTCGATGTAATTTCCCGAACATTTATCAGCCACTCTCTCTTTTGAGATAAAAGCATCAGGTTCTGGATTCATAAAATGTCTTCAAATGTCCAAACTTCTTCTAGGATGACTGAGGAAAAGCCGATCTTGAGGAGATCTTTTGGTGGAATTTGACATGGAAAGATGGATTCTTTTTGGTGAGTATGAAGCAGTATCTTTTCTGTTAAGGTTTTTGGCAATAGAAATCATATTTTAGAAGATATACTTTCATGTTGATTTTAATTGTTTTTATCAGAAAATAAATAATGATGTGTAGATTACCTTAACATTAGTCCAAGCAACATTGCAAGACAGTTTCTTAATTATTCTTATATCAACAGATCTAGGCATTTATTATATTACTATTATATGCTCTCATTTTATTTTTGAAAAAGTATGATTGAGCATAAGCTATTATGGTCCTTTTGTCTTGCTGAAATCCTAGTGTACAACCAAGGCCGCTGGTAATTGCTTAGCAAAAAGACAAAAACCCTATTTAAGATTAAATAAAAAGAGAGATGGAGAGGGGTTTTTTGGGCGGGGGTGTCATGGTGTTGATGCTGATTAAGCAAAGGTGTATTGTTCTAGTTCTAGGGCATTGGTATACATGCACTAACAAATTTTATTCCTGAAAATAAGGAGATTCAGATGCATTAAATTTTCCCTTAATTAAAGGAAGCCGCTTACTTGTTTCAGGTAAAACCATTGGAAGGTTGCGATTTTGTCTGCCTAACCAAAGGCCTTGTGTTCTTGTAGATCATCAAGATGTAGGAAAAATAAAAACAAAAGTAAGAGAAGACTACAGTGGGCTACCCCTAGCTTAATTGATTTCAATATCAAAGCTTGTTCTTTCTCTCTGTTATGTTTTGCAGTTGAGCTTTTTGCTAATAGTTGGTGCTAGGGTGATGGGTTCTTATTTGTTTTTCTTTGTGTATGTGAGCAGGTGAATTTGTCTGCTTGTGTTAAGTACAGCTACTGTACTAGTAAAGAGCAAAAAATAACTCAAAGGTGGAAGGCATTGCAAGGAAGAAGCCAATATGAACCAAGTCTTATTCGCTTACTACACAGCAGATGGACAAGGCTTTGAACAACAATGACCACAGAAACTGCGATGACAAACAATAACAGTAGCAGCGGTAGAACAACGCTCTTAATCTGGACACTTCACTTGAAATTGAGAGGATTCTGTTCGTTAATGTATATGCTGTTTTGGCAGTCCTATTATTAGTGCTATGATATTGCACATTAACGGATTCTGTCAACTTTTCTAATAGTAGGACTGATTTGATTTTTTTTTTTTTTTTTTTTTTTTATTTGCTTACTCTAAGGAGCGATTAATCACTTTTTAAAGTCCAGGAAGCTATTTGTCAAAATTTCAAATCATAGGAATCAAAAATGCATTTATCCCTTGTTTTAAATAGGTTTTTTGGTGGATAAAGAATAGGGGTGGGCAGGTTCTTTTGATCCAGCACCGACCCGCACGGGTCAGCTTCTAGCAGAAGCGGGTTGTATGTTGATTGCATTTTGAATTTCCAACTGAAATTGGGTTGGAAGTTAGAAACCCGAGTGAGTTTTTCATAAATTTTGACCCGACCTGACTAGGTTTATGGTTTTTTTTTTTTTAAAGAAGGTTGCGTCTTTTATTCGGATAAGGATCAATCTCTTTTTATTTCTTTTTTTCTTCTAATTGAGTAAGGTAAAAATGTTACCGAGGAGGTTCTTTCTCATTCCGGATCCGTATGGAAGAGAGAATAGGTGATCTTATAGGAATGCTTCTAAAAACATGAGAAGCAGCTAATTTAGCTAAAGCACGTGCCTCAATCTTTTTTTCATTCCAATATCTTACATTTTCCCATTTACTAAATTGCCACGTGTCCAAAAATCTAATGACAACATTTACGAACTTATTATAAATATTTTTAAAGTAGTAGATGTTGAGGTGACAAAGTATATTCAATAACAATAACATTTCTCATTTGTTCTTCAAGTATTGATCAATTATTAATTACATTCTCAAGTCATGTCCTAACGTTTAAAGAGAATTAGCAGGTGCAAGAGCTGGATTCTTCAACCACTCATAAGACAAGAACCAGTTGCCCAAAATGAGCGATCCTTTTATTACCCATGACAATCAAACTACAATTTTTCCATACAGATACATTTCAACTAGAAGAAAAGCAATTAGGTTGTTTCTTTTCTGAGCACATTAGGGCTTAGGCCCTATGTTTCGGCTAGACTTAGCAAGAAAAATTATTATACCTAAAGAATAACCCCTTCAAAAAGATAGATAATTGGGATTGAAATTTTCAGCAATTTTCTAACAATTTGAACAACAATTGTGAGATAGTCCATATGGAATTTACATGTTCTAATAAATTGTGGACTGTTCAACCACCTCTCTAAGCAGATGGATCCCACAAAGACTGTCTCACATTTGTTGTTCGAATTACTAGCAATACGAGCAGCAAAATTATTTGGAATCTCTAGCTACCAAGATCCTTCGATTTAAGCAATCTTGATTGCTTGAGTTAAGCAATTGTTTCGACAAACAAGCAGAGAAAACGAAATATACTATAAAGAAAAAAAAAAAAAAAAAAATCAATTATGGAACGAGAATTCAACACAGCTGAATATTGAATTAGAACAAGCAGTATGAACTGTGATATGAAGACGTCCTTGTTCCTTTATCATGCATGAAAAATATATACAGAAGTAGCATAAAGAGGGGTTGCTGGGAGTCCGTGAGATTCATTGACGAGGAACAATGTGCAACAAGTTGCCATAAATTTGATAGCAAATGTTAATCATTAACAGTGTCTTCATCTTCCTCAGATTTTACATAAAATTCAATGAAAGCAATTCTGCTGGGTTGCTGATAGCCAGCAGAATCAATGTGCGGATGAGGAATGGCTGCTCTTGCAACTGAAACCAGGTGCTGAACTTTCAGCATTCCACCTCGCCCCACAGTCACCTTGCTTCCTCTGTTCTCTTTAATGACGCTGCTCGGTATATTTGAAGTCGTCGCTCGAAGGAACTTGTATTTGTACCTGTCAAAATGAGGATGAGAACCAACACAATAAATTTCAAGGCTGACAATTTTTTACACAACTCGCAAACTCGATATGAACTCAACAGGAAATTAGCAGGTTAGGATTGAGATATCTAAGCCGTTTAATTAAATAGGTCAAATTAGAGTTGACCTATATAGTCTTATACGCATGTCTCGCCACAATTCGAATCCGACACGCGATTAGGACTAGCAATTTTTAATATGACTAGCAAACTCGACATAAACTCAACATAAAATTAGTAGGTTAAGGTTGAAGGGTTTAACATATTTAATTAAAGGGGAGTCAGGTTAAGGTAGACCTATATAGTCTTATACTTATATCTCAACACGATCCGAACCCGACATGCGAACACAAATTGCCACCCCTTGTAAATTTCAATAGAGTGAAATTGTGCATTACATGAAATCACTAAAAAAAATTAATAGAGTACCTGTAAGAAACTTGACGATCACAACTAAATGCAGTCAAGAGATCAGTATTCACATAATACATGAAGTCTATCTGCAAGATGGACAAGGATTTAAACCTATGAAAATATTAAATACCCCATAAAGTAGGTGCTTTCTTCCAAGTTAAAAACAAACCTTACCTGCAAGTCTCCATGGCCTTCACCTTTAAAGGTGACAGAAGGAGGAACTGGTTGTAGCATGATCTGGATGCTTGATCCAGGCCATTCAAGATCATCAATAGCTTCCTTCAACGCTGCAGACTGAGGTTTAAATATCGTGATTTTGAATTATTAGCTGCGGTTCATGATTATAACAGCAGGCAACAAAATAAACAACGCATGCGCTGAAAACCATACTTATTCACCTATTAGAGGAATATTTTCATGTTCAATTGCTATTTCTCCATATTGTCCAGTAACTTAGTTAATATATGATTCATTGCTTCATGGCACACGTCAATGCAAACTTTGAGTAGAACTCACCCTTGAAAACTGGCCTGTAAGGGGAGGTGCCTAAGAATTTATATACACATGGTTAAGATTGTACTTAAGCCATGTAGAACACTTAAGATCGTAACACACATGTTAAAAGAGAAGCCCTGGATTAAAGATCTGAAGACCAACCAGAGCGCTATGTAATTTGTCTAAGACATAACATGATATCTAGCACTTTAGCACCTTCAAACCCTATAACACTAGAACCAGATACATGATTGCTACTTACAAATGGGGAAAGAATTGACAATGGCAAGAAGGTGATAAAAAGAAGTCCCTTTTAAGTTTAAGTATAGCGAGTTTTCAAAATGGCATATGTGCTAGTTACCTCAACAAAGCCTTATATCCAACTAATTGGGATGGACAGCAGAAATCCTGTCTCACCTTCCAGCACTTAAAATGAAGACATTTCGCAGAAATAACATGAATGAATAAATTCTTACATTAAATGACCAATGATATTTGCTTAAGATAGTACTATTAGCATGAATTAGAGAATATTAGTTCAAACCACTAAAACGAGTCAAATTAGGGTGGAAAAGAAAATTGTAACTTTAAGGGGCCATCAAGTGTAGGTGATGCTCAAAAGTCAAAAGAGAGTACAGTCACACAAGCACCATATGCATGCATTAGAATGCAGAGAAGCAGAAAAAGTTGGAGAGAGTGCAGCTACAAAACTACCACAATCATGCATTAGAAATTTAGAAGACTAGATGATAAACGTTAGACTATTGATTAAACGATTAAATTTATTTCCTCCTATTAACTTAAGTTTTTAGGATAAATAGTGATTTAACTTATAGAACAAGTGATGATTTAACACTAAACGAGAGTATACCTTAACAGTAAAACTGAGTGGGGTGCTTCCTGCAGGTTCAAAATTGTAGTCCCATGAAATTGTGTCTGGGATTCTTGTCCTGACCTCCGCATAAATGCAAGCATCGAGGGAATCAACAGACCTTAAAATACAAATACAATATAGCATCAAAGTAGAATTTGGATTATGGAATCAGGATATTAGAATATTAATTCAATAATTTAACATGGTATTTTCTTTTTTGGGATGAATTAAAGCTTTATTAACAACACCAAAACAGTTACAACTCTCCAGTGAAAACTGGAACACTTCCAAAAAGAAACACTAAGACTCAATCAGCTGCTGCAAAACAGCAGCAAAAAACACCCCAACAACTCAACACTTACAAGCTGCAACAGCAGCTACTACAAACAGCAGCAAAAACACCACAAACTAACCTCATACAGCTGCAACAGGCAGCAACAACAGACATTTGCAGCTCAACAAAACTACAATAACGAATGCAAATTCCACCTATACACAAGAGCTAAGTGTTTAAACAGATTCTTAAACTTCCCCTTAGCCAACATTCTTGATCTGACTTCCCACATAAAATTGGCCACTATAGTCTCCTCCGACTTTGGAGTATTCCCATGTTGAAGATCGTTTCTGTGCTTCCATGAACTGTTTATGCTCAGCCCAAAAATTAAAGAACTTAAAAGGTTTAGGGCCGAAGCTAACAAACTTTGCCACAGAGACTAAGGCTGGGGAATGATCAGACAAACCCCTCTCAAGAAAGTTAACTGAGGCGTTGCCAAAACGCTGCAGCCATACTACAGCATTTAAATCATGACTCCTTTATTTCAATTATATATTTTACGTGTTGAGAATAAATTTAACCCCACCCGTGAGGGGATTGTTAGAATGTTATTAATTAAATAATTAAATCATCATTTTCCTATCAGCTTAAGCTTTTTGATAATTAGTAATTTAAAACGCAAACAAATAAAGCATCAGCAGGTGAAGATGAATCATCCTAACAACCCAGAGCATCATGTATTTGAAAAGAGTGGAAAAGAAGAATTCCAATAGATTGTAAAAAGCATGCTAACATACTTGAGAAGGAGCTGCATATCAGGTCCCGGATATCGAATTTCAATCATGCTAGAACGACCCGGAACCGAAAATGTGTTCAAGCAATCCACCAGGAGGCCCAAGCTCACACCAAACCGGGGACGCCCTTGCGCGCCGTACTCGTAATGAATGAAAAGCTACATTCGGCAATTAAACAAAGTTAAGTCCCAGAACTCCCTGTTTGGCCAAAAAGAAAGGAAAAGTTGAAATCGGGTACCTCGCGCTGAAGATAGACTTTGGCCTGAAGACAACCGGTTTCCTCCACAATGAAAACGATGCCGTGTTCTGACAATTCCACGATTGCGTCCTGATTAGCGAAGCGAATTTCAATCAGAAGGCAATCCCGGAAAAGTGTGAGGAATGTGAAAAGAAAAGGGGGGAAGAGGAAGGTGGAGACACACCTGGAGGCGTTTCCATCGGACGGCGGTGAGGGCATCGACCATGCCCTGGACGTTGTCCAGCTGGCACACCAGATCAGGGGCTTCGGGCTCTACCGCCGACGAGCTCATGCTCTCTCTCTCTCTCTCTCTCTTCCTTTTTCCCGCCAAATATGCGAAAGCCCCAAACAAGATCTGTGTGACTAGAAAATGATTTTTTTGCTCATCAAATTGAATATGATATCATGCGAAATTACTAAAAAGACCAGCTCATGTCATAGTTAAATAACACATGCTCTATAACTATTTATACTTGCATATTAAACACATTTTCATGCAAAATACATTTACTACTATTTGAATGGGTGTTTACTTAATTGTCTAGTTTAAATCTTGTGTCACCGTGCCTCCGTATCGTTTCGTCTACAAATTGCTTTATTGCGTTCGTATCATTAGTCGTGGTTTAACTTTCAAACCCTGAATCCTATTTCATAGTTAACTATCATCTAGCTAGCTCTCATGTGGCATTTCTTCACTCAACGCAAAATTGGGCTAAGTTCCGTTAAACGCATTGGTTATTACCCTTTACAAATGTTTAACTAAGGGCTTCCTAAAATGGTCCCATTAGTCGCGCTTATCAAAGTTCCAAATCCTACATCGAGTTTACCTTCTCTCCTATACGTGCCACGTGCCACATGATCGTCCGCAAGTCATTGACTATTAGTTAGGGTTCACACCTATTAAATCCCTAGACCTTCACTCAACATCGTAAGCTTTCTCTTTCTTCAAGAAGAACCTTGGTTTCTCAATTATGGGAAGTCTCGTTCGAACAACTTGTGGCCGGGTTTCGAACATTACATTTTGTGAATGGATTGCGACCAAGACTGTGATCAAAGCCTTCTGGAGTTCCCCTAATCCGTCAGTGTAAACCTTGTTTGAACGAGTTTTGACCATAATTGCGATCAGAGCACTCAGGAACTGGCTCATTCAAATGCAACTCATGTCGTTTGAACAACAAAACACATAAAATCACACTTCAACTTTAAAACTCACCCAAATCAGAATCTCTCTTCTACAAATACCAAACCAACTCATCATGCAACACCAAAACACCCATTCAACCACAAAGTTCAACACTTTCTTTTTCCATAACCATAATTTTCCTCTTGCTTTTTTTTTTTCTTTTTTTTTTCTCTAAAATATCACAAAATTACAACAACCAAAGCAACTATCATTGATATGATATCATTGATTAAACACTAAAATCATAGTATACACAATAAGAACTTCCAACTCAACCTCACAATCACAACCCTTCACACAATTACAAACACTAAAAATCCAAATTTTAACTTCACAATCTCAACTCAAACTTCAAACAATTAAAACCACAGCCAAGGCCAAGGAACTCGAAATATAAATCAAGAGAAAAAGAGGGTGTAAGAAAATTATACATCCTCAAGCTCTTTCTCTCTTTTTGCTTGAGTCTCTCTTTCATTTATCTTTTCTCTCTCTCAAGCTCTCAATGTCTTGGTGGTTTTGGCGGAAGGAATGAGGAAAAATGAATTTTCCTCTTTCATTCAATGTTTTAAAGCTTCAAACTTACCCGAGTTTAGCAATCATGTTCTAACGCAATTTTTCCCCATCAAACACACGTCAAATCGCACCTACTTAAACATCTGGGCTAATATGAGTCGTTGATCTTCACCTACTACTCCTACGCATTATAACAAGAGTAATGATTGAATATCACCTAAAGATACAACTTTTCACGACCTTGCCTATGTGGCAAGGTGATCCCATACCTTAATTTATTTTTAAAAAATAAAAAAATTTAAAAAGTAGTGGGGGACCACCTTGCCACATAGACAAGGTGGTGAAAAGTTGTATCGTTTGGTGGTATTCAATAATTACTCTTATAACAATTTGTTTTCTCACGTTGGGTTTGTGCTGTGGATATATTTATAAAATTATATAAGTTAATTTAAATTTTACATATTTAACTAAATGCATTAATTCTCTTCCTTCCCCATTCGATTTTTTTATTTTATTTTTTTATTTTATTAATTCGCACCCTCCTCCTTCCCTTCCATCACATCCTTCATCTTCTTGTACTATAAGTTTCTAACGTAACTGCTCGCAGTATGTAAAATTTATGCACTAACCTTTGAAAGTGATTGCGATTACTCTGATCTTTCATTTGGTGAAAACCAAGCATAACCATATCTGGTGCATTGATCTTTTTTTTTTTTTCTCCTTATTTTTGTTTTTATAGTCATTTGATCTGATGGTCAAAATTAAATGTCTGATTAAAATAACAATTTTTGAATGTTAAATTATCAGTTTATGACGGTTGGATTAGCAGTTATTTATTCAACACAATATAAAAGTAACTGCAGTCCAGTATTAGATATACAAAACTATTTTCTCTTATCTACTGTTTTCTTTTCCGATATCTTCTGCACTTTAAAATTTCGCGTATCTGTCTCTTGCTACAATAGTAATCTGAAGGTATTCGGGTTTAGTTTCATTTGTGCAAAACGTAACTAAAAATCAGATGATTTTTGAGCCCCATTGTATTTTGAAAAAATATTTGCTATAACCCTTTGCTTATTATTTTTGGTGGGACAAATAATTTCTTTAAAAAAAGCAACTTTGTAAGGCAGAACATTTCTTTTTTCTCTTTTCTTTTACTTTTATCTAACAAACGATTTACTTGTATATTAGTTACTTAGTTTCTTCTGGCTGCGTTCAAAGTTATCAATAACTTCCTCAAGCACTTATGGTGTGATTGGGTGTTAAATTTTTAGATTGAAAAATATTATTTTTTAATGGTAAAAAATGATTGGAAATTTGAAAAATTGTGTATAATAATTAGTATTGTGAAAAGTTGTGTGGAATAATAATTTAAATAGTAATAATTTATTATATATTGATTGTTTAATTAAAAAATAAATAAATATTATTTTTTTAAAAAAACATAATTAAAATTAAATTTTTTTTTTTTTTTTTAAAAGATGCAAGAGGGTGGCTGCCAACCGGGGTGGCGCGCCGCCACCCCCAGAGGTGACCGGGGGTGGTGTGTCGCCACCCCCAAATTGGCAGCCACCCCTATGTTTTTTTTTTATTATTTTATTTATTTATTTAAATTTTTTTTATTTTATTAATTAAATGTGGGACCCACGCGTTTTTGGAGACAACTTGTCCTGCGCGTGGGTCCCGGTCATCAAATCAAACTCATCATAATGTCAATCTTGAATTGAAACAAAATTTGGGTGAAATTCGGGTTTTTTTGGCATGTGGGTGGGTTTTAGAAAAAAATCCGAAAAGAATAAGGATTCTATTCTAAATCCAAACAAACCATTAACGATGTACTTGTACGTTAGTTACATAACCCCTTCAAATTAACACTTCATTGTCAATGTCCTCCCCAAATTACAAATTATGTCAATCTCTTCTCAAAACTACAGAAAAATGTCAATGTCCCCCTCATGACAAAAATACCATTTCATAAAATTATTAAATTTGTTTTTCTAAAAAAATTATTTAAAAAAACCTAAAATAACAAAAAGTTGTATATAAAAAAATAAAATAAAATAAAAAATAAAAACGGGGTTTTCTTTTTATTTTTTCGTTTGTTTGTTTGGTTTTTTTTTTAATTTTTAAAAAACTTAATTTTTTAGTTTTTTTTTTCCGAATTTATAATAATATTTTTGTCTTACTGAAAAAAAATTTAGAGTCATTGTTGTATTTTTGTTAGTCTTAGAGGGACATTGACATGTTTTAGTAGTTTGATAGGATATGTGTACTTTTTTCAAAAAATATTTTATTTTTCACGTGTTTAAATGAAATATGAAAATTTTAAGGGTTAAATACATTTCTGGTATCTATGGTTTGAAAACTTTATTTTTTGGTACCTCAATTTCAATTTATTTTACAGATGGTACATGAGTTATGGAAAAAGACAAATTTCGTACTTCCGTCTATTTTTCCGTCCAAAATTTAATGGATTGCCACGTTTCTACTCTAAGGTGTTGACACGTGGCACAATCTAAAAAAAAATGAAAATAAAAATATTTAAAAACTAATAAAAATAATTAAAAAATAAAAATATTAAAAACTTTTTTTTAAAAAAAATGAAAAAAAAAGAAGGGTGGCTAACCACCCCCATTTTGGCCAAGGAGGTGGGTGATCAAGGGTCAAAACTCTCTAAAAGAAGAAAAAAAATTGTGAGGGTTTTTCAGCCACCCCTAAGGGTCAAAATTCTCTAAAAGAAAAAAAAAATTGTTCAAGTTTTGGCCATTGGGGGTGGCCACATCACCCCGTGGCCCATGGGGGGTGGTTCGGCCACCCCCAAACAAGGGTGTGGCTGAGCCTCTCCATTGGCCAAAATGCCACCTCCATTTGGCCCAACCTATTTTTTTTTTTGAAAAAAGCTTTTAATATTTTTAATATTTGTTATTTTTATTAATTTTTTATTTCTTTTAGATTGTGCCACGTGTCAACACCTTAAGTAAACATGTGACAATCCGTTAAATTTTAGATGAAAAAATAGATGGAAATATCAAATTTGTTTTTTTTTTAAAATTTAGACACCATCTGTTAAATAAATTAAAACCGAAGTAAAAATGAAATAAAATTTTTAAATCACATGAATCAAAAAGGTATTTAACCAAATTTTAAATAGTGTGATAGGGAAATATTTTTTCATCCGTAAATTGTCACGTCAACCCCGAAAAAGGGTAACCGCTTTGCGGCTACTCCCTCCGTCGTCACCTGCCCCCTCTATACATTCATCCCCCTTTCTTTCTCTGTCTGTCTCGTGTCCGTACAATCTCCCTCCAAACTCTCACTTTTTCTCTTGCAAATCTTTCTTTCTCTCTCTCGCTGCAATCTAGGGTTGGGTTTATCCCTCAAATGGCCTCGTACATTGCGACCCTCTCAAAACCCTAATATAAATTTTCCAATCCATTATATTCAAAATTGTTTTGTGGAAAATGGCCGGAGAGAATAACGAAGGCGATTCGTCGGTCTCGAGCGGCGGCGGGGAACCTCAGCCGGCGCCGGAGCCTGCACCGATGCCGAACGCGAACGCGCCGCCTCCGTTCCTGAGCAAGACGTACGACATGGTGGACGACCCGGCAACCGACCCGATAGTTTCGTGGAGCGCCACCAACAACAGCTTCGTGGTGTGGAACCCGCCCGAGTTCGCCCGGGACCTCCTGCCCAAGTACTTCAAGCACAACAACTTCTCCAGCTTCGTCAGGCAGCTCAACACCTACGTATATGCCTTCACCTCTGTTCCTCAACTTCTGTTGCTCTTCTTTTCATTACTTTGAGCTTTGTGTGTGTTTTTGTTTTGTTTGAAACTTTGTGGATTTTTGCTGGTTAAATGATTTGGGTGACTGTCGATGATGATGAGTGTAGTGGGTGGAATTAGAAATTAGTTTTAGCTTGTGAAGTAAAGTTCGCTTTGTAGAAAGGAAATCAATTGGGTTTATGATAGGAACCCTTTTTTGGTTGGAATATTGTTTAAATTTGATGTTTCTGTTTCGGGTTTTTGAAATTCGTGGGATTCACCTCGACTAAATTAATTTTGGTGAAAATAATTTGGAAATGATTAAACATGGGATTCTAGTAAATATAAGTTAATAATTTAGGGCTAGGTTGCGGTGCATGTTGTCATCCCCCCATTGGTTGCTGAGAATTTGACGAAAAGGGGGAAAAATAAGAGAGGAATGAATGAAATATGGTCTTGTTTTTTGTGTTGCTTGGAAAATTAGGAACTTGTTTGAATTAAGTGGGATGGTATTGTCAGGGATTTGATGCTCTATTGTCTCTTAGTCTCCAAAACAATAAGAACTTTGTAAGATTTGAAGTTTTGATATCACGTGTTCCTACATTTTTATCAGCAACCAAATGGAGCAAAAGGGGAAGAAAAGGAAAAGGAAGCAAGTCTCAGGTCGATCATGACCTGCTTCCAAGGTTAATAATGATTTCATTTTTCATATGATCTTGTTTTGCATTTGCAGTCCGGGCATAGCTGAATGCAAGGCAAACATACGAACTGATGAGAGGGGTATAGATACACCTCTTGCAGCTTTTGAAAAAGCCTCAGATGGATTACTCCTATATGGGATGTGGAAATTCTGCTGGTTTTCTTTTGAGGGAAAAATGCAAAACCAGTCCTTGTGTTTATACTGATTTGCAATAAGCTCCATGTAGAATAAAAATGTTTTGAGAGCTCCCTGTGATATGCAAAAATAACAAATAAGTCCTACTATCAAATTCCGTAAAAAATCTTGACAGATTCCTTTAGTGTGCTACCTCAAATCCAATTATATAGTGACACGTGTCACTCATAATAAAAAAAATATAAATATATAAAATAGAAAAATTATAAAAATATATTAAAACTTAAAACTAAAAATTAAAACTTTAAAAAAAAAATTTGGAAGAGGAGGTGGCCGAATGACTCCCGACATTCATCCTGGCGCCTCGTCATCTTGCAACTATAGCACCACCACCAGCAGTGACAGCCTGCAAACCCATTTCTCCCTCCAAACCAAAAGCACTATTTAAGCTCATTAACGCTATCCCAAACAATGATTAGGAATCCTAGTTGTGAGTTAGAAGGAGTGCTCTTGCCACATAGGGAAGGAATGACCAACTGAATAAGTATGGTTTAATGCTTTTGCTGGTTCAGGCATGCATGGTGATAGAGACTAATTGAATTAGAGCTAGCTTAGCTTGTTGTGGGGGACAATACTTTTGTGGAGGCCTGGTGAGTAACATGGGAGGTTTGATATTTTTTTCCCTGATAAGTAATGGAACTCCATTAAAAGAAAAAAAGGGCTTGTACCTAGTACACATGAGGTATACAAGCAGGAGAACAATTAAAAGAACAAACAAAAGATGTCTATCATTGTTCAACGGGCATTGAAGTCTGATGAGGAGGGCACTCTTTATGGACAAGATGAAGTTGGAGAATCATGCTCATTTATTTAAGGAAAATTATTATGGTTCTGATTCCTATTTATAGTTACTTTAATATTAGCATATGTTTTTGACTTTGTGAATAATCATGGCTTTTCCTGGTTGGTCTTGATTTGGTTGTTCAGGAAGACACTTCATAGTGATGGGGTTTTGACATCCATGTTAAAATTCTTGTTTTGGTGGGTTGTTGGAAAGGGAATGGAGTTTGTTAACATCTATAGGGGCCATGTAACTTGTTCAGAATGGTGTCAAATATATGTTTCATTCAAACTAGTTTATAAGGGTCTGATGTTTTTGTTGGAGAAGCCATTCTCTGAAGCAGAGGCATTGTTCAGCACAGGGTGAGTTATTTCCAATGTGTGCCTAAGCCTTGGGAAAAAGAAAATGTATAGGTTGTTCAGTGGTTGGTTAGTTGCATGGAGATAAAGTTTTGCTTACTATGTCGCTTTACTAAAGGTACTGGGGTGTCACCAAGCTCGATATGAATGTTCTGAAGGAATTTCATCACTACTCTGGGAGAAGTATTATTCTTTCCTTGGTATTATCACCATTATAAGGAAGAGACAATGGATTCTCTAGTTATCGCCCATTAGCTTGGCATGAAGCTTGTGGTTTCTACTTTCTATAGTGTATGGTGTTACGCATAGTGTTCCAAAAAGGGATAGAATGGATCACCACAACTCCTGTATCAAAATTATATGAAGCAATAAATGGTTCAGAGGTCTTCTCCTGACTGGATGGAATATTGACGGTCATGAACCTTAAATTTAGACATAAGGCCAGCCTTCTGCTCACCTTCTTCTCATGGATGAGGAGGAGCTTTATAAAGACAAAGTTTAGGCACCTTTGTCATGGTTGAGGAATGCTGCATGATGATCTCATATTTCTGTTCTTGATTTTCTTGACTCTTTGTGTTTGTATTCTTTCTTTCTCTCTCCCCTGCCCCCAGTGCATGAGTCTACGGTGGTTGTCTCATATATACTTGGTGTTGGGTTGTTCCCATTCGGCATTTTATTTTAATAAAATTACTTGCTTACGAAAAAGAAAAAAGAAACATTGTTCGAGAGTTAATTAGCTTTTTGTTTCTTGAGGGTTGGAACCTTAAAAATTGCACTCTTTTGATTGGGGGGTAGAGTGTTGAAATGCATGAGGTGTTTCTCTGAATTCATTGTACCTCTTGTACATGATAGATATAACGTGAATAAAGATGTTCATTTTCTGTGTGATTTACTTTCATGGCATCCTTTGATTTAGTCAATAAGTCATTGTAGGGTGAACCAATGGATTTGTGGGGAGACCCCTTTCATAATTTATTTTTGTGACAGTGGTTAAGGTGTATGGTAGGTTCTTGTTCAGGCCAACTAAAGGGGGCCTTTCATGAGAAACCTTTTTGAGGTGTTCATGTCGGCTTCCTTTCTGCAATTATTAGGCCTCATAGTTTTCTGTTGTTTGTAAGGCCGCCTGCTTTATGTAAATTTGTACCCTCCTACCTTGTAATTTCACACTTACCATTGTATCTGTAGATGTGTCCTGTACCGAGTGGTGATGTTGTCCAAGATTCATAGTCAGAATCTATCCTGAATTTGTGTTGGACATGGGGCCATTTTTGGATATTACTAAAGGTGACAATAAATTCCCTTGGAAGAGAAGTCTTTTCCTCTTTCCCCTTTTGTTTCTCAAAGTTTCTCATGTAGTTTACTTACGTCTTATTTTTATTATTGATTTCAAGGAAAAATGTCATAGCTAACTTTTGAGGAAGAAGCAAAATTATGTATTTTGGGTGATGTGAGGACTTGCAACTTGTTTGAATATCTCTAATGCATGGCACCATTGATTTGAGGTTGACTGGTGTTATGGTGAGAAATCCATATTTGAGGCTTGGAGGAAGTAAAAGTTTATACAGCTGTATGTGCAATTTGAGAACTTATTTTGAATGAAGATGTCCCATGAGGTCTAAGGTTCGAATTCCCTTGGGTGTAAACAATTCTTTGGGGTCAGCCCGCCGGCGAAGCTGGAGTATTACCCGATTCGTGTGGAGGGGGCGTTTTACATGGGTCCGAGGTTTACCTGATAAGAGTGGGTACAGGAAGTAGCTATGCATTGAAGGGGTTCCTCGTTAAAAAAAAAAACTTATCTTGAATGAAGATTGACGTAGAAAAAGTGCCCAATTTGTTAGACTATTTATTTAAATTATGAAATTCATAATTTCTTATGAGTTTAAACTTTTGTGACAACTAGAAATTTAACATGATATCTGAGTAGAGGTATTTAGTTCAAATCTTAACTACACAGTTTATCCATTCAATTAAATATTTCATGTTTTGAGCTTTACTTGTTGAGGGAGAGTTTGAATTCACATGTGAATGATAGTATTATAGTATTAATTTAAATGATTAAATTCACCATTTTTTATCAGCTTAAGTTCTTGGGATAGCTGGTGATTTGACACAATCATCAGAAACTAAATTTCGAAATGTTGCTTCTAATTCTTGAATGAGCTAAGGTTCATGGTTTTACTTCGAAGTTGATTCAAAATTTTGCAATAAGAATGAATTCTAGGCAAATAATTGCAATTACCTCATAATATTTTGAATAAAAGGTAACATACATTTTTCAGTCTTATTATTGTTATGTAACTATGTGCGTTTTATTTATTTTTATTTAGAATTAAAATGTAGATTAAGTTTTTTGTTCATTTATGTTTGGGTATCCATGAATTCTATTTTTATTTTTCTTTTTGCTGTCATCTTTCATTGATTTGTTAGGATGTGATTACTTAGCTTTGTCAACTTCTGCTGATTGATATTGTGCTTCTCCCCCACCCCCTTTCGTTTTTTTACCTTCTCTTGTAACTATTTGTTGAACAGGGTTTCAGAAAGGTTGATCCAGACCGCTGGGAATTTGCAAATGAGGGCTTCTTGAGGGGCCAAAAACACCTCCTTAAGAGTATTAGTCGGCGAAAACCTGCCCATGGGCATAGTCATCAACAGCCACAGCAATCACATGGGCAGAGTTCATCAGTGGGGGCTTGTGTAGAGGTTGGGAAGTTTGGGCTGGAGGAAGAGGTTGAGAGGCTTAAAAGGGACAAGAACGTGCTTATGCAGGAACTTGTCAGGTTGAGGCAGCAGCAACAGACTACTGATAATCAGCTGCAAACCATGGTGCAGCGTCTTCAGGGGATGGAGCAGAGGCAGCAACAGATGATGTCATTCCTGGCAAAGGCCATGCAGAGTCCTGGCTTCTTGGCTCACTTTGTGCAGCAGCAAAATGAGAGCAACAAGCGCATAACTGAAGCCAACAAAAAGCGGAGGCTCAAGCAAGAAGGTATTTCTGAGAGCAAATATTCTGCGGCTCCTGATGGACAGATTGTTAAGTATCAGCCACCAATGAATGAGGCGGCAATGCTTAGGCAGATTATGAAAATGGATGCTTCCTCCAGGCTGGAATCTTATAACAGCAAAGATGGTTTACTGATTGCTGATGGTTCATCTTCCAATGCAATGGACAGTGGGATCTCTACAAGCCGTATGTTAGGAGTGACTCTGCAAGAGGTTCCACCAACTTCAGGACATAGACCCTCAGCTGCAATTTCCGAAATTCAATCTTCCCCTTGTGCTGCAACTTCTTATAAAGTTACAACAACTCCTTTCCCTGATATGAGTGTGCTGGTTGGAGCAGAAGATGCACCTTCCATTTCTATTCCTCAGACAGATGCAATCATGCCTGAGCTTTCTCAAATACCTGAAATGATGCCCGAAAGTGTTGCCGATATTCCCGAGGAAATTTACATGGGACTTGAATCAGGCAATGATGGATTTATAGACCCCACCTCAATGGGAGTTAATGGGTCTATTCCCTTAGAAATTGATATGTCCCCTGATACTGATATTGATGCCTTACTAGATTTTAATGTTTGGGAGGACCTTCTTGCGGAAAGCCCAGTACCGGAGGAGATTGAATTGAATTCTGCCGATGGTATTTTACAGGGAAATGATACGCAGCCAAAGAACAGATGGGACAAACTTCAGCATATGGACAAGCTTACAGAACAAATGGGCTTTCTTAGATCAGATAACAATGAGGTTTGACAGTTTACTGAAAGTACATTTTGTTTCACTCATCTCCTGGGTAATACTTGTGATCTTTATAATCACATGCTCCTCTTGTTTTGGTCGTTGGAAGACCAGCTAATGCCTTGTGTACCCGTTCAGCCTTGCTTTGTTTTGCATATATGGGAACCCTAGTTTTAGTTTTTTATTTTTTATTTTGATCTCCTCTGCGTCATGTTGGTAGTAAGACGAATGAACTCAACAGAGCAAGGTGGTTTTAGAGGCTATAGCTTTGGTTTTAGGTTCCTTTTGTACAGGCCGATGTCCTGCTCTAGGTAGACATGACCGTTGTCTGAAGGAATGACTTGTAATGGATGCTTTGGCCAAAAATTTGTGTCTTGTAGTACCTCTCAAATATTTCACTAGATTGCAGTAACCTTCTGTAAATACACATTTATTTTCGTGGTTATCTGAAACCTCCTTAGTAAACATATGATGCTTTTGAGGTTTGACTTGGTGGATGTATATTCGATCTGTAACATGCCACTGGAGGTTCCTGCTTATTTGTTGCCACATTTCTTTGGTGTGGATAATCACATGCAGCCTGAGCAAAATCCATTGACACCTTCAAGTGATTTTATTAGAGATGATATTTTTCCAGAAAATGGATTGGAAGGTACGTAGGAAGTTCTAGTAGTAGTCATTGTTAAGGGTTAAATGAATAGAATAGGACTCTACATATATATATATATTTGATAGGGTTTTTTTTTTTTGTTTTTTTTTTAATTTGCAGAATTTTGCGTTTGTCAGGATGATACTTGTTCAAAGTTATTTGATATTGGATTATTTCCAGGATCATGGAATTGAATAGTTGACAGATAGTTTAGCATTGTACTTTTAACAATAAGAATTGAGTTGAATTCTGTTGTTTACGCTCTTTCACTGCTTTGTAGAGTAGTTCACACTTTATTACCATGACCATCTATTTACAGTGTGAAATAGGTGCGAAAGAGTAGCATTATTCCTTTAGGATTATTTAAGCAAGAAAAGCGGATGCTAATTGTTCTTAGGCTGAGCATTGTCTCCCACAGGCTGGTTTCAGTCCTAGCTCACCCTCATATCCGCCCCCAGCAGGGGTGATTTTTGCTATCCGACCACTCATCCATAGGGGGGCGGGATCAACCGGTATCCGTCCCTAGCAGATGGATAATTTGCGATTATCTATCCATCTTAACCGTCGTTGCATCTTCGCATCAAGCTGCTCAAAAATTCATCAAAATACAAATTGCCAAATCCTCCTATAGTTCATCAAAATACAAAATCAACAATGCCAAATCCAATACCCCCAAATCGTCAAAATACAAAATCAATTCAAAATACAAAAAACTATCTAGGAACAGGGGGAGAGAAATGGAGACATAGAGTTTTGGCTGAGCACTGCCTCCTACGGGCGGAGTTGAGACGAGTAATTCTAGACATCATACACACGTCTCTCTTGTGCCCCTTTAATAATGATGTAATTTTTAAAATCACAATTAGACTTATAATCGATCATTATCGAATTTTGATTAAATGATGATATTAAAAGCAACGTCATTATTAAAAAGACACAAGAGAAACATGGATATGACGTCTAGAATTACTCGAGTTGAGACTCCATAAGTCCTTCGACATGTGGAGTTGAGACTCCATAAGTCCTTCGACTTGTGGAGTTGAGACGAATAATTCTAGACATCATACTCACGTCCCTCTTGTGCCCCTCTAATAATGATGTGGCTTTTAAAATCATAATTAGACTTGTAATTGATCATTTTTGAATTTTGATTAAATGATGATATTAAAAGTCATATTATTATTAAAGGAATACAAGAGGGACATGGGTATGACGTCTAAAATTACTCGAATTGAGACTCCACAAGTCCTTAGACTTGGGGACTCGATTTGAGATGCAAGGCAAAAAAAAATCTTATTAGATATTTAGATATGAGAGAGAGAATGGCAATCGGGGAAGATTCTTTTTTCTTATCTTTTTTCTCTCAGAAAAAATCAAACTCTTTTCCTGACACTATCAAACAATTTTCTTTATTTCTCATTCATAAAAAATTCAAAACTCTTTTCACATTTATCCCTCATCAATTACTTTTTATTTTTCTCTAAAAGAAATTCAAACTTCTTTTTTCACATTACTAAACAATTTTTTTTTTTTTCTCTTCTCTCTCATAAAAAATTCGAAACTCTTTTAACTTTATATCACATTAATCAATTCTTATTACTATTTAAAAACAAAAAACAAATAAATGAGAATGTTTTGCCAAACACACCCTTTGAATGAAAAATGCTAGAGGTACTAAATTTTTTACGAAGAGATGGGTAACAAGATGGTATGAAACTTATTTATCGGAGATGATCAGAACAATCATCTTGGTACGGGTACCAATGAATAAGCTTTACATCATCTTGATACTCATCTTTTGGTAAAATATTTGGTATCTCTAGCATTTCTCTTAATTTAATACAAAATATTTCTCTCTCATCTCTATCTTTTATTAGGAATTTGTGTTGAAATTTTGTAAAAAATATAAAGATATATAGGTAGAAACTTATATTTGTAAAGAAATAATATTTAATTGATATAAAGAAAGACAACATATTGTGGAGTATTATTTTGATATAGAAAATCAAAGGAAAATTATTGTAATTAGTTAAGGGAAAATCGGCTGTTACATGGTTTTACCTTCCATTCCGGCTTCTGATCCTAATAATCTGATCCCGCCGGCAACTGTCCCTTTACCCTCTACCTTCTCGCTATATATCTGCACTCTTTCACGCCCTCCATCGATCTTCATCTCATATCAAATTGATCAAAATAAAATTAAAGTTTAAATAAATAACAAATATATATATATAATATGTTTGGGATTGCAACTTTATAGACGAGAAAGTGTGATTTTAAACTAAATTGCAAAAAATGAATCGTTTCGAAATTATTTTAAAAAAAAATTGCAATTTGAAAACCCAAAAAGAACTGTTTTTTTTCAAATAGCAGGCAATTGAAAGAATTTTTTTAAAGGTTAATATGCGATTTTTTTATTTTTTTTATGCGATTTTAAATGTCAAACTGTGATTTTACTAAACATTTAATTGTATTTTTAAAAATTACTTTTTAAATTACACATTTTAAAATCGTTATTTTGAAAACGCACTTTTTTTTTCTTTTTTTTTAAATCACAAATCCAAACAATTAATTACTAGTAGAGATTTGGCATTTACTTAACCACAAAAAACTCACCTGCCCTAGAATTATGGGATAGCCACACCCACGTACGTTTCAGATCTCCGATCATATGCTTGTGGCTTCCATATGCTTGCTCTTCACTCCCACCATGCATGTATAAATACACAAAGAAGTGAAGAAATAAGTGACAGAGAAATTAAAGGAAATAAGAGTGTAAATATATTAATGACATTGGTGAGAGAGAGAAGGCACCAACAAGCTCTAAGGCTATCCTTACCACTACCAAATCCAGCAGCCGAGTTCCGTGGCCGGACCAACTTGCGGGCATTGTTGCCATCCCCGGGTCCTCACTCTCCGGCCATCGGAAACCTTTCTGACTTTGAGAAAATGGCTATTCTAGCACACGGTGGTGGCGGCACGGTCTATAAAGTTCTTAACAAGAAGACCTCCGCAACTTACGCGCTAAAAGTCCTCCGGTTCAATCAAAATGCGGCGAGCATTCGCCAACAGGCTGCACGCGAGGCCGAAATCCTTACAAGAGTTGACTCGCAATATGTTATAAGGTGCCATGCAGTTATCGATAATGGTTTCACGGCAGATATGGCGCCGGAAAGAGGAGGTGATGTTTTCTTTGTCATGGAGTACATGGAAAGAGGATCGTTACACGACATGTTGCGTGCATGCGAGAGATTACCGGAGGAGGTAATATCCGGCATGGCTAGGCGTGTCCTGGAAGGACTGCACTATCTGCATGGTATGCAGATTGTGCATAGGGATATAAAACCGTCAAACCTACTTGTAAATGAAAAGGAAGAGGTCAAGATTGCAGACTTTGGGGTCAGCCATGTGCAGGTGGCGGAGACACGCGAGGCATGTGACTCTAACATGGGCACTTGCGCATACATGAGCCCGGAAAGATTTGATCCAGAGAGGTGGGGCGGTGATAACGCAAACGGGTTTGCGGGGGACGTGTGGTCTCTTGGAGTGGTGGTGTTGGAATGCCATGTTGGTCATTTTCCGTTAATCAGTCCAGAGCAAAATCCAGATTGGGTGACATTGATGGGTGCGATTTGCTTTGGGGAGAGGCCGGAGATGCCGGAGATGGCCTCACCGGAGTTTCGGAGCTTTGTTCGGAGGTGTCTAGAGAAGGACTGGAGGAAGAGAGGCACGGTTGCTGAGCTTCTTGGCCATCCTTTTGTGAATATATAGATCGATGTTACGTTGTTGCAGCTCTATGCATGGAAAGGGCTGCTTAATTGATTGAGTTGCATGCACTTGCTTCGTACTCTTTAAACCTCACACTAGCTAGAAATTCTTTTTGATTTGAGTTTAATTATAACAGTCCTTTTAATTAATCTTACTTAATTTCTTTTTGGTCTGGGATTAGTCCTTCACAATACAATATTTTGGTTATAATTAGTTGAAATTATAAGAAATTTTTGTCTAATTAGTCTTCAAAAGATCAATGAAGGTCCCTAATTAAATTCTTAATTTCTAAGTGTTTTGATCATCATTAGAGAACTTGCTAATTAAGCAGCTGGCGACTTTCAATTAATTCCCAGATTTTCTCATTTCACCAGCTTAATTGTCTACACTTTTGTTTCAAAATTTTATCTAAATTCCTCTCCGGCCATCTCCAAATGACCTTCATAGCTTGTCACCCCTTTTAGGCACTTTTTTTTTTATTATTATTATTATTATTTTCATTGCTTAGTACAGATTGCATCTTCATAATCAAATTATGCTACATTAATTATTGCAATAATTATTAGCACATTTCTCTTGAACAACCAAAAACCCTAGAAGCCTAAGAACTTGGGCAATTGGCCATCACATGCATGCACCCTTACAAACACTACCCTACACGAACTGCAAGAGATCGAAGGGCATGCAATTAATAAGCAAATTAACCACTATTTCAATCTTAATAAGGGGTAGATATGGTCGTTTTCTTTGAATATAATTTGGGTTGTAGGATAATAGCTAGAACACATGAATCACATATATGAATCCACACACACTGCACAGTTTCTGCACCGGCCAGTACGTCATGAGATAAATGGAAATTTCGAATTGTATAAAAGGCACTGATATGATCAAAACGAAAGCATAATACTGTTCTATGAAGTCTTACGTTTTCAGGATTTAAAATGGATTGATTTTAATTTGAAAGAGTTTTAAATATGATTTTAGGGGTTATAAAAATCGGATGCCGCTCTAAACCTATAATTTCTAGGTTGACAACAGCGGTGAGGAAGATTTGGCAGAGGATATGCCCAAAAATTACCAAATTCAGTAGGATGTTATTATTTAATTTATATAATATATATAGTAAGTGTGTTTGGAGGCCATTTAGGATGGTTTTAGAAATTCCAAAAGTTAGGGTTAGAGGTTATGTTTGGTACGCAGAATGGTTACTCTATATATATATTAGGAAAAAGAGATGACTTTTATTAGGAATGGAAGAATGTAGAATAGAATAGCATTGATGTTAGAGTATATGATAATCATCTAATACTTAGAATAAACATTTTCAATGCTCATGAGGGAATGACTATTCCTTAAACTAAGGAATTGACAGGAATAGTTAGTCATCAGTTTAAGGAATAGTCATTCCTTCATGGGCAATGAGAATGGCTATTCCAATGCTATTTCATTTGTTGGGAATATAATCAGTTCCGAAGCCACGTGGACCCGGAGTCAAGTTGGGGGTCAAACCCATTGATCTGACCCGGCTTGGTCGGATCTCGGTCACTACTATCTCGGAGGATTAGTCACAACTTTATATGGCAGGACCATCTCAGGCAATAAGACTTCGGACTAAATCTCACCTCGATGCCTGAGCACCTAGGACCAAAAGACTCCACAGGGTGTGAAATATCCCGAGATCTCCCGGTCTCAGATTGAAGACATCTCAGGATCACTTTGCCTCGGATATATGATCAAGACACATTACACTGCCTCAAAGTTATCTTCTCATACTCAACAAATAAGTGTTTGAATACACTTAGGGCGTTACATCCGAGATTTATGGGCCCATACTCGAATCTAGGACTGTGCATAATCTCAAAAAGACTCTTATCCTGAATATTTCGTGATAGACTCTTATTCCATAAAATATGGGATAAGATAGCTATTAGCATGGAATCAGCTAAAGAGGTAGTGTCCTATCCGACTTGGACTCTACTACCCAATTCGAACTCTATTAAGATAAGTCTAAAGCCTATGCGATCTAAGACTCAAACTCCTAATCCGATTATGCTCCAAGCAATACTCCAGTAGTTTCATAACTGTGAAAATTGAGCCTATAAATAAGACGGCTATGTCAGGTATAAAACACACGTTCTAAATAACTCTGAGATTATTGTTCATTCCCGTTACTCCCAAAAATTAGTTTGTCAAACTAACTTAGGCATCGGAGTGGGTGGGCGTAGTTGACACCCTCGACAAATTGTTTGTTATTTTGCAGATCTTGAAGAAAGCGAAGTTCATTGGAAAAGACTAATCACAAACACGCCACCACACAGGAAACTGTCTCAACATCATTAAACATTATTCTATCTTCAATAAAAACTATTCATTTTCTTAATAGAATTACCATTCTATGTACTAAATGTAATTGTAGTGTTTTGTCACTGGACTAGTAGAAACTAGTGATTATTGATTATTTCTGACTTTCCTAAGAAATATCTAATGGGAGTTAAGTCATAAAATTTTGTGGAGTTATTATTAACCGTTTAGAATCGACCATATTTTATTTGGTGATTTTATATAAGTGATCATGAGACTTAGGATAGGCAAATTATCTCTAAGATTCTACAAATTTAGTAAGAAAATTATTCCAAGGAGTCGGGAAAGTTATGAAATTGGGTTGATGCAATTTGGAGTTAAGGTGAATTAATTATGAATTTTTGAAGCAACAAAGGTCTTGCTGTCACATTGTTGGAATATTAAAACTCGAGTTTTAGTGACTGAGCATTATTTTAGAACTTGAATTTTAGTGCTCGGAACACAATAATTTTTGTATGTGGTAGACTTAGATATTGGGAAGGATTTGGTTTAGGGTTTGTTGGATTCAGGTGGGAGAAAGGGGTAAAACATGCATCAAGAGAAACAAATCTAGATAGTAAGTAAAGCATGGTCCATAATTACTACCCCTCACAAAATTATCACATATAATCCTTAAATACTCTTTAAGAGTATATCATGGGGATGAAGGACAAGTAGTAAGGATTTATGAACCCTATATTTTTAGGTCATAAGCATAATTCATGCATGATCATTAAATTCATCCTTACCAATGTTTTAGCAAGGTTACGTTACGTCTAGGTTAAGGAATTTTAAGTAATTACTTGAAGACTATAGAGGTAAGTTTAATCACTTTCCCAGCCCTCTAAAATTTATTTCATTGCATTTCTTTTTATCAATTGTTTTTCCTCCGTACACTATGAATGTATGAATATATTATTTCACATATGTTATATGAATTGATATACTCTCATGAAATCTTTTTCCTAAAGAGTTTTAAAGTGAAAAAATTATCTTAAGTCACTCAAGTCTTTGGATACAATTGTTCTATTTTTAGAAAGTTTCCAAATCTGAAACCATTCTAATTAAGGTACATTTCCAAATTGGGAAAGTACTATTTAAGAATAGTTTTTCATTTATAGAAAGTTCTAAATAAGAAAAGTATAGAGATGTAAAACCCTTTCACACGTAACCCTAAGATGTTTCATGAGAAGTAAAGGAATGAGTAACAATTATTATGATGAGGGCACATGTGTGGAGGAGGTAATTTTGGTCCGCTCGGTACCAACTTACCGTTGTTTAGATGGAAGTGTGAACCACTAAAGGAAACTTGCTTGAAGGTGATAATCCATCACTATGTTATATAGCCAAGTCAAGTGCACCTTGATTAATCGGCGAGTCGGCACATCTACAGCCACAGGCGCTGTTGTGGTCACAAGGACTGCAAATCCGAGTACACAAGACGTAATGATGTAGATGGGCCCTACTATAAGAATGTTACTTATAAGTAAATGTTTTTATGTTCTAAGGAAAAAATATCTGCTTTAACTTGGTTTTATTGAAAGAAAAAAAAAATCAAAATTTAAAATTTAAAAATAAAAATTGTGATCAACCACTGCCCAGCAGTGATTGATCTCACTGTAGCCCAGATTGGGGTTTCTAATATGGGTTTATGTTGGTGCTTAGTTACATGGCTAATCTTAGAGATTTGATTTTGATTTGCAGAACAAAAAGTTTGACCTTTCGGTATGTCCAAGGTGGATCTAAGCGTTTAACATAAGTAAACTCACTTTAAAGTAGATAAAAACTTTGTATATGAGATTGTAAAAATAATAATAATAATAATAATAATAATGATAATATAAAATAAAAAACTAGACATTTTAGCATGAAATGATATGATTTTCTGACATAATGTGAGCCCTAATTATTTTTTATTTGCCAATCGCCCTAGTTGAAGACTGTAATCCTAGAAACATAGGCTGATTCTCAAATGACCATAATCCTTGATCTGGGACTTCTTGTCTGGCTTCTGCGATCTCAAATTTGGAAGACAAACACACCAGTCTCAAGCCAAGAAGACTTCAACTCGCCTGTTCTTTAAATGGTAGCAAACCTTTTCATGACCTCATAATGAGGGTTGGAACCAAGACCTTACCCCCATTAGGGCATCATCCCCTTTGGCGATTCACATACAACCTCTGTACTGAAAAAAAAAAAAAAAATTACTTGAAGTTGTATGGAGAAATCAAGATATAGTGAGTGTTTAGGACTCTGTTCAATGCTTACAATTGAAAATCTTCAGCTTTAGCCTAATAGGTAGAAGAGCCCATAAATTCATCAGTAGAATAACCCTCATAAACCAGATAAATGGCCAAAAGGTAGAGTGACAAGAGGCTGATGCCTCCAAAGTTTATGAAGTTATTCCCATAAATAATAAATGAAATAAAGTTATTCCCAGCAATAGAGGTCCCTAACTAGAAGGGAGAGCTACAAAACAAAAACTATCCAGCAATAAGTACATAATCAGGCAAATCAGAGATAACTATAAAATCAAGATTTGTCTCATAAGCCATCACTAAAATTTACTAGCAGAATGGTCTGCTCAGACACAGCAATATGGTGCTATTGACATTCAAGAGTTGTTTAACATTCCAATTTGCGTCAGGGACCTCCTAAAATGAATAGGTTACCAATTGGAAAAGTGCTGATCACATCATATACATTTGCTTAGTTATCAAAGTCAATAAAACAGAGAAGGAAATGTTCAACAATAAGAGACAGATTCAGGGGTTTACAGACAACCCTTCAATGGACTCGAGATGAATTTCTCTACTTGAACAGCTTTAATTAATTTGAAGACGGAAAGAAGCACAACCTCTTAATTTATCACAAGTATAATAAGCTTCTGTTCTAAGAATTATGGATCACTTTGGTGGAGCCAATTTCCAGCTCTTTGATCCTGTCTGCTTGTGTAAAAAACCACCTGAAGTGAAATTTACAGTGAAAAAAATCACCAAGGTTAATCTTACAATAAACAGATAGAAGAGGTAATGGTCACAGTAATATTGAAGTAATAAAATGAAATTATGAAGGATTGAAGCAACATAAAACCAGACCAGGCTGTCAAAATACAAAGAGGTGTAAGCAATGTTTCAAAAAAATTAGAAAACTAGAGAAAACATGAAAGATATTGCAGAGGCCATGCTAATGAGCAAGACCACAATAAGCATGCCCCTTTGCTTTGATTTTCTAGACACGTTTTATAAACCTTATAGATTACATTGCTCTCCGTGCAGCACATGCAAATCCTCTATTGATACTCATTCAAACAAAACACAGAAACTAATTGTAGCAAGGTTCCATGGTTGGATTTGTAAGAGGATCTCTTCCTCCTGTTGTACTTCTTTCTTCAACTACACATTAAATCCTCCCCAACATATGTTCTTATAAAGTTTGACATTGTCTATTTCAAAAAACAGTTGCATTTCAACCAAGAAGTAGAATCCTTGACACTACGATTTCTAACTTTTTTCTCCCATTTTTAAGTTTCTGAGAGAAGGCGTTTGATACATCAACTATTCGGCACAGTCAACATAAATTCTAATCCACCAATGGTGGAAGCCGTCCTTAGAGGCTAGAGCATGAGATCCCAAACTGAATGGTTGAAAACAAATGAAATAATTTACACATTTTGGCCACCCTAAGCCACCCTAGGCACCTTCAACTTATAGTGGGGCTAAAAGTAGTCCACTTCTTAGCTTGTCTGTATGGGTTTCCACCAAAATGAAAATCACACAAGACAAAGTAAATCAAAGATTGGGATCTCAACGTCAAGGAGCTCTCTCCAAGCGATGTATATGATAGGCCTAATTTGGTCACTATGCTGTAGGTCGTAATCCCAACTCCTTTAAACCTCAGTTAGGACAAGATTCTCTCGCTGCATGTTAATCAGAAAAGTCAGAAAATCATGCTTAAGGAGTCGACACTGAATCTAGTAAGGAGCTCTATCAACATGGCAATGCTTTGGCCACTATACGAGCATAATGGAATTTGGTATAGACGATATAGACGAGATTATTGCTTAACAACGAACCCCCCCCCCCCCCAAAAAAAAAAAAAGAGAGACAGAAAAAGGAAAGAACAATGCATAGATAATTTGCCCATTAGTTATAAATCTCAAGTTTATTTATTCATTGATTATTATTTATTAGTTAAGATAGAATTTGAGCAACGGGGTATTTGAGCTAAGCTTGAATAATTAACAAGCTCCAAATTGCGAATGAGCTTGATTTGAATGGCATTGCCTCTCCCCATAAGAATAGGATGGGGAATGAGATTGTGGGTTCAGGATCCACTAGGTGCCTGTGTAACTTATCAATTAACTTCGACTTAGGACTGTTTGGCTTTTGTATCTGAATATTAGAGAAGAAGAAAAAATAAATCTTAAATAAATCTTTAACCGAATCAAGCTCAAGCAGTTGAGGTACTTAAAGTTCTAACAAGTCATACTAAGCCATGCATAATATTCTGCTTGAGCATTGCTCTAATCTCAAATTTTTTCAACGTAAAACATTCTCTACATTTTCAATATTTGATGCAATCAAAAAATGCCACCAAAGGAAAAAATTCTCTACATTTTCAACATTTTCAATACTTATTACATGGCTTCTTTGTCATGTTTCACCCTCCAAAGGCCAAAGCCAAACCCTCCAGTCCTGCTCCTATATCATCTCGGAGCAAGTCCGCCACATGCAACCATTGATAGCACCGGCCTCCTCAAAGATTCCAACTTCAGCCTCCACCCACCCAAATCCTCCACCACCACCACCACCTAATAAGCTAGACATTCCTCTCTGCAGTACCACAACCCCTCCTCCCCCACTCCCACCTCCTCCTTGAACTCTCCACCAACTTCCGCCTCTTCTTCCCAATCTCTCTCACCCTCATCCTTACCCCCACTCTCCTCTGCCCCTTCTCCCTCCTCTCTCATCCTTAGCCTCCTCCCACGTCACCCTCATTGCCTTTATCAAGCTCATCTACTATCAACCCCACCCTCTTACATAACAACATGAATGCCTCTATTTCCATTGACCACTTCTCCTTCTCCAGCAGCCATGCCTCTCAGGTCTGCTTCATCGCCTCCGTTGCACAACTCTCCACCAGCGCAATTTGCTAGGCCCCAGCAGAGATTAAGGCAAGGAGGAGTGACTTTGTAATTCTAGATCGGTAAATTAGGGAGGATGATAAGGGAAAGGTTATGAATTTTTTTTCTTGTTTGGATGTGATTGGTGGTACCTCGGTTTCTAGGGGATTAGTACGAGCAGCATTTAGATTCAAATGTCTTTGCCGGGGCATGTTTAGGTGTTCTTGAGGCTCTCAAGTAAAAATAGGCAAGTGCATAGATTTATTTTTGTAATTTATCTCAAGTACTCGAAATATCATTAAAAGCGCAAAGCGCAACCTAGGTATACAGGGAAATTTATCCCTTTCAAGGCAATGCACTGTAGTGATGCATATCTTTGGTGTTATTGTTGTAATGGAGGTGGCAGATGAGTTTTTGGTGTTTTTGGATTTCTGGAGTTGTAAATGAATTTTCAGAGAAGACAACACATGTAAATTATCGTCGATTTTCAGGTTTTCAACCCGGCACTGAAACAGAAATCATTTTCCTTGAAAATATTTTACATTGAAAACATTGTTTGCTCGGAAAACATTTTTGCCTCATAAACGAACAGAATCTGAAAGTCAACAAGTTACAAGACAAGATTGAGTGTTCTTCATTCATTCCACAAACAATATGAAACTCTTTTACAGAGCACAAGCATGGGTAGCTTGATCCTCCTATAGCCATAGAAGGAGTCAGGTTGGCTGATCATGTAACAAACTAAGAAAAGTTGAAACCAGCCAGGATAACTTTGAAACCATTAGCTATGTTAGAATCCAGAGGATTCTTAACTAAATATGTCTGTATCAAATCATAATCTTCAGGATTTTCCTTACATTTCCTAGCACACCTCACCTACCAGTTCTACCCTATAAATTGACCATCTTGTAACACATTATAATCAATTCATAAACAAAAATGTAGGCCTATTGAGAATTACCAACGGTGGACATAAGCTTCTAAGGCTGAACCACCTCAAATCTTTGTCTCTCTCTTGCTTCCGCTTCTCCTATTATATATTTAATTTTAATATTTTAAACATAGTATCAAAGTAAGAATCTTGAGTTCAAACCTTAACTCTACAGTTTATCTCCTACTTTAGCTAAATATCTTCTCGTGTTGGACCTCACTGTTGAAGAAAAGTTTGACCCCACAGTAAGGAGAAGTATTATAATATCAATTGAATGATTAAATTTATCATTTTCTATCAACTTAAACTATAGGAATAAGTGGTGATTTAACATAAACATATTGCATTCATTTTTTTTTAATTGATAAATAAACATACTGCATTTATCCCACAAATGATCTTGAAAACGTCTTTTGAAGAGCCAAGCACTAGTAGTTTGACCCCACTTAAATCCCTAAAAGTAGGCAGGTTATATAGTTTCTGTTCATTTAAGCTTTTCAGTCTCAGCCAACTTGTAACCAGGAAGTTAATATTGAAAATTTGCTTCTCACACAAAGCCAACCAACACCCTTTTTTATTTTTATTTTTTTTTATAAGTAAATTAGATTTATTGAAAACGTAAGGCGCCCCTTAATACACTGGAAGTATACAAAAGGAAACATCTAACTAGGAATAGAAAAACGAACAAGGAAATCAGCAAAGTTAATAACCAGTAGGGACAAAAAAAGCCAACCAACACCTTATCAGCCCTAACTCACCAATATGAAAATCTGCAACTATTTTGGATTATGTTTTGAAAAACCTAAACTGAATTGTTGAAGCGATACCATGACAAATCAAACATGAGGTACCCACTAAGATTGACAGCAATTTGACTAGAGAATGTATTTAAAACTATTACTAGAATATTCGTAGCAGTCATTATGAATTATTGCAGATTATGGACCTAGGATCCACCAAAATTTATAAGGGTCTTGTAGTCTAGTAACAAATCAACAGCACAAAGGATATGACAAAAGCAATAGGTTTGGTGGGTTGAAGAACTAACCTCGCCTTGATATAAGGTGGATACGGGAGCGAGGTCCTTCAAACTTCCAGTTATCTTCATCCAAGGATTTAACCTCCTTATCAAGTGCAGCCATCAGATCTGACTTTAGAACTAGAATTCAGAAAGCAAATCAGTGTCTTATTACAAGAACAATGGTCTATCTGGTATAAAATAATAATAAAATAATAAAAGCATAAGAAAAGGAGAGACAATACAACAATTGTACACTTTTCTACCTAGAATCCATGGAGAAAATTAACCCCATTCAACTGAGTCTAATATAATAACTGCATATGGTTAAGCGGATTCTCTCTTTTTGTTAGTCTTTTATTTTTTTTCCCAACCAAAAACAAAAAGAAACACAAGATCCAAAGATTTAACTTTGTTTACATCATCTCTCAGAAACCGAAAAAAGAGTAAATGAAGAACACAAGGAATTCAACCTCAGAAACACTTTAAGCCATATACATGGAGATTTAACTCAAAAGATACTTTAGGCCAGTGAATTCCTGTAAATTAAAAACAATATAGCTTGATAGACACCTTAATGAGCAGAAGAATCATAAAAAAAATGCTAGACATAATCAGTCCCCATGAACTCTCCTTACAATATTCACAGTAATGAACCAATGAAATCTAACTGAAACTGTGGAATAAACAAATAATCTGAAAGGTTACTGAGAAAATATAGGAATTCTCATTACTTACAAGCCTAGAAAAAGAATTCTTCACACACCTGATCTTAAAATAATTATTTGCCTTTGTCAGCCATCCACTGTCAACCCATAAAACAAAAACATAAAATAAAAATTCTTAGTCTTCCCCCATCCACTAGTAGGCATTATTTCGCACAGCCAAGGAAAGTAACATAATATAAGGTTCAAATTTCTTGTTCTTTTCTTTAATTTACTTGGCTGCTTCAGCAACAAAATCGCTTCACCGGCTTCAGGATTTTATAAATGTCAGGAACAAAAACAGGTCCAAATCCTACTTCTACACTTCACACAGTTGCTCAAAATTTGTCGTAGCCCAGACCACCAAAAAAAACAAGTATCAGCAATTAAATAGAGGGTCAATGATAAGCCTGAAAAGCACAAGACCAGTTCTGCAAACCCTAAAGTTTTTGTAGAAGTGAAAATGTTCTGATGGCTGAAGTTAAGCCTTAACCTCCACCCTCCCCAAAACAAGATGGCTAACATTGAGAAATTTTACAATTATAGCTTAAATGTAGAATTGAAAAGCCCATATGGCTAAAATTAAGGAATTTCACAACAACTATAAAATGACCCAGATGGTCTAAATTATAAGAAACTTCATTAAAAAAAAAAAAAAAAAAACCAAAAAAAAAAGAGAGAGAAAAGACTAAACCAACCAAGATTATGCAATACAATGGCCCAGATGGCACAAACAAACAAACTTCAAGAACATAGCTTAATACTCACAATAGTAAAGAAGAAGACTAGAACATAAAGGACCCTGAAAGCTAAAATTCAGATATAAATTCACAACAATATGGCCCGGAGCACCTGACTAATCCTAGGCATGTACAGGCGACCGTCCCACATAAGATAACTAGCTGAGGTACTTCACCCAATCCAAAAAGCCTACGAGTCTAACCCCTTGAGGTAACAATAACTAACTAAACCCACCATGATAATGCAGAAAAAACAATGACCCAGATGACTACAATTAATGAACTTCACCAGATCAGCTTAATCACACATAGACAATAAAGAAATTTAAAAACCCAGATTGCCCAAATTAACAACTTTTAACGAGAATAGCAGCAACCCACAAATATAACGTAGAAACAAAATGATCCAGATAGCCAAATTAATTGAGGAAAATCCAAGAGAATGTACATGTCATTCAACTGGGTCTGTGATGCAAAAGAGATATATATATTTTTTTTTTTGGGATAAATAATACAAAAGAGAAAGTTAACTAAACGAAAGTAACTAACCATGCAAAGCCTCGTCTTTGCGCTCCTGTATAGAAATGAGATCAGGTGGGATGTGGAACTCTTCTGTGGACAAAGCAGCATTGCTGCTACTCCCTCCCACAATTGCTGTGGTCGATATCGAAGAATGAGCCGGCGATGTACTATTCATTCTTGTATTCCCTTTTTTTTTTTCTGGGAAAATTACTTGGGAAATTTTCACGCTTAGGCAAAGAAAGCTTTTTTTTTTTTTATATATATATCAAATTCACAGATAGAAGCAAATGGGTGTGTCCCCTACAGCTGCACTATCACTGCGCTAACCTCGTTTAAATTTGGGTGTAGTCAGAATTTATTATTTATTTATTTGGTTTTGGGGGCGGGCTTGATTCTGGCTTTCAAGCCCAACTGTATGCTGAGGAAATGAGCCCCATGGCTGCTTCCAGGCCCATATTAGCCCACCTCTCTCTGCAACCTCTCTCTCTCTCTCTCTCTCTCTCTCTTCCATTGTTAGCCGAACTTTCCACCATCGTTAGCCGATTCAGGTGAGTTTTTTTTTTCTTCTTCTGTATACATGTTCTGAGAGATTAAACCATTTATGTTACTAATAAATCTGATCTTTTTATTGTTTTGGTAAATTAGTATGGGAATCACAGGTTTTACTTGGAATTTTGGGTATTAGATGATTCTTTTCTTTTTCTTTTTAATATAGGGGATACTCTGTGGTAATTGAAGGCTGCAAGATTGAACCTTTTTTCAGTTAGTGTTATGAAGCTGAGCACTCTTTATTATTAGATTCGAAGAAGTTGGTCTTGTTTTATCTGTGTTTTTGACCCTAGTGTCGATTCCCATCAAGAAAATGAAATCGTTTTAGAATTCAAAATGTTTCCCATGGAATTTATACTATTTTGCTACTTTGTTAAGTCAACATTTGTTGCATTTTTTTTTTCTTTATGGATTTATAGTTCCACTGCTTATTCTTTTTCAGTTACTCCATGGAAACTCGGCGACATATTCAATTGTGCATTTATCTGTTAGTTGGAATTTCATTGGTACTCTTCTTTAGCAATGGCTCTTGCGTGCATAGTTCTTCACTTTCAAGTGAGGTGAGTTGACCGTAGTGTTTGTTAGCTGAATTTTTATGAATGTAGTATCTTTCAACCTGGATAGTTGATTTTAGTACGCTGGCAATTTTTTTCCTGTTCTTATTCGAGGTACTTTTCATAACACAAACTCCTAACCATCTGTCTGGATGTTATATATGTTACACCTTCCAATCTATTAATGACAGGGAGTTTCACTTGAACAAAGTTTGGGTTTTGTCTATTCTTTGAGTTTGAAGTTGAAGTATGTGCTTTGCCAAGCATTTGCTTCTGTATACAATGGGGAGCATGCCCATTGATACTGATTTCCCACCGATTTCTCAGTTTCTTGCTTGATGATTGGTAGGGTTCATGGTAATTTTGCAGTTCACTGGTTGATGTCATTATTACAATAGAGATTCTGGGTACTGGCTGTTGCCAGGCTTGGAGATTCGAGGGAAAGGTTATGTGAATGATATTGTGGTTTATATTTTCCTCCTTATAGACCATTTAGAAGAAAAGAAAGATTAAAATTAATAGTTAGAGTGTGTTGCCAAGTTTAGGGATGCTTATTATAAGACAATGATGATTATGTTTGCAAAACCTAAGTACATCATTTGCAAGGAGAGGAATATAACTGATATCAATCACTGGCATTGTCAACATGGTGGCCTTTTTGTATATTTCTTGTGTTATTATATTGGCAAATAACTATGGTTCTTAATGTTATTTAGTGATCCTCCTGCTTGTCAAAATGTTTGCTTTTTCCTGAATTTCTATGGTTTTCTTCTTGTTTTTTTCCCTCTTCGTCTTGCTGGAGCTATACTTCTTATATCTGCTCCATGGTTTTTGAAATATACTTATCTTATTTTCTCTCTCAAACAAACAATCAAGAAAACATCTACTGGACAAGCATACTAAGTTTCAGTTTGTGTCATCTGAGGAAGTTATGGTCAATATATGTATATGGTCATGCTCAAACAACAAGATGTCAAAACGACCACCTTTTGCTTGACCTAAACCATATTTTTCACCCATAATTTTTATTGACATGGCCTTTATCTACAACGGAAAAGCACAGGCTGCATTAGCTGTCTGTTAATAGCTTTGATTTTATTTTGTATAGCTTCATAAGTCCAGAAGAACAACGTTTCACGTAAAACACTGAAACTGACATTATTAGTTCACAAATTAGGAAGCAGGAAAGGTTTCAGGAGCAATAGGTTTGGTACAATACTAGGTTGGAATGATGAATATTTGTTTCAAAATCATAGGTTTTGGAATAAGGACAGAGACAAAACGTATCTCATTTAATATTTCAAACATATGGTCTAATTTAAGAGAATAGCAGAGATTAATGGGGAAGCATACCAGAAGTCACAAATGGTTTCTAACTTCCATTGCCTAGAATCTCTTGTCAATGATGAGAACAAATGACATGATCATTATTAACATATGAATCTCTTATAGAATATGCCTAATCAATTTGTTCATGACCAGTGGAAAAAATTGGGCTTAGTTGATCATATTGTAATTAAGATTCAATTATCTTTTCTTTGTTTCCTTTTCTGATATTCACTGTTGCATCATGAATATCCATTGAACACATTAATATATCAGTTTATAGTCCTTTCTCTTCGAATTTGTGTATGCTTTCCCAAGCCAATATGGAGCTTCATCATTCAACTCCCCAAGCATGGAAGAATTAGCTTTTATGTACAATCAATCTTTCTTGCAGTCAATTAATGACGCAGTTGTTGGTTCAAATATTGCTTCCTCCTTTGTTGCCATCTGCAAGTTAAAAAAAGTACTTTCTCTCTATATTTTTGTGGCCATCTGTTGACTACATCATAGCTCATATACACTCAAGCCTCAACTAGAATGCCATTAAGTCTTCAAGTTTCTCTAATTGTTGTCTTTAATTTCAAATATGCTAACTCTTGGAAATTACCTATTAGCTGCTGCATCAAAATTTGTAAGCCTTTCTAAACTTGAATCCCCTCCCCCACATTTTAAATAGAAGAACCTCTACAACACTTTTCTTGATTGCTTGGTCTTAATTAAAAATCTCTGTTCCTCACATTTAATGCGGTCTGGAGGTTCTATCATGATAACAAGTCCATAGAGTTATGCAAATTCTACACACCCTGAATTTATTAATTATCATTAATCCCAAGTCAGAAATATTGTAAATAGCATCGAATCCAATGTTTTAGGGAATTTTTTTTGCCAATAGTCACCTTCTCTTCGAATTAGTTTTCTCACGTTTATCCATGATTTCAGGCACGAAGGTCTAATCCGGATTTTGATTCCAACAATTCAAATATGAGCTCTTTTTGTAGTCACAAGAAATTTATAATGGAATCTTATTATGAAAAGCATGGAAGTTTGCTTGATTCAGATTTCCAAGATTTTGTGGCACGAGCACTTCCCTCTGGGATTTGTGGAATTCTGCAAGATAATTTGAACCTTGTGCCAAGATTGTCAGTTCTAAAGCGCAATCTGATTGGTGAAGGTTCTCATCGTCATCTATCCACATCCATCAGACTTAACATTGATCCAAAATCCATAACTGAGCTACTACCAACTCTCTATTGTGAGGTCATAATTATTGAAAGACTGCCATCCGGAGTTTTTGCTGACCCATTCGAGCTACAACATCTTCTTCAGCGTGGTGGTAAAATTCTACTTTCATTTTTCCTAACAAAAAGTTAAAATAAAAGATTATCCAGTTTCTTAAATTCAAGCATATTGCATTGTTCTTTCTCAAGTATAATTAGTTTAAACCATATGCTGCAGTGCTTAACAATGTAGCTGTTTTTGGAGATACAAATTTGGAATTGCCTTCATTTCTGTCCAACCGTTCTGCTGTTGAGGTTCACATGGATGTTAGTCCCAATCTCTTGTCAAGGCACAAGAATGGACTTGACATCAACATAGAGCTTCCACTACATGCACGGTATCCGGTAAGTGATGAGGATATTATGAACTGTGAAACAAAGAAACAGTTCCTACTTTCATAATTTAGACATCCATGTATCTGGCAATATTTTTAAGTTATCCTATTAACCATTTTGCCAAAGTTCCATACATGGTTGGAAAAAGTGGTTTTGCTATTTGATATTAAAAAAAGAAAAAAAAAAAAAAAAAACTGATTTTTATTCATGCATACTCAAAATATGTAGAGTCATATGCTGTCAGAACAACTGAATGGCTGCAATGGTTGGTTGCAATACTTCTTAAAAAAAAAAAAAAAATCCTTTTTTTCCTTTTTTTTTTTATTTTGCAGCCAGTGGATGAAAGTGGCTACTCAAGAGTCAAATTTGGAGCACCTGATTTGTTTGTGCGCTGCAGCATGGAGGGAAAGACACATAATCAGAGCTTTTTATCTACTTTGACCAGTGACGATGCTGAACTGGAAAGTGGTGAGATTGTGTGGAGAATACCTGCCGGGATGAAGACACATGCTGGAGTTGTATCTTTTGTTACTTTTATTTCAGCCTTATTATCAACTCTGTTTATTGTTTTGACATGCATATTTTATTCAGACGCCAGAATGTACAAAACTCTGAAACAATCGTAATTTATCTTCTGGCTTAACGATTTGACTTTTCACTGCTGGAAAGGTTGGCTTATTGGCAAGGGACTTACTCCCAAGTGGTTTGGTGAGGGGAGGACATAGTTTTGAAACTTTGAATCTCTATAAGCACGATGCTAAGAGGACAAGACTCATGACCTTTAATCTCTGGTCACCGGCTTCCAACCACTATCCCCCTTAATAGGGTTAGGGTCAAGTTATGGCTCGGTCTCTCTTGAGAGAGTACCTACGAATCTCCTTTTATTGTTAGCCTGCTAGGCCTAGGGATAGGCTATGACTCAGTTCGTCTTGAGGGAGTGCATGTGGATCTCTAATCATTATGGGCCCATCCCAGAAAATAAGGTAGTTCTATCTAGAGCTAGAGTACAGCTATAGTTCAATTCCTCTTGAAGGAGCGTCTGCAGATCTCCCTCATTATAGGCATGTCTAGGTCCCTTTTAACTGTTGCCACAACAGATAAAGTGCTACTATAGGTACAAGTGAGGGAGTACTAGTTTCTGATTCCCTATTCTCGCCTTGTTTGAAATCCCCATTCCCCTTCCCTCCCCTTCCCTTCACTTCTCCCAAAAAATATCAATTTCAAAATATTCTTACTTTTTTCACTTTTTATATCACATCAACACTTTTTTTATTACTTTTTACATAAAAAACTCGCTACAATACAAATTTTTCTCACTTTTTCATATAAATTATTTCAATTTTATATCACATCAATCATATTTTTTAATCATTAAAAAAAAATTCCAAAGGAAAGGGAAAGGGAAAGGGGATTTCAAACGGGGCCATATAAGTTGTATATTTTTTGAGGTTGACAAGTGAGACAATTATAACCTTTGGTTTTCCAAAGAATTGGTGTTTGCTATAGAAGTTAGTTACTGGTAGAATATTAAGTTAAATGATTAAATCCATCAATTACTATAAGTTTAAGCTGTTGAGACTAGCGATGATTTAATATGATATCAAAACAGAAGTTATGGGTGTGAGCATGAACTCCATAGTTTATCTCCATTTTGGTTGAGTATTTCATATGTTAGACTCACTTATTAAGATAAAGTTTGAACCTACACGTAGGAGGAAAAGTTAGTAATTAAATTCATTCATTTCTATAAACCTAAATTTTGGGACAATTGGTAATTTAATGATCAACACTTTACTAATTGTACTCGCTAGTGGTTTGGAACTTTGATCGGGTTTGAATTGCCAACTTTTTTTTTTCTTAGCAAAATAACCATAGCATTAATATAGAATAAAACTACAAGAGGAGGGGAGTGGGGAACACCAACAAACACCCTAAAGATAGTCATTACAGTGTAAGATAAGACTAAAAATAGAGGGGGAAATGTGATTTAGCTCTCTAAAATACTGTCACTTTTGCACTTATGCTGCCAACTTTAAAAAATACACCTAGCTCCGCCATATTACCATCCCCTATCAAAGTAAACCCTCTATTAGGAAATATTGTCAAATTGGACAGAAAAAAATGTCAATTGCGTCACATATGATCTCTTTTCCATAATTTTTTTTTTTTATTGAAATAGAGAACTTCATTACTGAATATAAGCTACAGGGGGATTACACTTGACCAAAAGGCCAATACAAATACAAGATAAATTCATACATGCCCGAAGGTAAACACCACTGCCCGTAGGCCATTTGTGACCAGAGATAAAGAAACTCCACCCACTAAGTCAGGAAAAACCCGACTTAAAACAGCTACCAAAGGTAGACCGTGAAAATATCCAGAATATACAAAAATAACAGCTACCAAAATAATAAATAAACATTACAAAGAACAGACTTTAAGCCCCTCTGAACAATAAAGCACAACTTAGCACAAAAAGAGAGACAGATCTAGCATGAAAGCCATCAAACAATCCCAAAATGTCCAAAAATTACAAAGGTAGACCGAAACAGAAGACACAAATAGAGACTACAACCCAAAGCCGGCAGAAGAGACAGGTGGATCTAAATAAAATTTGAAATTTGAAATTATCATAAATTATAAATTATAAAATTGTGAGCCCCCTTGTAAAACACCATTGGGTGGCCGAACCACCCACCATAGATGTGGTGGTGGTTTGGCCACCCCTTTGGTTTTTTCTTTTTTCAATTGTTTTATTTATACTTTAATTTTATTTAGTTCATTACTTTTTTTAAAAACTATTTTAAGGACTTACCATGTATTAGAAAATAATCACGTGACTATTTTCCGTTCATTTTAATGTCAATTCTAATTGGAGTGCCTTATTTGATAAGGGAGTGGTAATTTGAGCCGGGATGTCATTTTTTAAAGTTGAGTTTCATTAAATACAAAAATGATAGTAGTTTTTTATAGGGCTAAAGTATATTTTTGCCCAAATTAAAATATCATTGAGCACACACCTTGCAGTACTACCTAACTGTAATTAAGCAATATCATTCACTAGGATATAAATGTAGCAGCGCCAGTTCTTCAAGCAAACAAAGCTTTAGGAGAAAGAAACAGCCTAATAATTTTTCCACTTTCCTGGAGCTTGAACATGATAAAGTGCCGGAAAATGATTTCCACAACTGATTGTCCTGCTAATTTGAATGGCCTCACCATTTTCCTTCTTTGGTGTTCGACTGCTTTCTTTGTTTCTCTTCAAAAGTTGTAATAATAATTTCATGTTGCTTCCATTTCCACAGATAACCAAACAGATCCTAGACTCTACCTCAAACTAAATGGCAGATGGCATTGCCAATTTCACAGCATAAAGACCACAAGACAAGCCAAAGAATAATGAATTTCATTATAAATAGGAAACGGGACCATTACACAAGAAGCTTGTAACACGTCCTCAGAACCCCAAACACAGACTTACAAAGGATAACAAACAGTCACCCAACGAAAACAACCAAAGACGATAAGCGGACACCCGATTTATATATATATATATATACTAGGGAGAAAAGTTACACACTCCGGTCAGCCATGGTGTCACGTAAAATAACACTTTCGAAGAAATTAGCAAAGAGATACCATCTTGTTGCTGAGCACAAACCAAATTTGCTCCACCAAACGAACCAGGCTATCTTCTGATTAGGCAGCGAGAACTATGACCACAATAAGGAGCACAATCCCGAATATCACCAACAGCAAGCACGTCTACATACAAAACAAAAAAGAAGTGAATGTAATTTTACAATCTATCATTTTGGTTCACAGATTAAGAAATGATTGAGCAGAGTGATTAAGGGGTAGAATGGTACAACCCATCCATGATCCACCAAGAAAAACATAAAGAATGGGACTGCACTTAATCTATACCATTTCTCCACCCAAATCTTAAGTTCGATATTTGGACTGGCTTTTTCTTTTTTCTTTTTCTTTGTAATAAGTAATCGAGACATTTTCATATAAGTACTCGAGATTTCATTAAAAGCGTTAAGGCGCCCCAAGTATATAGAGAGTATATAAGAGACTGGCTTTCAGACATGCATGCATATATCATAAAACAAGTAAAATTGGTGACATTTTTTAAATTGGGTGGTCCCACCAAAGAATGCATGCATTCATGCATGTCGATACCCTCCCTCATTTTGTACCCCCACACCCCCCCCCCAAAAAAAAAAAAAGAAAAAGAAAAAGAAGAAGAGAACGGGGCATTATAAATTACCAGAGACGAATTAGATCTTTGTGTCTTTGACGCTTTCATAAGTTGAGACTTCCCTTGTGAAGTTGCAGCCTGAGCACCCTCAATATTGGAGCCAATATCATCTGCAAAAATAAATATGCATGATGTGTGACAACATGAGCCAGAAAGACAAATATTGGTGACTTAAAGAGAATAAGCTAGATGACTTACCAATCATGGCTCCTTGCTCATGGACCAGAATGGCAAGATCTTTAAAGATCTCATTCACTTCACCAATTTGATGTTGGATTTCTTGTATGCCTTGCTCTCTTTCCTCAATAACAGCCTCATTGAAGGCAATCTCATTGTCCAACAACAAGACATCCTGTCTGCAGCACAAATCATTAAAAGTTAAGGGTATGCAATTTGAGCAACTGGTTAAACCAATGCCTGAGTGCAAACCCTCTAACCAAAGTAGATAAACAAAGAGCATTCCCAATGGACATTGAATAAAATCAAGATGCAGAGTAGCAAAAAGCTGAAGGAAGTGGAGGCCTTCAACTCCCCAGATGCACAATGGCCTCCGTATTTGAGGTTTCAACGCCGACATCCTTTTGGCACTAAATAAGTAGCATTCACTCTATGAAAAGGAAAAGAGAAGGATTCTTTCAAATGTTACTTCAAGACACTCCCTAGTGTTTTCTAAAATTATACTTTAGTCCATGTCAGAGGATTCTGTCAATAGAACTTATATGCTGATGATCCTGCCCTTGGCTTCTTCTTTTTTTTTACAAAAATTAGGATTGTGCTTCATTTTGGGGGAAAAAAAAAGAAAAAGAAAAAAGAAACTAAAATACAACAGCATGTGTAGGGTACGGGTTTGAGAGTTTTGAGTAATGATATATCATATTATTATGGATCTTCTAACAACAACTAAGGTGTTTCGGGCCTTTCATATTATTTTAAAAATGCCATTAATAGTTTTCCTCTGTGCCAACAACGGTCTCGATCGAAAGTGTTTGCCACATATGAAACACGTGGCAGCCTTAAATAATTTTTTTTTTAAAATGAGGTCCAAGAATTTTTTTCGTCAAAATCTAGGGGAGGTTGAAGTATTTTACCTCAAATTCTCAGTTCAGAAATATTATCTTGTTCAAGGGAAATCATATATCAGTCTCACTTAGAGCCTCACCAAGAAAAAAGTTGGAAAACAAAGAAACAGAAGAATGCATACAACTCACTAGACACAGTGTAACTATGCGTCCAAGGTATCACGTAGCAAAGGAACATATTTTGGTTTAAGTCTAAAAATATAACCATAAGTTCTGAAACCCAAGATAAAAATGAAATGTAACATAATACAAAAGCACTCAAAGACTAAGAAAATAAGAAAATTGGAGAATGTAGTTTGAACAGAAACAGAATAATAATTTTGCAATAAATTTTTGAGAAACAAAGACCCAAATGGGTGAAATAAACACAACTCACCTTCTAGATTCCACAAGAAGAGCACGCTGTTCCGGACTCTTATCTGAACTTACATCTATCTCGCTGGCTGTGTAGCTGTATGAAGCATAAATGACCCAAATGTAAGATACATACAAATATGTATTTGTATGCATGTATGTTTGTGTGCATATATGCATGTAAGATACATACAAGTCAAGTTCAAAATTATAGAGCATAAACGCATTGACAACCACTGGCTGAGCTGCACAAGCAAATACTAAACAACAATAAATCCTGGAAAATGATTTTGAGGCAGATTTCTACCCCAAAAATAAATTTTGTTCTTACGAGTATTCTCATTAATTTAGTTTTTTTTTTATAAGTAAGAGAAATATCATTTTTTTTTTTTATAAGTATAAGTAAGAGAAATATCATTAGAAAAACGAAAATAGCAATCAAATACACATGGAATATACAAGAGAAGCGATTAAGAAGGAGAAGGAAAAAAGAATAAGAAAATCATTAAAGCTAATCACTAAGGGAGCTAGGAACGCAACAGTCTAAGAGAACAAAGAAAAAAAGAAGAAAATAATGAGCTCCTCAATCATCCTTTCTTTGTTCTCGAGATTTCTATCATTTTGTTCCCTCCAAAAGCACCACAAAAGGCAAGAAGAAATCATCTTCCACACAACAACACTCCGAGAGCGACCACCCGTCCACCAGCAAGCAAATAAATCCACTCAGAAATTTAGTAGAATCAATTCACCTTTCAAAATTTTGCTTTCTTGCAAGCACGCACAAAAAAAAAAAAAAAAAAAAAAAAAAGGATGGAACTAAGAAAGTTGCATGTTTAATCATTAAAGTTTCTGATAAAACCTTTCTTACTAATAAAAATAAATAAATAAAAAGTTTCTGATGCCTATTACCTAGAAGGAAGAAATGCTTGGGGAACAAAAGGATTGTATGCTGTTTCCCGCTCAGCTGCCAGCCGTTGAGCCTTCTGAAATTCTTTCAGCACTGCTTGAAAATCTTTTGCAAGTTTAGCATCGGCAATTTTTTTGCTGGCCTGAAATTAGATGGGAGACGTTGAAGATCACTATACTCTTGAAACCAGAATTAAATGACAAAAACAAAGCAAAGGGCAAAAGATTTAAGTTCTAAAAACATTTTGATCCAATTTTAGCACCACCCAAGTGTGCAAGCGATTTAAGTTCTAAAAACTCCCTTTTTTTATGTAATCGAAATATTATTCAAAGCGTAAGGCGTCCCCAAGCACATAGAAAGTATACAGATTTGATCCAATTTTAGCACCACCCAAGCGTGCTTCTAGATATCAGTTCAATCTCCATAGTCCATACATAAATTCTTATCCATCACCTTAAAACTAACGACCAGTTCACTGTAAGCTCATCGTCAAGTAACCAGGTTATGGAATTCTTAACTTTGATAAACCATCACCTGTTTGTCATGGTTTGCGAATTCTTAACAAACCATGACATATTCAGTAATTAAAAGTATTGACCTGACACTTTCCAGTACACAACATACAAAACTCAAAAGGTAACCATAGTCACATGTGCATCTTAATTTGTTAACTGAAGACCAAAGATGGTTTTTTCACCATTTATGATAAGGCTGGTGGTACGTGCTGAGGATAGGAAGAGAGAGCAGGAGAGTTTTGCATTATAAACTACTTACATTAACTTCTACATTATGATCTATTTCACTGGCTTGTTTAAGTTTAGCTGAAGTATCCTTCACCAATTGCCCAATATGTAGCCTTGTCTTGTGCCTGCAAGTTTTTTTAAAAAAAAATCGATATGAGTACCAAAATTAAAGAAATAAAGCAACAAGATAGTTGCACAGAAACGATAGCCTGTAAGGATACATAAATCAAAACTTTATAAATTACACTGCAAACATAGTAAGTTCCAAAAATCACACAAGAAACCCTGGCGTTAGAACTTGGCTTGGAAGATAACTAGAGAGCATAATACATAGAAGCAAAATGCTAAGAGGTACTAAAACTTGGCGTCCTAATCCCCAGGCATGGCCTTATCTTCTTGCATGTTGACAAAAAGGGTGGATTGGACAAATAAAAGAACATCTTTGTCTTAAAATGAGCGTCCTGAACCCTTTACTTTTAGGCCTAAGAGAGCACACAGAAATGCACTTTACAGTACAATTTCCACATACTAGATAGATCAAAAAGGCTGAATAAGCTAACTGCACATCCAGTAACAAATTATCGTCACGTATAAGTTTCCCTAACATATATTACCTCAAAATTCCTCTACCTACAATGCAAATCCTCATCATATACAATCAACAATCACTTTCATCACCAGCACTGCCTTCAAAAGCGAAACTTAACACAGACTATCGCCCACAAAAGCAATAGATTTACTTCCCAAACGCTAGCCAAAAATACATAATTTAACATATGAGAAATGTTAAATGCACTCCTAAGTCCACACTCCCAAGTGTACACTCGTTCTCCAAAGTGCACACTTCCTGATGTGGAACTAAAAAATACCATTAGATCCAAAATCCAACGATGATCTATCCAAAATCTAGTTGTGATTTTTAGTGAAAGGGAGTGAACTTTGAGTGCATGTAGCATTTCTCTTTAACAGAGTATACATTGTAGGCCTTGAAATCATACATTATAGCTTTGTTCAAACCCAATGATCCAAATCCCAAACTAATCATTACCCCCTCCCAAAAAAATAAAAAAGGGGAAAAAAACCCCAATTGAACACAAAAAGTCAATTCGACCAAACGATAACCCAATTAGCATACAATTCAACCTATAGAAACGAATTATATCCTCCGCATGTGTATCAAGTAAATGCACAATACCCAATAATTTTCCAGACAAGAAAACCAGAAAATGAAACTCACAGCTTCTCGCGAAGCTCGGGCGTGTCCTTGGGGGTACCAAGCGTGTTGACGAGCCGCTGAAACGTGGACACGGCGGTGTTGATCTGGAAGATCCCCGAGGCGACGGCTTGGGTGGAGTCCTGCTTGCCATTGACGCGGTCTCGCCTCGAATACAAGGGCCGGCCCGCCTCGAGATCCTGGAAGCTCATTATCCGTCTCTTCTCGGAAACCTAATCCTAACTTTCTCAAGAAAATCAATCCCAAAAGGAATTTTTTCCTGAGAAAAAGGGACGCAAGGTCGGCGTTCGGTTACAAGGATCAATCCTGACCTGAGATGGTGCTTAGGTTTTAGGGAGCTGAGAAAGAGAGATCAATTGACGGTACAGAAAAATGACTTTTCGCTTAGAGAGGGAGAGAGACCTAAATTATAGGTGAGGCGTTTCCGTTGATTATTCGGTGCAGGCACGTCGATCGGGACCGGTTGAAAGGGACACGTGGGTGGTTGGGATGGGCGACGAGCATGCTGATTCTGTTAGAGTGGTATGCACGTGGACCTAGTCTTTCTGAGTAACGCTAGTATTCTTTATTTTTATTTTTATTTTTATTTTTATTATATTTCCGAAAATTTACGCAATTTTTAAAATTATTATTCAATCAAAATTTAATAATAATTTATCATAAATCTAATAATAATTTTAAGAATCACGTCAATTTGAGAGAATAAATAGTCAGTTAGTCACTAACATTACTCTTGGATATTATAATTTTATTTAATTTATATTTAATAAATATCCAATAATTAGTTAAAAGTAACACGTGAGCATCGTTGCAATTATTTGAATTGAATTATAACATCTAATATATTTTTTTTTGTTGTGGTTGCTTGAATAGAAGTAACATTTTACTATAAAAGAAAATTATAGTAAATTTCTCCGACCTAATATGAAAGAAATTTTTGTCTAATAAGAATAAATTAAATCTCAATTTTCAGTTTAATTTAAAATATATATATATATATATATATTGTTGATCTTCATGTGCATAAGGAGTTTCTATTATTGCATAAAATTCACAAAAACCATTATTTATCAAACTCTCTTTTCGTTCTCTATTATAATACTTGTCAAATTTGTACTTCATATTTGAATAAACAATTCTCCTCCCTATCTCATTTTCATACATTTTTATATTCATTTTTTCACTCTCTCTCATTTTCTCCCTCTTTCTCACTTTGTGAGGGTGATTTTGAGAATAAAAAAAATAAAAATAAAGCAAGAATAAAATTTATATTCAAATAGAATAGAATGAGATTTAGAGAGTTTATTATGCGGTGCTTTCGTAAATTTGCTAACTAAACTAAAAAAAATGTGAATTTTTTAACCAGATTTTAGCTAAAAAATAGGCTAGGAATGCTTTAAGAAATATGGGAGTATGAGTGTATGTAGCATTTCTCATAAAGAAAAGACAGATTTACACCCAAAATATTAGAGCTGCTGATATTATCCAGATAAATTAGACAAAAATGTTTATTGATGTATTTTGAGTTTTTTTTTAAAAAAAAAAAAATATAATGGGATATAAAGATAATTTTATGTATTAGGTTGTTAGGTTTTTTTTTTTTTTTTTCCTAATTATTAGGTTGTTAGTATGTTAATTTCTTTGACTTGAGAACATAAAATAAAACTGTTAACAAACATGGTCTATTATGGTTCCTAATTGGCCATAAACCTCATTATTTGTATTACAAGGAATTTTTTAAATATATCAAAATCCAGATTGCAAGAAAGCCTAGTAGATATCCACAACAATAAATCAAATTATCCATTTTGCCAAATGATTACCATTTTGGATGGTTCTCACCAGGACAATTTGAGAGTCACCTTTTAAGATGGTATTTTCAAGATATGATGCCTTAGTTTGGAAACACACAAGCATGTATATATATATATACATGTATAAAAGAGTGGCTAACATACACTTTTAAAAGAAGAGAAGTTACAACCACCTCAATCTAGTTGGGTTGATCACATGATTACCCTTGTTTAGTCGACTTAATTTAGTTGGTATGACTATGTGGCCACCCCTATATGGTTGGGGTGGCGACCCAGTCACCATTTGCCAGTTGTGGTAGTTACATCTGGCCTGTTGTGATAGTCGTACAGCTACCATTGACCATGATAGAGGTAGTCGCACGGTCACCATTGTCCAATAGAAGTGGCTACGCAACCACCCCTCTACTTCGTTTGAGGTGGCCATGCGGTGACCTTTCTCTAATATTTTATTATTATTATTTTCAAAGTGGTAAGTCACTCCGTACACCTAAAAAAATTAATTAATTGTTTTCTCCAAATATTCCTATAAGAATGTCAGTTTTTTTTTTTAAAAAAAAATATTTCATGTTTTGAAAATTTCTGTATGTTTTGAATTGTTTATTAAGAGAAGAACAAAAAATAAATAAATAAAACTCGTATGATAAGGCTTTGGGAAGTGCTTTGGATTTAAAACAAAAAAAAAAAAAAAAAAAAAAAAATTGAGAATTGATTTGATGGGGGCATATTGAAAAGTTGAAAATTGATTTGGTAAAATTTTGTAGGGTGTTTTGTAAAAATAAGAAATTGAGAAATAATTTTATAAAATAAAAGAAAAAGGTAGAAAAAAAGAAGAAGAGAAGTGTTTCGCGCTGTGATAGTGCCATCACCATGGTGCTGAGCTGGGGGCCTTGGAGGGGGCTGCCAGACCACTAAATCTCATTGGTGGACACTAGATGATGGCAGCTGCAATCAAGCGGCTACAACACCCTCACTTTTTTTATTAAAAAAATATATTTTTTTTAAAAAAAATTATGTTTTATTTTTTAAAAAGTGTTTGGTAATTTTTAAAAAGAGTTTTGTAGTTTATTTTTAAATGTGTGTTAGTTGTGGGGCACATACGAAAGTTGGTTTGGTAAATTGGTATTTGAAATGGGTTTTTAGTGTATGAGAAGTGACAAAAAAAAAAAAAAAAAGGGTATTTTGAAAATCGAGCCATGCTACACATGCACCTCTCATCCTCATCCTCTTTTTAATAAAAAATTGTTTTTAAGGAAAAAGTTGTCTTTGATCCTTAAAATCAATTTTTTTAAGGAAAAATGGGAGACAAAGGGGGATGAGGGGTGCATTTCTACCATTTCTCTTGTTAATCTACTAAGCAAGCAGGGACGGAGGGAGGGGGGGGTGGCAGGGCCCAATTTCCTAAAAAAAAATTATTAGATAGAATTTTATTTTATTTTTCTAAAAAATTAAAAAATATAAGGTAAATAAATAAAAAAAATTAGCTTAGGGTCCGTTTGGGTTTGCGATTTCAAAAAGTGCGATTTAAAAATAACGATTTAAAAATGTGCGATTTAAAAAAATGATTTTTAAAAACGCAGTAATGCGTTTAGCAAAATCGCAGTTTGGCCTTTAAAATCGCAAATTAACCTTTTAAAATATTGCGTTTTCAAAAAAATACCTTATTGCTTACGATTTGAATAAGCAATTTTCTGCATTTTTAAATCGCAATTTTTTAAAATCGCAGTTTCCAAACGGTTCATTTTCTGCGATTTGGTTTAAAATCGCACTTTTCCTCTACGAAATCGCAATCCCAAACGCACCATTATTTGGCCCCTACCAACTTTTTTTTTTTGCCATTGGCCCTGCCCATAATAACTCCTGGCTCCGTCCCTGTAAGCAAGACCTTAATTTTTTATTTTTATTTTTATGAGTAATGCTATACATACTACACTTATATTTTATCTTTATTTTACCAGACTGATGTGACAGTGTTCATCAACTCTTATACGAGCACATCAATCCAGCAACGTAAAAGTGTAACATTAGTCAATTTTTTATAGAACAGGCAAGCTGGGCTTACTATAACAATCCAAAGGATCTCGACGGGTAGTCATGCCTCAGCTACAAAGTTATGCCTTTGTGCTTCTCTGAAAAAATAATAGTAATAATAAATAAATAAATAAATAAAATTTATTGTGCTTCTTGCCATCTAGATGTATCCATTACGTACAATACTTGACAAAAAGGGTTATATTTATTAGGATTAATATAATTTTGAAAAATGATTAACGCTCCGTTCCTTTCTGAGAGAAAAAACCAAAAAGTCAAAAAACCTCCCCTTTTACAGAGACTGGTTAGCCGGGGAGGGAGGCCTCGCCTCCCTCCTCTCGGCTCTATTTTTGTCCTCTCAGTCTTTAGGACTGTAGAGTTTTGTTCCCCCTGGTTGAACCGGTGGTGGCTGTTCTTCCCCTAACTCTTTGGGCTATGGTGGATTTGTTGTCTTGTTTTTCTTTCCGTTTTGGCAGGATGACTTTTCTAAGAAGTCTAAGGTGGGGTGAGGCCGGCTTTAGTGTCGTCGACGGTGTGTTTTGGCCGGACTTTCATAGTTTTTCCTCGATTTTTTGAAGCTAGATCTACGCACGTCCGTTGACTTTTGGTGGACACACGCCACCCAGCCGTGTTCCCTGCCTTTTTCCGTCCTTGATGTCGAAAGCTTCGGTCGTGTCGGTCTTCGGAGCTCGGCGCGTGGCCCTCACTCGCTAGGGCGCTTTCGCTCTCTGACTGCGCGTGTAGGCCACGCTCCGCATTTTTAGGCCGTGTTTGGCGGCGCCTGGGGTCCACGGCGACCGATCTACTGTTGGGTGCGTCCGGATGCGGCACGTGTCCTACATGCGCCGTCACTCCGGTGAAACTGCCTCCCTACTCCACTGCCGACGACTTTTTAGGGTTTTCTGTCTTTGTGTTGTGTATTCTCATGTTTCTATGTACAGTTTGCCTATGTGTGGCTCAAATTTTATTGAAATTTTTATTGTAATGTGGCTTATTTGTAATTCTAGTGAGATTTAAGATTCTGCTTAGGCAGCTGTTTTTAAGCCAGATCCTTCTAGCTTAGAGTATGAGGGGTATGTCCCTCATTTCTCATCTTGTATGCCTTTGGGCTTTTTAATATCAATGATTAGCACATGCTAATCCGTTAAAAAAAAAAAAAAAGGATTAACAAGAAGTTCAATCTAGTATAGATGGAAGTGATTATCAAGATTTTAATTCACTTCCTCTATCACGAGGGTCCTCCTCATATCGTAGAAATGGCCTTCTTTTTCTTTTCTTTTTTGTTGTTTTGATTATTGTAATTTTCTTATTTTATTTTTATTTGTTGTTGTAGTTCTTGTTTCAATTTAGTTATATAATAATAATATCAATAAAAAAAAAAAGAAAAAAAAAAGATGAAGTTAGGGGTGATTTTAGTCAAACAAAATCACAGCTTTACCCCTTTGAGGGTGTGTCTCACTGTCTTAAAGCCTGGAGGTCAAACAAAATGATGTTGATTGTTGAAACAGTCTCACTTTTCAAAAGGAAAGAGAATTCCTCTTTTGACTTTTCCCTCTCATTTTCTTCTACCCAAATCAAATACCAAAAAAAAAAAAAAAAAAAAAAAAAAAACCTCTTTCCCTTTGCTCCCTTTTTCAAGACTGGTAAATGTTTTTTTTTTTTTAATTAAAATATACATATATTATTTCAGAAATGTGTCTTGAACTTTTGATATGTTATTAAAAAGTCTTTTAAATATTTAACTTTATCAAATAAATTCTTGCAATTTGAATAGACAACAATAATCTTTCCCTCCAAATTTCGTATCCATCGGTCCAATGCACATAAAGGGTCAATTTAACCCGGCTAATGGTTTTTATAGACCGACATATTTTTTTGAGAAACCCGTAAATATTTTTGCTATTATGAACAAAAAATAAAAAAAATAAAAAAGAAATTTTTAGAATTCGGTTATTTCTTTAGTACAATATGTTATTAATATTAGTTAAAAATTAATAATAAATCAATAACTATATGAAAGTTATGGATTGATGGGTTACCGTGGCCTATTCAATTCAACGAAAATCAAAATACTTTTTTTTCTCACTTATTTTGTATTAAACATTTATTTTAAAAAAAATTAATAGACAAAAATGGTGAATACACCGCCGCCCACGCAGCACGCTCCTTCAAAAAGGAAAAAAGAAAAAAAAGAAAAAATAGTTTTATGAAATTCTGTACCATTTTTTATACGCCAAAATAAATGGCTGGGTCCCAGAACGTGGGTCCCATTCTCGAAAGTCCAACCCCGTGTCGGACCCTATCAACACCGACCCGGGGAAACCCTCCCTCACGTTACTCGCGCATGCGAAGACTTCACACGTACGATACCCAAAACCCCCACGACCCCCTCATTCATACACAAAAATAATAATAAGTATATAAATATCTCCCTCTGCTCATTTTCTTTCGCAAAGACTTGCAACAGTTCAAAGTGCTCTGGCTCTGGTTCTCGGAAGCGATTAAGACGATGTCGGTCAGTAGTTCTCTGCTCTCTATTCGTGTTTGTGTATGTGTTTTTTTGATTTGTTAGGGTTTTGTAAGCGTTGTCTCTGGGTTTTGATTGATTGTTTGCTTACTGAGTAAGTTTGCTGTTTGACTTAGTGATCTGCACAGATCTGTGGTGCATGTTATTGCTTCTTATAATAGATTTTGTGCAATTAGGTGTTTTGCGTGATTAGAGAGTTGAAATGTACTGTATGTTAGAATGTATAGTTGTGGTATGCTATTTCTGGAATGGTCTGATTCGTTTTAACCTAGTTCTGATTAGATTTATATAATTTTTGTACTTTTTTGTTTAATTTTTGTTGATTTTTTTAATTGTTTATTGTTTTGGTTCTGAAACTGCTTTTTTTTTTTTTTTTTTGGTTTGTAGAAACGTATTTTCGTGTAATTTGAGTATCTTATTTTTTCTCAGCTATGCGGCTTCTTTCTACTGTTCTTAGTTTTGTTTCTTGAATAAAATTCTTATTGATAAAAAAAAAAATGTATGTGTATCGATTGCATTATTAAGCATGTAGGTCCTGCGTAGAATTCAAGAGTATTTCATGGCTTTGATGGTTATCGACTGCTTGGCAATGGAGATCGAAGTGAATTCAATGAGAAATGTTCCTCTCTTGTGTTGCTTAGCATACTTTGTTTAGGAGACTGAGTATTACTCATGCTATTGGATTTTCAATTTTGGCTTTTTTTTTTTTTTTGAAATTTCGTTGAACTTCCTTAAGAATGGAAATGTCATTAGTGCAAAGCATTTGTACTAAACCATTTATTTACAGTGTATTTCCTTTTGGCTGGCATGGTTTTAGGAATGAAACCATTTGATTAGTGCAGTCATCTGATTGTCCTAAGTGCGACTTGGATTTGAAGAAAACATGTATGCAAATCTCTCCACTGATTTCAGTGCACAATGTCAAGAAACGGACAGTCTTTCTTGATCAAATTTCTTCTGTTCTTTTAAGATTTGGTTGTTACCAAAGTGGTCATGTTGTTAAGTTGTATGTTGGGAGGAGGAGATTTTTGGATTTGATTCTTACTGTGAACTCATAGAAAGAAAAATATTCAAATGGTTATCCTTCTGTTTTGACCAGAAAGATTATTTAACGAAATGTTAGTGAGTAATTTATTGTATAGATTATGGCCTCTTTGTGAGTTGGTGGGATCAGAAGTTCCTATATGTCCACCATTTATTAATTGAAGACAGAACTTTGCTCAATCTCAAATCTTGAGAATACTAGATGCTTCCCTTTTTTTTATTAATTATTTCATTTCTGAAAGAGGCAGCCTTAATGGGATTGAAAAATATAAAGTAAGGCATGATAGCCATAAGTGGCAAATGTGCATATTGACGAGGCATCAGGTGGCTTTACCCGAATTTGTCACATTGATAAACTGGGGTTTGACGTAAATCATAATTGAGAATCACTAATTATGAGAGAGCACATCTTAGATGAATTTTCCATTAAACTACTTAAAAGTATTGAATTTCAGCCCTAAAAAGCACCTTGCTTTCTTTACTTTGTTGCTTTGTTTTTTCATACGTTGTATCTTTGGACGGATGCATTTTTGTCTCCCATGTGTATTAGCTTTTCTGATTTTCTTGTTCGTTTTTCTTTGCATTCTTAGGCGTTTCCTTGTGTATACTTTCAATGTACTTAGAGGGGCGCCTTACGCTTTTATAAAATTTCATTTACTTATCAAAAAAAAAAACTTTTTCCAAAGTAGTGGTTCTAATGGATATTCATTCCACGTTTTCCAACTTGGAATTGGAAAATGGATGCTCTCAATTTCTTACATTGTATGAGCCTTTGCTTTGTTGCATTTTGAGTAGTTCTATCACTTATTTTTAGTATGAGATCTTTGAAGCATAATCATGTATGCTGTACTAGTTTTCCTAGGTGGTGTTTAACTTATATAATTGCTCTTGTTGCAGGTAAAAACTGTTAGAGTTAGCAATGTTTCTTTAGGAGCATCTGAGCGGGACATCAGAGAGTTCTTTTCTTTTTCTGGTGATATTGAATATGTTGAAATGCAGAGGTTAGTTCCATCATCTCTCTCTCTCTCTCTCTCTCTCTCTCTTTTGGGTTGTTAAATGAATACCAAGCTTATCAAATGCTTATGCAGTGATAATGAACGGTCTCAAATTGCATATGTTAGCTTCAAGGATTCACAAGGAGCTGAGACTGCAGTTCTTCTTTCGGTACTTTCACTTTTGAGTACATATATTATGTTAGTGTATGTTTGGTGCCTTAGGCTTTGCGATATGAAGACTTCTAAATTATCAGAAGTGTACAATGTGGGGGGGGGGGTGTTATTTAATGGTGTGAGGATGGGAGATTGCCTAAACAAAACCTGATATGTGGAGAACACATTGTGCATGTTAGTTGCCTAAGAGCCATGGCATATAGGGCAATTATTTATGTTAGCTTCAATAAATTTTAGTGCATCATGATAACTGCAATAAAGCTTTGTGCATGAAAACAATGATGTTTCCTATGTTTTCGTAATTGTTCTTAAGAAAAACAATAGAGAAAACAACATAGTTAAAACCTTCAGTTTTTGTTTTATAAGATTTCAAAGATGATCCTAAATGAAAATGAATTTCTAAATGGTACTAAACATGCCATATGCCTTGGATTTAGTTACAACATGGATTAAAGGTTGTCGGTTATAAATATGTCTCAGCTTTATGTGCAAAGATGTGATCTAAGGGGTGAGCAGAGTTAAAAGAAAAAGAAATTAACTAGGAGTCTAGGAAGCACCAACACTGAACAGTTTTGTGTGTGGTTCTTAAAGCTAGTGGGGACATCCATTCTTGAAGAGTGAGAGATTCCAGTATAGAGATGATATTGTACAAGATGGTTCTGTATATTCCTATTTAATGGATCTCAGTGGGGAAACATAATAAAAATTCTATTTGTTGTTTTTTCCTAGAAAAAGAGTTCTAAAGGAAGAGAGCACATATAAGAGTGGGGAAACTGACTTCTCAAAGCAGAGCAATGAGAATACAAAATCAAGAATAGAAAGTCAATTGGGAATATAGTTTCATATGAAGTTTCTAGAAGGAGAGCATTCTGTTACAACTAACCTATCTACTTTCTGATTGCCTGATCTAGGAATCTGGAGAAGTGACCTTGAAGAGCATTTTTTTTTCACTTAAAAAAAAAAATACTTCTAAATCTTTTAGGATATGAAAACCGTTGTAAACCAAGTGATATTTTCCCATTTGGTCCACCTTCCTCACTTGATATGCCATGTTTATATAGGTTTGTTGATAGAATAAGATGACCCATTCATGTGCCGCTTGAATGTCATTGGAGATTTTCACTAGATGGGTAAAACTAAAATTTGAACTTTTATATGTAGAACTTCTTGAGTAAATTATCCATGTTGAGTAAGTGCTGGCCGTTTGGCTTTACACCTATGCCTGCTCCACATTAATAGCAAGAATTTGAAGGCGTTGGTTGTTTTAGTCAGGGGATGTAAAAGTTGGACTTTAATCATGCCTTGTTGGAAATAGACCTCTTCTGATTGAGAGTGAACAGAAAGCAGGCAGAATAAATTATTTTTCATGAGTGTCGCTGAAGTAGGGTATGCAAGAAAAGAATGCATAGTTTCTTCAGCATAGTGTGTGCCTCCATCACATTCTTTTTTGAAGATAGTTTTCACATTGAGGGGGTTGACCTTAAATAGCCTTGTTCCTGTGTAACCATATTAAATCCATAGCATTAGCTGCAAACAATAAAAAGAAGTGAGATTCATCGGAACTTATTTTGAGGAAAATAATAGAGTGTAGGATGGTCCTTATCCAAGATACGAGGTGTTTATCAGAGAATTCAGAGAAATTCAATGGCCAAGGGGATTTTTTCTCGTTACTCGAGAGAAATGGCAGCTCAAAAAATGTGCTTATGAGTTTCTACTTCTGAATGACATAAGGGGCATATGAGATCATCTTCCTCTAATTGGATGTAAGCAGCCAAATTTGCTCTAACTGGAAGGTTTCTACATACGACTTTCCAAACCAGCAATTTCAGTCTTTCATGAATTTTCGCATTCCCTAATTTTCCCCACATTTTGGAGTCCAAGAACTGGTTCTTTTCTTCTTCTTCTTCTTCTTCTTTTTATTTATTTTTTAAATAATGTCATATCTTTGAAGAAAATCAGGTTATTTGCTAATTTAACCAAGAATTGCCGTTTACTGCCCAGTAATCAGATTAATGAATCTTCTGAGGAATCTTGGGGGAAGTCTACCTTTTTAATATTGTTTACGGATTCATGTTCAAAAAGTTGTCTTAGCTTATCTTCATCCCATCTTCTATAAGGTTTTGCAGAATCAAGTCTGCCACATGTAGGTCATTTGACTCCAGATCCATTCTGTCTTTTGGAATGGGTTTCATATTAACCATGTCACAGGGTCCAGGGATCTTCCCAGATGTTGATTCTTTTGCCACTTTTTATCCTGTAGCAAGTCAATCCCTTTTTCGAGTAGGGGTCTGAATTTCAAGGTACCTTTCCAAATCCAAAAGCCATTACTTGCGAGTCAGGCTTCTCAGAAAGAGGAGTTTGCGAGGTTTTAAGAGCTTAAAACCAAGTATGTTGGAGTTATGTTGAATATTTCATCCCACATTTGCAATTCATGTCATACATCTTCCTCAATCCAAGGCCACCCAAAGTTTTTGCGGAGCAGATCGTGCCCCAAGCCTTCAGAGTAACATTTCTTTTCTTGTCCTTGTTAAACCTCCACCAAAAGTTTTTAAGCAAAACATCCAGAAAGTTGCATAATTATTTGGAAAAGAAACATAGGCATTCTATAGGAAGGGATGCTGGCAGTTACAGACCTTATATGGGTGGTTCTACCTGCTTGGGATAAGACTTTAGCTTTCCATCCGGAAATCTTTTCCTGATTTTTTTATTTTTTTCTTTTACTTCCTCAAAGCTCTTCCTTCTGGAGTGTTGCAAAGAGCTTGGTAGGCCTCAAATATTTCTCATTACGGAGAAAGTTCTTCAGGTCAAGGAATGAGGCAATTGAGGAAGCACCCTATCTCCCTTGAAATTTCAACTGAAGTACCGGATTTCTGCCTCTTTATATTTTGACCTGACCACTTTTCATAGAGTTTAAGGGCCGATTGGATGAATCCCGCATCTCTTTGGTGAGCTCTATTGAATATCATGAGATCATATGTAAAAAGGTGGTGAGAAACTGATGGTCGATTTTTGCTCGTCTTGGTTCTACCTTTCTGCAAAGTAGAATTTCTAGTTACAATTGAGATCTTTTAACCAAAACTAAAACTCAGCAGATACTTTATTTAGTAAAGCTGATGGCCTGCTGCAGGAAAGGAAAAAAAAAATGTAAAGGAAAGGAAAGATTAGCATGGTTAAGCTTGATTTTTTTGATATGTTTGACATTTATAAACCATCAATACCCAAATTTCTCTTTCTTTCTTTCATAAGCAGAGCATTGAATTTGGTTTTGTTCAATTGGAAATGGTTTTAAGGTTGCTCCACCAATTGCTTTTCAAGTCCTAAATCAACTTGGAGGTGGGTCATAGTGCTGCAGTTTTTGATTCTTTTTTTTTTTTTTTGAAATGATGGCTTTTATTTTTTGATAAGTATTGCACCACTATGTTTGTACAGGTTTCTGGCTTAATATATATAGGTGAAAGATTCTGAGGGGCTTTTAGTTTTGTTTGTAAGCTTTTGTGGCATATGTTTGAATTCTTTTTGTTGAAGTTTTAAGCATCATAAACTAAATGCTCCATCTTTTGAGGATGTATAAGCATGTAATGGATAGAGATCTCAGATCATGCTTTACATGTATTCAGTGGGAAGAACAATCTATTGACTATAGTTTTGGTTTTACCTAGGTATACTACTATACGTTTTTACAACATTAAATTGATGACCTTATGATAGATCGATCTCGTATGATATACACGGGCTTCCTTCTCTTCTATGCATATGAAACTTTCACTTCAAATGCATTTTATCTCAGGGAGCAACAATAGTTGATCTGTCTGTCACCATAACTCTGGACCCAGATTACAAGCTGCCATTTGTTGCTTCAGCACCCCCTGTAAGTGTCGTTGACAGACTACTGTTTTACTGCATAAACCAGAGCGACCCTGATCTGATTTTTTCAAATCTCTGCAGGTAATAGAAAATAAAACTCCAGGTGGTACTGAATCTGCTTTGAGGAAGGCGGAGGATGTGGTTAGCAGTATGCTTGCTAAGGGCTTTATCTTAGGCAAAGATGCAGTCAACAAAGCAAAGACCTTTGATGAGAAGCACCGGTTATCTTCGACGGCCACAGCGAAAGTTGCTTCTATTGACCAAAAGATCGGGTTCAGTGAGAAAATAAGCGTAGGAGCTTCTGTTGTCGGTGATAAAGTACGGGAAGTGGACCAGAAGTTTCAGGTTTCAGAGAAAACCAAATCAGCATTTGCAGTGGCAGAGCAAAAAGTGAGTAGTGCCGGATCTGCCATAATGAAGAACCGCTATATATTAACGGGGACTTCATGGGTGACGGGGGCTTTCGGCAAAGTTGCTAAGGCAGCTGAGGAAGTTGGGCAGAAAACAAAAGAGAAAGTGGTGATGGTTGAAGAAGAACAGAAAAGAAAAGTGGTGGATGGCTACGCTGAGGTTCTTTCCGAGTCTCCAAGAGCATCTGCACCAAGTGAGCAGCATCCTTCTAAGCTAGCACCTGCCCAAGGTTTAATCCTTTGACTTCCCACCACTGTAAATACCATTTGTCTGAACTTTCTAGAATCTCTCTCCGGATTACTTGCTTTGTGTTTTTAGCTTGGGGAGTAGTAGCGACTCTAGGACAAATACCCAATTGGTTGGTCATGATGCATTTTATATTTTGATTTTTCTTTCTAAGAATGTCAAACTGAACGATCATGATATATGTTTTTTTGACCATTTTTCCTGTTTTTACTGTCGGATTATGTTTCGGTGTGGTTTTGGATTACATTTCACATTAGCAACAAATTTTAACACGATATTGTATTCTTATGTTACTTGTATATATATATATTTCTTTGAAACAAAAGCATGTATAGCTGAGAATTAAGTTCCATAAAATGGCACTGAAGAAAAGAAGGGTTTGTTTTTTGCTCTGAAAGTAGTTTATTATTACAGTGAAGGCGTCGTGCAACATTAGGTTATATATATCATGCAATGGTATAAACCATGGACTTGGCTCAAGTTTTATACAAGTTTTGAGGGTATTGAGTACAACCTAAAAGAGCATCAGAAACAACCAGATTGAGAGCAAACAAAAGGGAGATTTATCAAACCTAGTTATCACGTTACGTTTAGACCTTTACGTTTTATTAAGGATTTTTAAACTCATACAGTTAATGTTTATTGTTGTTGGACCCATAAAAACAGGTACATAGAAAAAGACAGTGAGAATTTTGTTGTTATTATTGTTGTTGCTTTGTTAAGGTATAAGATTACTTGTGTTGCTAATGTATTTAATATATAGTCTGAGCATTTTCAATACCACCAACCAGACAGCCTAGATTTATAAGATAAGTGTTGATGATGGGAAAAGTTGGTCGAGACAGCGTGGATACCCTATCCATTTGGGCATGCATGCCTGAAACAAACATCAAGGGATAATGGGGTCGGTTAGTTGGGTTAGTTTAAGTTGGATAGATATGATTCTATATACAATTTAAATCTACTATCTAATGAAGAGACAGAGAAGGAAAAGTTTACAACATTGAATTATTGTTATTATATATCCTTTGGATCATGCCTTGTTAAATATATATATATATATATATATACACACACACACAATGGCTACTAAATCCTGTTATGTCAGCATAGTTAGATAAATGTTGAGTGTATAACATTATTTTGTCTCTAGAAACGTCCAAAACTAGGAAAAGTTACTCATAAAAATAAAAAAAAAAATAATAAATTGAGTAGAATGATTCTAGCCATGTTTAAGTTCTAGAGGTTTCGGTTTAAATTATGACAATTAAGTTTGTATAGATGTGAAATTATTCATATGTATATGAGTGATGTTATTCTTTATTCTCGCTCACACCGGCTGACGTAGCGTGTTTTAAGTAGCTTTTTATTTGTTTTGCTTCTTATTAGCTACTGAAAACACGTTACTTCAGCCGATGTAAAATGAATGCAATAAATGAGTGTGAAAAATAACATTATTCTTAAGTATATAGCTTTAACCTAATTGATTGTTTGTAAAGTTTCTTATTAGTGTTGCATCGAGAAATTGAAGGCTACAATCCTCCCACCATTTCCTATGATTTATACAATCACCCCATTTAGCATTTGAGAAGTATTCATATGCAATCTTATTGTATGAAATTGTTGAGTTCATAAAATAATTACTGATAACTATTAGTATGTGAAATGATGTTAAATTATCATTTATTTCAAAAGCTTAATTTGATTGAAAGTAGTGAATTTAATAATTTAATTAATATTTTAACACATTCTTTCACATGTAAGCTTAAACTCCATTCATCAACAAGTGAGGTCTAACACGTGAAATATTTAATTGAAATGAGGGTAAATTATAAAGAGAAAATTTGAATTAAAGACCTTTGATAATTTTGAAACTATATTAAATCTGGGGGGCTGATGAAGCTAGGGCTGGATGAGTGGGATGAGGGAAAGCGGCTTGAACGACAAAAAAGAAGAGTAGCCCCCTAGAACAACTAGAACCTGACAAAGTAACTATTAATGCATTTCCAAGCAATTCTCAAACAACATGTGATTCATTCTGGTAAAGATTATAATACACAGAAGATTCCTTACCTTAGGAGAAAGATGAGTGATACATACGGTGAGCACCAGTGAAGAACACAAGAAAAAGGTTGGAGCTCGAAATCTTGACTCATTTAAAAGTTTAAATTAATGAAAAATATAATTATTTAATTAATAGATTATGATTTTGTTTTGTGTAAAAGCACCATGCGGCCACCTTTGAGTCTTTGACATGAGAAGCAGCACTCCATGTGCTTCTCAAAAGCTGCCGTGGCTTTTAATGTCAATGAAATGATGAAATTCTCCTAACATACTCACCCTTTTTTATCAATGTCCCGCAAAATTAGCTTGCCTTTAAGATAAAAAGGGCAAAAGCCGAAAAAAGTTAAGTTTATTATTATTATTATTTTAAAGAAGTGTTTTCATTTAACATAAATGTGAAAGAAAAAAAATACTTTTTACAAACTAAACTTATTCAGAGAGAACACACACAAAAAAAAAAAAAAAAAAAAAAAATTGAAAAAAAAAAAGTATGTTTGGCTACCCTAAGTGAAAGTGAAGGGTGACTGTGTGACCATCTCTATCTTAGTCAAAGTTACTATGCAGCCACCTTTATCTCAGCGCAAGTACCCCAATCTAGTTGGAGTGGGTGAGTGACCACCCCTGACCTATTGTAGTGGTGGCGCGACTATATTTTATGGACAAAGCGGCCGCACAACCACCTTTTTCCTCCGGTGTGAACACCTTAATTTTATTTTATTTTTGTAAGTTTGTAGCTTTTAATTTTGAATAATAAGTTAGCCTCTATCTTGTAAAAATTTAGCACTTCTTTTGTCAAAATATTTAAAACAAGGTATGAAAATGTTTATAAAAAGTGCTTTGTTTATTTTAAAAGTGTATTTTTGTTTTTGAATACAGAAAACACTTGGAAAATACATTAGCATACATAACCCAAAGCATTTCCAAGCAGGTTTTTAAGCTATATTTTTGAACTTCTAGAATTTGTGGCTCATTATCATATGTAGTCATGTGGGCATAAAATATTTTTATTATTATTATTATTATTATAAGTAGTGTGGGCATAAAATACTTAGCTAGTGGACAACCTAATTAAGTCTTAAAAGTTAATGCTAGGAGGAGCCAATGTTCAGGAGCTGCTTAAGGCTGTGCAGTCCAACTTAGCATATTTTTTTTTTGGGGGTTGAAGATAGGAATTTCTAAAAGGCTAAGAAGAAGCTTAATTGGAGTGCATTGGATCTACAAAAGCCATGAAAAGCCAAGAAGCATTAATGCTGAATTATTCTTCCTGATCACCTCTTCTAATACTGGTGACAAAAAAAAATAAACCTATCTTAACTCTTAAGTTTCCAAACCACTCCCACCCACTTCCACAACTAAGAAATGAATAAATGCTTCTCTTCTAGAAGGAGAAGAATATTTATGAGTTATGACATTCTCTACTTCTCTACTTTATGCTTCATTGTTATTAACATATTGTTTCAATGACACCACCTAAAGATGTCAATGCCACCTAACTTGGTTGTAATTTATGCCCTACTTAATTAGCCTTATATATTCTAAAGGATTTGGCTTAGATCTTGTTAAAATATATATATATATATATATATACATCACTTCTTCTTCTATTTTTTTGTAATTTTTTAAATGGTTTAGATTTAATTTCAAGTTTTTCATGAAAAAAATAGAGAGTAAAATTAAATCCGAACCGTTGAAAAAACTACAGAAAATGCGTTGTATTTTTTTTTACAACACTTAAGCCAAATCTTATTATAAAAATGATAGTTTTCCTTCAAACTGGGTAAGAGAAAATTCATTCAATCCAGTCTATTAAACTGACGTATGTCCTTCAAGCATGTAATTCTCATGTGCATTTTTAATTCTGGCATGCTCAAAGCCCTCCAACCTAGTTCAGAGGAAAGTCTTTTATTTTTGTAAAAGTTTTCTCCACGTAATATTATTTTATTATTATTGTTGTTGTTATTGTTGAGTTATACTCTTATTTGAATTTGTCTAGGATAGAAATTCAAGGCTAAGATTTATGATATTAGAAAATTTTACCTACTTGGCCCATGGAAATCATAAAAAATTTAGGAGTATTAGATTTTTTTATTTATTTTTTATTTATTTTCTTTTATTTGGTGGTTGCTTGGGCAATACTAAAAGCCGAGTTTTGCAAAGTGTTGAAGCAACCTTTGATGGGATTTTAATGGTGGAAAGTTTCCATTCTTTTTCAAGCTGCCCCACTGCTTGAATTCCATTGTATACGACATGGCAAAATCCAAGAACCTTCCAAATTATAGACGTTGGGTATAAGAACAATCTTGTTATAATCGAAATTAAAGTTTTTGAATTTGTCATATTAATGAGACCAAAATAGAAAAAAGAAACAAATAAATAAATAAATCTGCACATGCGTGGCAGGACCACACCTAGACAAGATAAAAGAAAGGGTTTTTTTTTTTTAAAAAAAAAAAAATCATGTGAGAATTACATACTCTAAAGAAAGATTTCTTTAAACTAGTTTGAATTTTGGAATAATATTTTGTCTTGGAATACTCAGAATACTGTAAGGCCTAGTCGGTCCAACCAAAGGTCCATTGGCTCAAAAGCAGGCTCGGTCTCGATCAAAGACCTGAGCTCATCAAGAAGCACGCACACTTGAAACCCCTACGTTTACTTGCGCCTCAAAATATGAAAGAGAAGTAACCGTCGGTTGTTCTCCACCTAAGAAAAGCCTACTACGAATCTTACGAGACTTGTCCTCCGAGACTCGCCCAATAAGAGAAAAACATCGACAGCTTCACGACTATAAGAAATAAAATCACCATATTTAATACATGATCCCATGTCCCACGACACTCGCTTTACCCGGCACACTTACCGATCAAGGACAAGCAGCCCCTACAAAAGGTGAAAAAAAGTCGCGGTAACTCAATACCTTCTTCTGATCCGTTCTTTAATTTACTTACATTTTCACTCGTATTCATATTCCACACATTATCTCTCTACTTCGCCGTCACTAATGTAATTGTCAACAGTTTCACATCAGAAAAATTGAAGCAGATTGGATTAACTCGATTAAGAGGGCATGTTGTGGAGTAAGACACTCCACTATTTTTAAACCACACGAAAACTCCCAAAAGAACATTTCAGAATGCATGTTGGGTCAGAGCTAATAAGTCTATACGTGTCCAATCTAGTTATTATTTATTTATTTATTATTATTATTATAAGTAATTAATCTAATCATTTGGTAGATACTGGAAAGTATTGTGCAAATGGGCCACCTTCCTTTTATTTATTCTTTTCTTTTTTGGGGTCCATGATATATAAGTCACATAATTAATAGTTAGAAATTTTTGAGACGGCTTGTTGTCAATAATTAGAAATTTTTAGTCTATAGTTAAAAAATTTTGATACGACCCGAAAACTTGATACAAAATTAGCGAGTTATGGTCGAGAACAGTGACAGAACTAGAATTAAGGGTACGTTTTGGTGTGCGATTTTTTTTGTATTATATTCTAGTATTTTAATTTTTACTATATTCAAAATTGCGAATACCGCAAAAAAAATTTGTTTTTTGAAATTATTTTTAGATGGTTTAAAAAATCTGAAACAAAATTAGAAGAAGTTGGATAAAATTTTAGTAGAATTCAAATTTAACAAAACAACCCAAATATGTATTTGAAAAATAATAAAATATAATTAAAAAAAAATATGTGTTACTTAAACATGCCCGTGTGGGGGTAAAAATTTGATTTTGAAAAGAATTTTAGAGGTATTTTTTAAAAATAAAATAAAATTAGGGTTTATATAGTTTTGCCCCTAATTGAAGGATTTAATCAATTTAATTAAATTTATCAAATTATAATTTAACTTATATAATCTTATAATTATAAATTCATCGACGCAACTCTAATCCGGAAGCACAAATTACTACCTTAAATTTACCTTTTGTGATCGATTTGGTAGAAGGATAAAAAAAAAAAAAAAAACACAAAGGCTGGAAACAATCAGGAGGTGATGTCGGGTAGTAGGGACCGTTTTGTTTTTTTGTTTTCGTTTTTGTTTGAAATGAGAAAGTGAGGGACCAGAGTGCAGTGGGCAGGCATTATCTTTTCTTTTCTTTTTTTTTTTCTTTTTTTTTCCATTATTAATTTCATTGAAAAGGAAGGTTGTGGTCCTTGTGGAATAATAGCATGAGATACCGTCGTCGTTTCTTTTTATATTCTATTAATATTAATCATAGACTCGATTATACTTATATATCTATATATATTTATATATATTTAATTATTAATGGTTAAAATAAACAATGCTTAAACTTACCCGCTACGGAAGCCACTCTTGCGTCACAGTTCTCGTCAGGGGCGGTCCTACATGGAGGCTAGGGGCCTGGCCCCCCAAGCCCCAAAATTTTCTCCTAAAATTTTCTTTTTTCCCCAAAAAAAAAAAATTAAAAAATTTACCCTTTAATTTTTTAATTTTTTTAGTTTTGTCCCCTCTATTTTTTTTCTTTTCAATTTGACCCCTCCATTTTTACAAGCCTAGGTCCGCCACGGGTTCTCGTTGAATTGGTTTATTCAACTAATCTTTTCACTTCTTTTTTTTGGGAATATAATATAATAAATTGATATTCTTACTTTTGCACAATAATATGAATTAGGTAAGAAACGCATGTTAACAGCTAATCATCCTAAACTGCTAATTGATAATATATATATATATATAAACACACAAAACGACGTCGTTTTAAATGACACAATACATTTAAAAAAAAACTTGAAAAATAGGTTTAATGAAGGTCCAACACCCAAAAATAGTCTCAAAATGCCTAAATTTAAAAACGGTTGTGTGGTACAATTATAATTTGGTGGAGCAATTGAGGTTATAAAAATAAAATAACTGCTTAAGACGGTTCTAGTTAGCGATTATTATGTCACTCATGTTAATTTTTTTTAAAAATAAAAAAAATAAAAAAAATTCAAGAGACTAACCATTAAATTGAGATTCTTAAGTCTTATTTGGTAAGTAATTGTGTTGTGAAATATTTGTTTGAATAGTAATAAGAAATGATTGATGTGATATAAAATTTGAAAATATTTTATAGAAAAGTGAATATATTTTGTTTTGTAGTGAGTTTTTTTTTATTTAAATAGTAATAAAAAATTATTGATGTGATATAAAAAGTATAAAAAAATTAAAATATTTTTTATTTGATTTTTTTAAGAGAAGTGAAAAGAAATAAATGGAGAGTTATAATGGTTTGTCAAACAAGCTCTAATAATTATGTATTTAAATTGAGTGATGATATGTTGTCATTTATGGCAAAATTATTGACACAATTATTAATTTTTTTTTATTAAAAAAAAATCACAAAATCATGTAAATAAGTTAGGGTCTAATTTTGTATTTTTTTTTTATTTAAAAGAATATAAAAAATAAAAATAAAAATAAAAATAATATCATTTGTCGGCAAAATATCATATTTCATCCAAAGAATCGGAATAAATAATTGTGAGTCCACGTGATGTAAACCATTACGACAAGTCTATAATCAACCGTGATGACACAGCGCGCACGATACAGAAGAGAAGTGTGCCACCTGTCATCACAGCGTGGCACGTGATCGTCATCGCTAAGCGCATCTTATCACGCGCTTGCGACACCGTCCAGTGAAAATGCAAAGCTTAAACCCCTGCAAAAGCAGACCCAAACGAACAAAAACTGTTGGACTAATGTACTGCCTCAGCGACCGACACTTTTGTTGCATACTTCTTCCGTCAAACCGTCTCCATATTGTGACGCGTGTAACAACTGCAAACCCGCACCCCCATACGAAAAGAAATGTATAATATTTTAAATGTCAACTATTATTTCAAAATTAAAATATCTTAATTTTATCATGTCAACATTTATTTTTAACAAATCACCAATTATCATCGAATATTTTCTTAAAATTTTAATGATGATATAATAAATTTTTTGAAATTTTTAATTTAAAAAGCTTATTGAGATTTGAGAAATTTTATAAGAATTATAGAGTTGGTTTGATAACTTTTTCTTAAAGGTAATTTTTTTTTTTTTTTGGTTCAAAAAAATTGACATAAAGATCAAAGAAGTTTTGAATTATTATTATTATTTAATGTTTTGTATATACAATTATTTGTTCATTTGTTGATAAAAGAAAACAGAGAAAGTGTGGCACTCTCAATAGCTTTTCTAAAATTTATTTTCTTTTTTAAATATAGAAAAAAAATAAAATAAAAAACCCTATATCTTCGCGAATTACTGCATTTATCCAAGCGATTTGTGCTTTTGAGTTCAACAAAATATTATTTTCTTATCTCTTTGCCTTTTATCGAGGATTATATTGAAATTTTGTACAATAAATAAATAAATAAATAAAAATAAGTAGAAAATTTGCATTTTGTAAAGAAATATACTTTAAGAAAAATGCTAAACATACCATTTTTTTTTTTCCCATATAATTTGTCAATTAAGGATGAAATCTACTATTTTAAAAAATGTTTATACGAATCACTTTTGGGGAAAAAAAGAAAAAGAAAAAGAAAAAGGAAAGTAAAACACTTTCATACTTTAATGGTATTTAGTAGGAGAAAGAAAACCTATTATAGAATATTTTAAATAAGAAAAAAAAAGTAATTTTATTTTATTAATTTTTTAAAAAAAATCAAAAGAAATCTGCTGAAGTGTAATAAGCAATGAAGCCACAGACGTTGACGTTGGAATGAAGCCTCTCATTATTGCCAACGTGTAAGCAGGAGAGACCCGGAGCACAAAAGGTCCGAGCATTCAGCGGTGAGGTGCTAAGGAGGAGTCATGGGTACTGTAAAGAACCTGGGACCAAAAGGACAGCTTTGCAGCTGGCATCCCCAACCGCAAAACGAGGGCGCAGTAACGGTCCGATTTCCAGCTGTAGTCCAACAACAAGAACAAGCGCACGCTAGCACGCTCTGCACTATTCTACGCCTTCACGAGGCCCCCCCCTCGCAATTGCAAAAACAGTTGAACCTCAAAAGCCATACAATTCCGAATAAAGACTTTGGAATTTCTATTATTTGTGATCTGATTTCTATGTTCGTCTACAAATCCGAAACAACGCGCCACACGCGCTCAGCCAATTTGTTCACAAACCTAATCATGCAGTGAATGAATATACACGCGCGAAGAAGGGGAAAAAAAAAATGAAAGAACATGGAGCGCGCGTGTGAGTTCTACCCAGAGAGTCGCACGTGCGAAACAGGAACAAAATGCGGCCTAGAAATCAGCGAGTTTTCGGTGGGAGCGGGATTTCGGGGAGCGTTTTTCAAGCTCCTGCAAGTTGCGGAGGCTTCGGATCGCCAAAACATCGCCCTTTTGGATCTCATTAAATCGCCCGACATCGTTAATCTCGGCCGAGCCTGCGAGGAAACGGAAACAAGCGAATAAGGTAAAAAAATTTAAAAATAAAAATAAAAATTTTAAAAAAAATCAAAATCAGAATCTGCATTATACCTATGAGCTTCGCTGGTCGGTGAAATCCATTGAACTGAGCCAAATCTGGAACAAAACGAACGGTGAGGGTAAGACAGAGGTGAAAAGCGAAAACAATGGTGTGGTTGGCCGTTGATTGTGAGGAGGTACGTACCTGACTGGGAGGGAGTGTGGGAGCAGAGGTAGAGGACGAGGAAGCAGAAGAGGGTGAGGACGGGGATGACGTGGACGAACTTCTCGGGCCTCGGAGGCGGCGACACAGAGAGACGGTGAGGCTTTGTCGCCTTGTGTTCCACGTCGTCGTCGCAATAGCTGTCGTCGTCTCTGTGCTTCGGTTCTTCCATTATGAGAGTGTCGTCCTTCGCTCCACCGCCATGGCCGTGGAGCTTCGACACGGGGGAGCCCAGAGACTGTCTTTGCATGATGTAGAGAGACAGAGCGAGAGAGAGAGAGAGAGAGAGAGAGATTGCTTAGTGAGGTGTAGTTGTGTTTCAGAGCTCTCAAAACTATGAGACTTTCTTTACGTCTCTTTCAGTCTCTCTCCTTTTACTTTTACTTTTTTTTTTTTTGTAATTTTTATTTATTTATTTGAAATGAGATAATTTAGGCTAAAATAATGGGGTATTGATTTGGAAACTTTTTAAATTTTTTTTGAATTAAAATTTTATTTTAATATTAACGCGAATCTTCTAAAAATGGTTAACGGAATGTGGGCTGTTAATTTAGTTATATTAACGGAATGTGGGGATTTTCTTTCTTTCTGTGTGTGTTTTTTTTTTTCTTTTTTTGGATCTGTCTCTATTGCTCCGTCAGGTTCGCCGTAGGATAACGTTGCTTAGCTGTTAAAAGTGTTTATCCAGTGACGAGGCAAATCATAGGTTGCGGATTTTGCGAACAGCTTTGCTGATAAGCGTAAATGAAGCTCTTTTAAATGTTGGTCAGTTAGGTGGTTTCAAAAAAAGTGTGATTTAATATTTAAAAATTTAAAAATTTAAAAATGTGATTTTAAAACTGTAGTTAAGTGTTTCGTAATATCGTAGTTTAATTTTTAAAATTATACGTTTTCCACTGCCTGCAATTTAAAAAAAAAAATCTTCAAACTATCCGCCGTTTTTAAAGTAGTTCCATGATCTACTAACTGTACTAATATGATCCTTCAAACTACTAAAGAATGCCAAAAATGTAATTTTTGTCAAAATATTCTTATAATACCCTTGTCACGTATCATATATTCAATTAAAAAAATTGAGAAATTGAAAATAATAAAAACTTTAAATTTTTTTAAAAAAATTAAAAAAAGAAAAAGAAAAAATGAGGGGTAGCTCGAGCAACCCTTTGGCCAAAAATCAAAATACCCCCCCCCTCCCCCAAAAGAAAAAAAATAGATTTTTTGCATTTTTAAACTACCATTTTTTAAAAACACAATTTCAAACAATTTATTTTCTACGTTTAAAAAGACATATTTTGTCTAGAAAATCCCAACGGATTGGGGTTCACAACAATTATTTATCCCAATTATTTCAATCGTTCTTCAATGTGATTAGGTGGGTGCGGGAGTGACCGGTTGGGGTGCAACTTGGACAACCTAGTTCACATCAAGAAATAAAAAGGCTTTTGGATTGGGCCTGGGTTCAAAATTTTCATCTCCAAAGCAAATTTAAACTGGACTAGGCTTGAAATTCCTACGATCTAAATTCAATGTATAAAAAATTTATAGGTATATTTGATAATGGTTTTTCTTTTTATCTTCTTTTTTTTTTTTTTTTTATCTTTTTTTTTTTAAATTTGAGATAGTATTTTGAGGCAAAACCTATGTCCGATATTTAGAAAATAAATAGTCTACATAAAGTGTGATTTATCAAAGACATTCATGAGTGTTAAGTTCTACCTTACTTATTTAGTAAGTAAAAGTGAGCTTTATAATAGGTAAATTTCAAATTAGGTAACATTTTTGTGAGTAATAGTGCATATGTTACTAGAGCTCTCTCTCGGTCGTTACAAATATGTTACTGCTCATTCCAATTCCAAGCATTTGTCCCATCAAATGCATCATAAATAATAATCAGTAGAGATTTTGTGTGTGTGGGGAGGGGGGGGGGATAACCCACAAATATGCATTTCACACTATTATCTTCAAGTTTGGGTCTAATTTAAGAAGGAATATGAATATAAGCAATGTACCAAAAAACCTTCAAATGAGCTGCATTGGGCTTCCAACCATGCCATGCTTCGAAAGGAATTTGGTGGTGCAATGCCTATGTAGGACTTCGATCAAGCAAGCAAGCAATTGTTTGAACAACTTGAGCCCAAAAAACAGTTTGGAAGTCATTTTGCCTTCAGCATGCTTTTAGCCATTTCCACAAATCCACAATGCTTCTATTGCATAAAAATGCCAGATTCTTCACAAAAACTATGAAACCCCTTTGAAAGAAACTCATCACCACCATCTGTATGCAAAATCTTCAAAAGTTCTCACTTTGTTTTTCAACTTGGTTCTTGAACTCCTTCAAAATTGAAAAAGCTTTAGATTTTTCCTAAGCAAAAGAAAGAAACCTAGGTCATCTTGCTATAATCGTTCACAAAGACAATAAAATACTTTCTGTTATTAAGTGAGAGAGTTTGAAAAGGCTGGCAAACATCCGCATGCAACAATTCAATTACTTTTGAGGCCCTCCTTGCTTTCGCCTGAGGAAAAGTATTGCGTTGATGCTTTTCAAAAACACAACTCTCACATAAATCAACAACATGCTGGATTGAAGGCAAACCATGCACCAAACTATTTTCAACCAACAGTTTATGTCAAATTACCATTTGTCTGTCTTAAAAGCTTAAGTTGGTAGAAAAATGTAAATTTAATCGCTCAATTAATACTTTAACATTCACTCTCACGTGTGAGCTCAAGCTACCTTTTAGTAAGTGGGGCCTAACACGTAGAATATTTAATTGAAATTGGGTAAATGATAGAGTCAATGTTCGAATTCAAGATCTTTGGCTATGATACCATGTTAAATCATCATTTGCCCTAAAAGCTTAAGCTAATAAGAAGATGTAAATTTAAATCACTTAATCAATACTTTAATAGTTTCAAGCTTCTAAAATTTAGATGTCCATATCTACGATGCCATAACCAATATAATCCAAGAATGAAGCCTTTAATGCTTGCTTTTCACCGGCAAGATTTATGCCCCGTTTGTTTCGGCGTAAAATGATTTTTGGAAAATGGTTTCGGTATTTTCCGGTGTTTGGTAGGGGCGAAAATAATGGTCAACCGGAAAATGATTTCCGTTTGACCAAAAATGCTTAATAAATTTCGAAAAATGATTTACGATTTTTAAAAGCGTAAATTATTTTCCGTAAATGGTAGATGCAGTCGATTCTTTTTTAAACAACGCAGTTGACCTTAACGTTCAAGCAGTTGACTATTGCCGAATTTCAACAAGTCAGATTCTGACTCCGGTTGGTGCCGGAATCCGGCAGATGTCGCCGGATTCCGGGGATATCATGCCGGATTCCGACCAGACTTGCCGAAATTTGATATCTCCGGCTATCTCGCCGGATCCCGGCCCATTTTTATATTATTTTATATTAATATTTTTTATTTTGTGAATAAAATTTAATTTTTTAAAATTAATATGATTAAATTAAAATATAAAAAATATTTGTAATTTTTCATATGCGCCAAACACCGAAAAAATGATTTCGACGGAAAATAATTTTCTGAAAAATGACTTTCCTAAAACTATTTTACGACGGAACTATTTACGACGGAAACCATTTTACACCAAAACAAACGGAGCATAAGAGGAAAAAAAATTGTTTTCAGCCATAGGGACATTGACTAACAAATGCTCATTGGTTTTATCTTTAAAAACAAGAGAGAATAGCCTTCTTCTAAAAACTGTCCAACACTTAACAGATTTGTATCCAAGTGAAGAACATACAAAGCATTATTTATGCATTCCATTACACATGAGTTCAGCTTTACATTACCTTTGCCCTGTGCAGCACATATGGTTCCATCACCCATCTTTACCTTGTTGGTCACAGGTTTATCCAGGCTTTCAAGTTGGCTGTCTTGTGATTACTGCACCCATCTTTATCAAATTTTGCATGTTTTTCTTTATCCTCATCAAATTTTGCATGTTTTGTTATAAGGCAGTTAGCGGTTGCGGAGCGATTATAACTACTGCATTTGTACACCCCTATTTGATAGTATCTTATACGACTGTCATAGTAACTCAATCATAGTTCATCTTTATCAATGTTCTGACCATTAATGTCAAAATGTTTTAAAAAACAAAAGGGGATCGAAATGTTGAGATCTTCTCATATCCAAGCCCTGACTCCCTCATCTACTTTTTAACCCCATATGTGTCTTTAGGCAACTACGCTTCCTGTGGAAGCAACTCATTGACAAATTCAAGCAACCATGTAAACGAGGTGTTACTCCCATCTATTCATACACCTCGAATTATATAGACCTGCAATAGCCCTAAACTTACTATGTTTCGTACACCCTTCATATAGTGGCTTATCATCATCCTTCAACAAATCATAAAACTTTCTAACCCCCTCCATAGGACATTGTTGATCTTCGTGTACACCTTCAACTTCAACACCCATTTGAAACCCACCCACCTTCATCTACTGAAAGATCATGCATAGAGAAAACATCATGCAACAATATGGCATCCCATTGGGGCTTTGGGGTATCGTCTCCCTGTTAACAGGAGCGTTAGTAGCATGACTAGTACCACTCAAAATCCATTCCCCATAGCATACCAACAAAGGTGCAAAATCCCCCAACTACTCACTGAGCCTTAATGTCTTGCACTTAATTGACCCATTTGTAGTTGAATTGTTACACGAAAACTTCAAAAACTCAATAACACCATCGATATACTCTTTCGAGCGTTTAGGCTTTTTTTTATCCAACTCTTGTTCACAGCTTAACTATATTTGAAAATAAAAATAAATAAATAAAAGAATAAGAAGAAGATTGGAATTAGACCGTCTAGGCCTCATTTCTCTAGTTAATAAGGAAAAAAAATTAAAAAAAAAGAAAAAGAAAAAGAAAAAAAGGAGAAGGCTATGAAAAACCTAATCAAGTTAACAAGTATTCTATGTTCAGATACATCATACATCATCGGGCTTCAAATTCTTGTCCAATCACTTGTGAGTCTTGTGTCCGCTAGAGTCTCATATCGGTAAGGGAAAAATATATATTAGCCCCCCAAACTACCACCCTTTCTCCGGATGGCACCCCGAACTACCAACACTTGCACTCCGACCCCCCAAACTACCACTTTCTGATTTTTTGGCCCCATCCGTCTATTTATACCGTTAATTCTAACAAAAATTGGCCAAAAACTCAAAAATACCCCCCCTTAACCGTGAGAATTTCAAAGTGTTTGAGGGGTATTTTCGGAATTCTGTTTGGAATTGACGGCATAAATGAACGGATTGGGCCAACAAATTAGAAAATAGTAGTTTGGAGGGCCAGAATCTAAGCATTAGTAGTTTGGGGGGCCATCTGGAGAAATGTGGTAGTTTGGGGGACTAATATATATTTTTCCCTATCGGTAAAGTATAAAGAAAAAAAGTTGTTAATATATTTAAGTGAACCCAAATCCATTAACTTAAACTTTTGGGTTAGATGGTGTACAAGAGCATTCAATGAGCTCTCTCTCTCTCTCTCTCTCTCTCTCTCTCTTTATATATATATATATAATTCTAGGGTTAAATACATTTTAGCCCTCCAAATTACCATCTTTTCTCCGAATGGCACCACAAACTACCAAAACTTGGATTCCGGCCCCTCAAACTACCAACTGCTTGTTTTTTTGCCCCTTCTGTCAGTTTGTACCGTCATTTTAGATGGAAAATACACATGTGCCGCGCACGTGACGTTTAAGGACAAAAAATTCGAAAATGCCCTCCACTTTCAACCTCCAAACAGATCCACGAGACTCGCTCCACCTTGGAGTTGGCCGGACTCTCCGGCAACTCGAAACTCATCTTCCGCCAAGTTGAAAACACTAGACCTGGCCGCCGATGATCTGGACGACCGGGTGGAAACTGATTCGGGATCCAAATGCTCCTTATTGATGGACAAAAGCCGGTAGAAATCCTTCTCCAACCTGTGCATAGCCATTTGCATCAAGTTCTAACCTCTGACAAGCTTCTCTGATACACGTGGAAGCTCCGTTTTTCTCAACTACCGTAGAAGGCACCAACTTGAAGTCCATGAGTTTCACTTTTCTGTAATTTCCTGAGGTGTTATTGTTCAGTAAAGTAGGTCTCCAGCCAGGTCTAAACCCATTATGTATTTCTCGCTCAGGTCAGGGAGCTTCTTCCCCACCAGTTTCCCACAGTTCCCATCGCTGAAGTGCATGCATACACTTTCCAGGTTCCTGTTTCTCTCTTGATGACATGCTTGTTACGGAAATCTGTCTTAACAAAAGCTCCTCACCAAAGTTGGAAGAAATCAGGTCCCCTTATTTACTACACCCACATGCAATTCGCTTTCAAAACCATTACATCTTCTTTCAAAGTGGCTCATTATAACACGTCCTTCTCAACAACAATTAACTGTGCATTTTCCACAAAAGCTAAAAAAAATTGACCTTTTTTTTTTAATTTTTTAGGAAAGATGATGCTTGCAAAGTTGTCAAGTTGACGTGGGATGTCAAGGGAATCTTGGTGCTCAAAATTCTAAAAAAGAAAAGAAAGTTGCACTTCTAAGGATGGCTTTAAAAGGGTGAGTGGTAAGAGGGAGGAAGCAGGTAGTGGAATTCACTGAGAGTTGTGACTCCGAGAGTAGCATTGAACCTGAAAAAGATATGGTTGTTGCTGAAGACTGTAATCTTGAGGATGGTCTGAATTTTGAATGGTACAGAGACCAAAACCAGCGGAGATCTACGCAACACAAGCAGCAAGTTTCTTACAAGGAAAACTTGATTGATGATGATGGCATTAAGAGATCCCGGAAAAGAGCAAAGGGGAGTGGATCTTTGCCTGCCGCAAACGATATCAAAAAAGGAGAAAATCTCAGTCGTCGAGTCAATGATCTCCGAGCTGGGTCTGGTGAAATGCCAGAACACAATCATAGGGAACAACTTCATACGTGGGATATCTAGCGGGTCCATGCACGTCGTGCGGGATTGGACTCCACCGGGGCGCACCGCTTGGTTGCCAGTTGCCACGTTGGGATCGACGGAGAGGGCTTCCACGACAAGATAGCAAGAGAGATGGTCCACAAAGATGACCTGGTGGCGATGACGTTGAGTCCAAAAAGCCGAGCATCGGAGAGATCTCGGCCGGAGTGTCAAAGCGCAACAACGTTGGGTCATGTTAGAGGTCTGGTTTGGAGCTCTGGTGGTGGAATTTTTCTCAAGAAGGGCAATTTAGTAATTTTAATGTTAAAATTAAGGGCATTTGCAAATTTTTTATCCTCTAGAGTCACATGTCGTGCACATGTAGTATTTTCCATCCAAAATGACGGCACAAATTGACGGAAAGAGCCAAAAAAACAAGCAGTTAGTAGTTTGGGAGGTCGAAATCCAAGCTTTAGTAGTTTAGAATGTCATTCGAAAAAAAAGAGTGGTAGTTTGAAGGGCTAAAACGTTTTTTTTTTTTTTTTTTTATATAAGTAAAAAAAAAATGTATTTAACCTATAATTCTAAAAATCTATTTTTTGTATATTTAACTAGTTGCTTTTTAGAGTAATCCCAATGAATTATGCATATCTCACTTTTAAGTAGAATAGCTGCAAAATCATAAAAAATCATTACATCCCATTATCAACCAAAAATACAAAATAAATTTGTCTTGAATTTGAGAATAGTGTAACTCAACAAGTGGAGTTATACTATTCACAAATACATCTTTTTTTTTTAATATTTTTCTTGAGCCTCCCTCCACCTCTCTTTTCTTTTTTTTCTTTCTCTCCCTCTTGCTTGTGAGTATAATTAATTAGTACTTCTTTTTTATTTCTTCACAATAACATTTATTTCTTGAGCCTCTCCACCTCTCTTTCTTCAATCCTAAACAATAACATCTATTTCTTCAATCATGTGATGCAGGATCATTATTTGATTTCTTATAACGACTTTTCAATGACATTGTGTTGGTGATGATAGAGAATCAAGCAGTGATTATGCTGCTAGACATGAGATTTTATTTGATGCTTTTTTGGTAGACATGGGTTCTTAATTAAAATGAATAAAATATTCTAAGATTTATTATTTTAATAAAATAGAGAATGAGTTTAAATAATCTGTTAGAATAAGGTCTTGAAAGATGGTTCGCTAAGTTAGTAAAAGCGGGTTTTGGTTATCTATTTTACATAAAAAATTTACATAAACCATTGTGAGTGCTCTTAGAGCATCCTTAGTGAACTTTTCAAATTTTAACTAATCAATCTACTTTTATTATTTTATCTATCACTTGTAACAAACTTCATACACCAAACTCTCCAAATATTTCTCTATTTCAACTAAATATTAATTTTTTTATTGGTTTTAAGCAACCATTCTTAACAAATAAGGAGAGAAAAAAAATTAAATTAAATGAGAGAAATTATAAAATATTTAGTAGCTCATGAAATTTGTAAGCCAAATTTTGAGTGAAATTCTAACTAGCCAAAAAAAAAAAAAATTATAGAGTGTTGAAGTGAACTTTTTCAAGTTTTACACCAAATTTTGGTGAAAAATTTGAAATAGATAACTCACTAGGAATGCTTTAACTATTAAATAACAATCTATTTAAATGTTTATCTACTTTAAATAAATACTATTTTTATTGATAAAGTTTACCAAATGCGTTGCATTAAATTAAGTCAAGCCAAACATTTTGAAAATTGAAACATTCGATAAAAAAAATAAAAAATATTAAAACAACTTTGACATTCACTTTTTTGCCCTTTCGATTATTTGCTCTTTCCATTTAAAGAGAGATTCTGCCAAATTTAAAGAGCTTATTACTCTCAGTCTCAGTGACTTAACTTCCTAGGCTATTCTCTCCCTAACACACAATCTGTGCAAACACTTGCTTTTTTTTTTTTTCAAAGTTTAAGAGTCCTCTTAAAGAAATCAATCTAGCACATGGGAGTATTGCTTCTTCTCTAAGGAAAGAATAAAAGAGACGGATCAATTATTTTGTTGAATTATATAACAAGCAACCACAACCACTATCTACATGGTTTTCAAATTTCAAATAAGGTTTCAAACCAAAATAACGGTAAATCAAATTGGTGTAAAACTTTTTAGCTCTACATAAAAAGGAAAAAGAGTAAATTGTGTATGAAAAAGAAAAATTGATAGAAAATCTATACAGGATGATGAACCGGCGCAAGGTTATGGTTGTGTGTGATATGTGCTTTGACAATAAAACGCCCACATCATCCTGTAAAACAATTTTGTGAGAATTTCTGGCAAGAAAAGCATTTTGAAAACTATATATGATCAAGTAAAACATCTAAGTATTATTCACATGGTAAACTATAATAAGAATTTCCTACTGCAACATTTGCCGATTGGGCAGTAGTTTGACGGGAGAAAAGTGAATCGCATATAACGTCGAGATCAAATCTGCAGAGGCAACAGTGGTAAAAACAAAAAAAAATCTACTGCAACATTAGCCGCAAACATCACAATTATGAGATCAGAAATTTGCTAGCAATTTGGGCAACACATCGGGAATATGAGACTCACCTGCTCAAATCTTGGGACAGATGAGGTAGACTCTCAATTTGAAGAACAAATTGCTGGCGTTGGATGGCGAGGGGTAGCTCGGGGCATGGTTTATGAAAGATGAAGTTGCATACAGTAGATTTTGAAATACTTGGAACTGAATGCAACTTCTTCCTCCATAAATCATGCCACAACCGACCACAGACGCTAGATCTTGACACGAAACATTATTTGGACGAAATACATCAGTTGATGCTCATACAAGAGCTGGATGCGAGGGAGGAACCAGCATTTGCGCCATCTCTGGTACTGATTCCTCGCAGGACAGCCAGGAAAGAAGATCGATCATTCTCTTCATCGTTTTCCAGCTCTACGTAGAAGATCAGATGATGCTATACACTGGGATCTTTGATCTCACTCTACTATATACACAGAGCACAAAACCCAGAGATGGCTTGTGTTCAGATCTGTGAGATCCAAAGCATGATCTATAAACATAATAAATTATCAAAGAGAAATACTGGGGAGTGGTGCGTGCCAGCTAAGCTGTTTTATCTCACGTGCCAGCCAGCTACCTGTTTACCGCTTCTTGGAGACCAACAAAATCAATTGAGATATGCTCATTAGATTCCTCCAGCTGGGCTTCTTTTTTTCTTTTTTTTCTTTTTTCTTTTTTTTTTTCTTTTTTTTTTATATGAGTGATTGTTGTACTACCGGTGCACAACAATTGCACTCCCCCACTAACATGGACACCGGGTCTAGCCCCACTTCCATGTGAGTGGAGGAGTACACCAGTAGTTTTTCTACCATTTCCCTTTAAAAAAAAAAAAAAAAAACCTTAAACAAATTTTAATTTAAAAATCTACTTTTATTATTTTAATTATTATGGATCTGTTTGAGTTTGCGATTTCAAAAAATACGATTTAAAAATAACTATTTTAAAAAGTAATTTTTAAAAACGCAGTTAAGCGTTTGATAAAATCACAAATTGATCTTTAAAATAGTAGGTTAACTTTTAAAATTTCTGCGTACTCACTTTCTTGTGATTTGAAACTTTCTTTTCAAATCGTAATTTTTTAAAAACACAATTCTCAAACAGTTCATACTTTTAATAAACTTCCTACACCAAACTCCAAATATTTTTCTATTTTAACTAAATATTATTTTTTTTACTAATTTTAAGCAATCTCTCGTAACAAATGAGAAGAGAGGAAAAGTGAAGTAAAAGGAAAGAGGAATTCAATATATATAAAAGAATAACTCATGGAATGTGTGAGCCAAATTTGAGGTAAAATTCTTCGAGAGGCAAAATAAAGAAATTATAAAGAATTTGTTAAAATTGATTTTTTTTTAGATATTTACTAAAATTTATTAAAAATTTTGAAATGAAGAGCTTTTTGGGATCCGGGAATGCTCTTAAATGCAACTCAAAATGAAATGGGAAATGAATTCTGAATTTGTAAAAGAGATATGCGAGAGAATAATTTTATTTTTTTTAATGAATTTATTTGTGCAATTTAGAGTTGTGGTTTAAGACAATTCTTTAAAAATATTTATTTTAATTTTAATTCTCTACGCTCTAATATAAATTATTTTAGATTTTAAATTTTAAATAAATTAATTAATTTGAATGTAAACATACTTAATTGAAAAATGTTTGGTTTCATTCTCTTACATATTTTTTGTCCATCTCTATATAATAGATATACAAATCCACCATTAAATCTAAAGATGTGTTTAATGTCATTTTCTTACACATTTTTTCTAAAAATTTATCATTGAATTTGCGAAATTGACATATGAATCTTATATATTCAATGGGGAATTTCCACATCTCTTATAAGGCGATATACAAGTGAATAATACCAAACATATCTTTACTTAATTACATAAAAATTGGATTCATGGTATTAAACATATTTTTATTTATAAATTATAATGTAAAAACATATATTATTATTATTATTGAAAAAGAAAAAGGGGAAGAATTACAAGGATCTTTTATGATTGAGCACCTTCTTCAAGACTTCAACCGAGCTTCACGTGCAGGAAATGGATTATAATTCTCCATCATCCCATCTTGACTAACTGTTCATCAATCATCTCTATAACTTTTCTCATGAACCTTATCTCCAACACCAACCTTGCTCTCCTTTTTCACTTGTCTTCATCATCAGCCTCTCCCTTCTCCCTCTTATTCACGTTCAAATATCTCCCTATTCCACATTTCCACTGATTTTGCTCCCTCTTGGAATTTACTACCTTCAGAGGTACCCAAAAGCTCAAATCTGACTGTGCTCCAACCAGGCTTATCTTTGTTATCCCAATCAAACCTTCCGCTCATTTCAAATGGATCGATTGAGTGTACGATTTTTTTGTATTATATTTAAAATTGTAAATATAGAGAGAATTTATTTTTTGAATTTATAAGTGTTAACCAAACTTGCCCTTAATGACTCACATGATGTAAAAATATTCAACGGCTCAGATATAACCAAATCAAACTTGTCATTTTTTTTAACCAAAATGTTGTATTTGAAATGAGACGGACTGAGGCGAAACAGAGAACTAGAGAGAGAAAAATATAGAACCGAGAGAGACCAAAAATTTGACAGAGAAGAGAAAGAAGGATAGAGAATAGAGAGTGAATGAGGGGAGGCCATCATCCTCGTGAAGGCTCGCGGTAGGAACGATGGAGATGAGTAGTGTTAAGAAATTATACTTTGGGACCAACCAACCAGGCCTCTAATGATAAACCGGCCCAATAAAGGAAAAGGATTAGCCCAGGCCCATTGACCGGCGGGGTTTGTAGGCCCGAGGATCCCTTTGCCTGATTCATTTGTGCCAAAGGTATAATGAAGTCCTGATCGAGCGTTAAAAGTATCCGATCGAGATGTTCGAAGAAGAGGAGTTCATTTATGATGACCCATGCCTTTTTATTAAGAATGATATCAACCAGTCTAATCATGGCTGAATACAGGAAGAATGACGGCACCTTATCCCGTCGTTCATACTAGTCCATCATGTTAGTGGTCAGCATGCCATAAATGATTGCTTGGCATGTCAAATCTTGCACATACTTGCTCTGCCGGTTTACAGAAAGGAAGATAGTATAAATAATCTTCATAAATGGGCAATACCTAACCTAAGAGAAGCATTAATGATATGTTTTCTCTTTCTCATCTCATTGGAAAAACAACATCTAACTTAACCATTGGAAGAGGCGTTGCCGGCCAACCTCCGGCGTGTCTTTTCCTGTCTTGCAAGTCCAAGCTCATTGACACATCCGACTTCTCCAAACCCTCTCAACAAAGAGCACATTTCAACAATCAACACGTCATCGTCCAGAAATTACACCAACAAGTAGGAATCTCTTAAGCGCAAATGGTTGTCCTTTCTTGTTTTCGTGGGAAAAACAGAGATGTATCATGGATCCACCATGTTTATCAAGTTGTTCAAGAAAGAACTCATACAGCTTACACTATTTAAAGGATGATCTATATTTTTATTTCAAATTAATTTCTCCCTCCAAAGAAACACACAAACTACCCATTGTCCCCTTCAACAAGATTCCTTATATATAACTCCCTCTTCCTTATATATAATTCCCTCTTCACCATAATAGAAAAATAAGAGAGAGAGGGGCCTGCAGAGGAAACATAACAGCTCCAACCCCTCACTAGGGTGTAAATACGGTTGGATAATAACTGTCTATATCCGTACTAACCACTATCAACGCATGATGCGGTTAACAAAAATCAATATCTACATATGCAGATATAGTTTTAAGTAACGAAGATGCGGTTATTAACTGCATCCACATTTCTATTTTATATATATATATAAATTAAATTTACTAAAACGACGTTATTTTAGATTTGATAAGTTTAGGAGATTTATGTTATGTTAAGTTGTTTTTTTTTTTTTCCACAATCATCTCAAAGTCATACGTCATTGTATTTATTTATTTATTATTTTATTTTATTTTCTTCGGAAATTCAAGTCTCAATTACTCTATAAGACAATGTCCCGCTATGACTGATAATTATGAATTGTGTAATAAGTTCAATCTTAATTTATTTAAACTTACATATAGTAATAACTGAATTATTTAATCTTGTATATATATATATATGTTTAGTTAATAATTCAAAACGCTCATTTATGGGTGTAAACGAACGGAGCTACTCATGAACTTACTTGAGATCAACTCGAATAAATTTGACTCGTGCTCGAATCGATTATTAAATGAGCTACTCGTGAACACGGAATTAGGCTCGATTATTAAACGATACAAACTCGTATAAACTTGACTCATGCTCGAATCAATTATTAAATGAGCTACTCGTGAATACAGAATTAAGTTCGATTAATAAACGATGCAAACTCATATAAACTCGACTCGACTCGATTCAATTAAAGCTCGTGAACTCGTTCGTCTAAGGATCAACTCATTTACTAAGACTCGACTTGTGTGTGTGTATATATATTAATTTGTTAATATATATAACTTATTTTTATAATATAATATATTATATGTAAGCATAAATTAAGTAACAAATAACAATGGTCATTGGTCAGTATATATTAATTGGTTATATGTATAAAAAATTGTAAAATGGAATAATATCAATACTTAATTGTTAGTTATATGATATAATGACAATCTAGATACTTAATCATACTATTTATGTAATATAATAGGATTATATGACTATATGATCGTATAATAATATAACATTGTGACATATGACATATGAAAAGTAATCACTTTATTATATGTTAAAAGTATTATCATTAGATATTTAATAATCATTACATCATTTATTTATTTAAGTTATATAGTTTATTTAACATACAATATAAATATATATTGTTTATATATTATATAATGTAATATTAATTTTTAAAGAGTCCCCCAAGGTCATTTTTGGGGGTGGCCGAACCACCCTCATTTGGCTTGGGGGTGGCTCGGCCACACCCGTGACCATGGGGGTGGTTCGGCCACCCCCAAGGGCCAAAGTGAGAAAAAACACAAATTAGATTTTAACATTTGGGGTGGCCGAACCACCCTCATGGGCCATGGGGGTGGTTCAGTCACTCCCAGATCAGCCGGTCTGGAGGTGGCCGGCCACCCCCATGTGGCCCAAAGGGGTGGCCGAGCCACCCCAACAATTTTTTTTTTTTTTTTTTTTAAAAAAAATCTTTAAAAATAATATATATATATATATATATATAATACAAAATATATTGATTTTATTTTTATTTTATTTTTTGACATATACACACAAGATGAGGAGAGGAGATTCAAACTAGTAACATTTGCTTCATGAAGCGTGGTCCCTAACCAATTAAGCTATCCCTTGGGGACAAAAATATATTAATTGTGTACAAAGTACCATGTGTGATATATTTATAAAACCAAAGTACCATTTTCTGATACTTATTTAAACCACAATGGGCACATCATGAAATGTATAAAACCACAGAGGTATATTTAAACTACAAGAGGAGGAGGGAAGATTCAAACTAGTAACATTTGCTTTATGAGGTGTGGTCCCCAGTCGATTGAGCTATCCCTTGAGGACAAAAATATATTAATTGTGTACAGAGTACCTTGCGTGATATATTTATAAAGAGAAAACCTTTAATCAGGACCATCTGTAAACCATTACTTTTACGGCCTTTAATAAGAATTTGACACATCATTTAAAAGACACTAAATACATTAGACCTTAAAACACCGGATGATAACTTTTCTTATTTCCTTTTAATGAGCCAACCCACAAACCACCACACCTCTCCCAGCCAACAGCCAACGCTGCAGCCGGAATCCTTTGATTGTATCATATCATCTACTGGTTGTTTTCATCATAGAGAAAATGTTGAACACATGGAATTGCGAACAAAAAGCGAGCAATGATAAATGGGGGACGTTTTACCGTCCCCCAGCAGACTTTAATAATTTAAAATAATTTTTTTTAATCAGAAACTGTTTTGATTAAAAAAATTATTTTAAATATAAAGTGACGGGCAGGGGCCGGCTGTGTTGCCCCTGCCTATCGCTACTCACAAAAAGCTGTAATAAGATTTCATCTTTGCATCTCCTGCTTTCAAAGCAGTCATTGATAGTCTCATTACAATATAAGATTTCATCATAGAGAAAATGTTGAACACACACACACAGAGTCACTGCCGGATCTGTGTCGGTTTGGCCAAAAACGGTCGTTTCTGTGCTGGTTTGATAAAAAAACGATCAGATCTGTATCGTTGGGGGTTTGAGATTTTGCGCTGAGATCAAGTTGATCTCCAAGGCGTGCATGGGCTCTCACTCTGGCCCCAAAATTCTATCTTCTCTCCTCATTGTTCCGGCGGAATCCACAGGTGTGATTCGATAAAGAAAGACTAGAGATAGTCCTGATCCAATCAAGAAAGAAGAACCAAACGGTTCTTGATGGGATTCAAGAAAGGAAGTCACTGTGTGACATAACTGCGGAGAGAGTGAGAGAAAGATAGAGTTCACAAAGAGTGGGCGCTCAAGAGGTTTCAACCAGGACTGTGAATTAAGAGTTCTGTTTGTGGTCTGAATTGAAAAAAAAAAAAAAAAAAAAAAAAAAAAAAAGGCTTCAGGAAGATGATGGTGGTGGCCTCCGGTAGTGGCCTTGGGCAGAGAGGAGGTGGTGGGTTTTTAGGGGTGGTTGGGCTGTTGAAAGGGAAAACTGGAAAGTGTTTTTTTTTTTTTAATTATTCATAAGATTGGGTGCTTTCATATCTATTTTATTTAATCTTTTTAAATGATGTGTCAACTCCTTATTGGAGGCTGTAAAACATCACTTTTACAGCCCATCCTTATAGAAGGGGCTCTCTGTAAAACCAATGTACCATTTCTGATACTTATTTAAACCACAAGGGGCACATCATGAAATGTATAAAACCACATGGGTATATGTTGGGAAAAATAAAATTGTGTTTAAGTAACAAACATTTAGTCATTTTTTGGGTTATATCAATTGGCCACGCAAATTATTTTATGTTTTCAATTGTTACACAAGACTTTTTTTTTTAATGAAGGGTTCAATTATTGTCGACGTATTATTTTGATACACGACATGCATATATGTTACTTTTGGTTCAAAACAGGCATACCAAATATATCAAATATTGTTTGTGTACAAAGTACCATATGTGATATAATGACAAAAACAAAGTACCATTTCTGGTACTTATTAAAACCACATGGAGCACATCGTGAAATTTATAAAACTGCAGGGGTATCTATTGAAAAAAAATTAATTGTGGTTCTTAAATTTTAAGGCTTTTTTTTTAAAAAAAAATTAAAAAAAATTAAAAAAATCTAGGGTTGGCTAAGTGGGGTGGTCGGCAACCCCCACTTTGGCTAAGGGGGTGGCTAAGGCCTTTTTTGGGGGTGGCCGAACCACCCCCGTGGCCCATGGCCCTAAGGGCCAAAACTTAATTTGTGTTTTTTCTTACTTTGGCTCTTGGGGGTGGCCGAACTACTCCCAAGGGCTATGGGAGTGGTTCGGCCACCCCAAAAATGGTCTTAAGCCACCCCTTTTGGCCAAAATGGGGGTGGTTGAGCCACTCCATTTTTTTTTTAATATATATAAAAGGAATCATTAAAATAATAATAAAAAAAATGGTAGCCACGTCAGCGCTGAAGTGTACCACGGGGATAGATGTCGCGCATGTACATCGACACCTGTAGGATGACATGGCTGGACGTTAGTTTTGAATGGAAAAATGGACGGAGGTACTATTTTTGTTTTTTCCCATACATGTATCATCTATGATAAAAAGTAAAACTTATGGGACATAAAACGAACCGAACCGCATTTTAATCGTTAACCAAACTGAATCGAATAGCCTTTTATTCCGACTGATTAACCGAACTAACATTAAACTAAACGACTTCGTTTTAGTAAGAACGAAACATTTGATTATTTTTATTTTTATTTTTTGCTTTAAAAAAATCAAAATTATGTCCTTTTTTTACCCATATTAACCGAATGTCTATTAACCACTTTACCGACTTAACCGACCGCCTATTAATTGTTTTATCGACTTAACCGATCACCTATTAACCGCTTAACTACAATAAATTCACCGATTGCATTCCGACAAAAATCAGTTAACCAACCAAAGTAACCGACTAAACTGTCTGCCGAACCGATGTTCACCCCTCCAAAACATTTTGGTTTTAAAAAATGACTAGTTTACTTTGTTTACATCTTAACCGTTGAATATTTGACACCATTTGAGCCATTAAATACTTCTATGTGCATTAGTTTTTAATTTTCCCTAATAGTTCAAATGACTATTAAAAAGTAAACTCCTTATTTTTGTTTTTTCTTTTTTATATTCTCTTTAACAGGTTTTTTATTTGTATTTAAATATTATTTTTGTGGAACAAATAAAGAGAGGGAAGAAAGCGAAGAAAGAAAATAATAATAATTTTTTAGAGTAAATACTAAATAGGCAAAAAGCTTACTTGAGAAAAAAAAAATTCTATTTTGTCTATTTTACTAGAGACGAAAAATGACTGAAATTTAACTATGATGAAAAATTTGTCTATTCCGCACGAGATGTTTCCGGCCTCGATGCATAGAGGCGGCCCTGTTCCAATCACAGGCTTGGCAAGTGAACTTGATCCGCGTCGAGCTGCTAACAAATGCGCGTTGATGGCAGTCGTCCTCATCGGCAGGTCAGAACTGCAAAGGGAACAGTGGTTAAGAAAAAAAAAACAACAGAAAATACAATAATAGCGCTCTGATCGAGTCTGATGGCGGAGTGTTCTATCAGAACGGGTAGATCGGTGCACGTTTATGGATGAGGAAGTTGCATAATACAGTAGACATTGAAAATGCTGCGAAAACAACTTCTTCCTCCATAAATCATGCGCCGAGCAACCACAAACGGTAGATTTATATTGACACGAAACATTATTTGGACGAAATACATCGCTTGATGCTCAGAGAAGAGCTGGATTCGAGGGATCGAGAACATTATTAAGTCTCTCTTCATCGTTTTCCAGCTCTTCCCAGAAGATCAAGTGATGCCTCCATCTCACTCTCCGATACACACAAGCACAAACCCCATAGATGAGAACTATCCAAATCTCAGATTTGTGAGGGGATCATACTCACAGCATGATATATAAAACCTTTTTTCTTTTTTTTTTGGTCTTTTTCTCTTTTTATTTAGGTGATATATAAAATAAGAAGTGGTGCGTGCCAGCTAGCTGTTTTGTCTTCACGTGCCAGGTTCCTTTCCACCGACAAAATTGAGATATAATCATTAGATTCTGCCGGCCGGCGAAATCAAAATGAAATGAAGACAAAAGACAACAAATATTTTTAAAAATTCAGCCAGTTGTATGGCATTCGCGAGGGAGGTCAAATTTGTCAGTAAAAGTTAATTAAATTAATTGTTTGTTTTTCTAAATTATTAAAGGTGAAAAGTGATTTGCCCAATTATTATTCAATCGATAATGGCTCTTTTAAATTTTTAATTGAGACCGTGTCTTTAAAATTATCAAAACATTGTTAATGTATTCTAATGCCATCCAAAAAAATAAATAAAACTTTACAATTTTTGCAATAAAATAAAAATAATTTTATAAATTTAAAAAATAATTAAATAATTATTTAAAAAAAAAATTTATTTAAGAAATAAAATAGTTTCTTTTAAAAAAATAAAACAAAATTTTAATTTTTGTTTTAAAATATAAAAAAATAAAAAATATAGGGAAAAATATATATACCACTCTCAAACTACTACTACATTATCAATGTGCCCCTCAAACTATATTTTGTATCATTGTCCTCTTAAACATAAAAAAAAATGTCAATTTCTTCCTAAAGCCAACAAAAAGACAAAATAACCTTAAAAAATTTCAATAATACAAATATATCCTTATAAATTAGAAAGAAAAAAAAATTAAATTTAATTTTTTTTAAAAAAAAATATATTTATTTTTTTAAAGATTGATTTATTTATTTTTTTTTAAAAAAAAGATAAAAAATGAAAATTCAAGAGGTGGCCCAAACTGAAAATTATATAAAACAAAATCTTAACCAAAAAAAAACCTTGTTTTTTTTTTTTTTTTTTTGGATTTTTTTTAATTTTGTTTTTTAAAAAGGTAATTTTTTTTCTTTTGTTTTATATAATTTTAAGAATTTTTATAATTTTATGAATAATATTTTTCCCATTGAGGAGACATTGACATTGTTTGGTGGTTGATGGTGGATATTGACACAATTGATAGTTTGTGGGGCACATTGATAATTGAGTAGTAGTTTAAGAGATTATGTGTATTTTTTCAAAAAAATATATAAAAATAAGATAGAAAATAAGATTGTTTCTTAAATATAGAGTACAAATCTGACAAGAATTGTAATAGAGAATGAGTAGAGAGCTTGATGAAAGAAGGTTTAAATGAATTTTAGTCAAAATTTAACTAAACACACTTTTGGAGGGCTTACTATGAATGCTCTAAGTGTGATGGACGGATAAAATTATCGTATTTCTCCTTGTTGTTACCACCAATATAAATTATTCCTCCTTTATTTTATCAATTATTTTTTCAAAAAAATTCATTTATAAACTCCTAATCTTTCATCACATTTGAAAAAAATGTACCAAACTTTAAAAATTGTCACTTTAGAGCATTCCTAGTGAAGTCGTCAAAATTTCAGCAAATTTTGATTAAAAATATCACTTTTGTTATTTTAGCTACCTAGTTTTGTAAAGCTCTAAATACCAAACTCTCTAAATATTATCTACTTCAAATAAATACTATTTTTTAATAACTTTTCAACCAACTTACTTTTTTCGGACTGTTCTATAATTCATACCTCCCTTTCCTTTTTCTTCTCTTCACTTTTCTCACGCACACTTCTATTACTTTATTCTTCTTTCTCTTCTTTCCTTCTTTATCTAATCCGATTCCTCTTCCTTATTCGCTCTCCACATCGAAAGACAGTGAGATAGTGAACAAGAAAGAAAGAGAGAGAGAGAGAGAGAGAGAGAGAGATTGAGATCAAGGGAGAGAGCACACCGGGAGAGATCAGACCCGAGAGATTAGGAGATAGAACTAGAGAAGATCCGACCGTCCAGAGGCGTCGATTTTCGATGGGTTCAATGGATTGTCCCCGAAGGAGCAGGAGGCACGACGATCGGTGGCTTGTGGAATGATTTCCGGCGAAATCGCTCTGCAACCCGTGACCAATCAGAGCCCATTTTCTAGGAGACCTGAGACTTGAGAGACCCAGCCCGATCGTGGATAACCCGTAGCAATCCGACGAACCCAGAGACACACGTCCATGGGTCTTCGGCTAGAACCCATCTCCGATAGACGTGAGGTGATTTTCCGGTGAAAATTGTGGCAATTCTAGTGGGTTTCCGATGGGTATTTTCTAATGAGTTGAGATATGACTTTTTGTGAATTTTTTGTGATTAAACAGAAAATTCTTAAGGTAATTTCTTGTGTTTTTTATTTGGATTATTATTGATTAATTTGGGCTATTATTGATTAATGGGTTTTAATGAACCGTATGTATTTTTGGTGTTGATCTCCCTGTTCCGACCGATCGTGTTTCTTGTGTGTTTGCTGTGATATTTCCAGTTGTGTGTCTCCCCTGTGATTTCCGGTTGTGTGTCTCCCTTGTGATATTTTTTGTGTTGATCTTCTGCTCATCAACGACCTTCCTCGTGAAAATGGAATAAACAAATGCAAATAACAACAGACGATCGACTTTGCCCTCGTCTCATCAGATAAGGGTTTCTAACAATCATCAATTTTACTGTAGATGCGACGAGCTCGTTGGAGACGAGATTTTGAGCAAAATCGTCTGATTTTGGCAATTTCGTCTATTTGACGACTTCACTAGGAATGCTCTTAGGGTATCCATCTTTCAGTTTTTTCCAAATTTAACCTCCTGTCTTAAAATACCCTTATGTTTATTTTTTTTTAAAAAAAAATTATTAATTTTTTTAAAGATTCAATCATAGGTATTTTTGCGAATTTCATTAAATTCTTACCAACACCTAAATCCTAACAATTTTTTTTTTTGTTTTCCTTAAAAAAAATTAAGAGGTATTTTAAAATTTTGACACATTCAAAAATTTTAATAGAAGATTGAAATTGAAAAAAATTGAAGAGTAAGAAATTATAAGTGATCTTCTCATAATTTTTTCAATAGACGGAAAAAATCATTATTAATTTATCGTCATTCCGTTGAAGGGTCATGCCTCATGGATAAACTACAAATTAATGCTTGCTGCTTCATCTTCTTTAATCAAAATGTTGTTCTTAATCTAGAAAGAAGCTCTCTTCTAGATAAAGAAACTCCCGATAGTTTAAAGAGAGAGAGAGCGTAGAGAGAGTCTGTGGCGTGGGGGAGGGAGGTTTCAAGCCTCTTTTCTCCACCACAGTGTTTTTTGTGACATTCTAAAAGGTCTTTTATTTTTCTCATGGTTAGATCCAGGAGTCTTTTGTCTCCTAACCTTTAGGGTTATAGAGTGGTTGTCCTTTCTGGTTTGTAAAACCAGTAGAAAGTGTTTTTTGTTGTATTTTTTTGGCAAGAATGGCAAGCTAGAAAGATTGTTTGGGGAGAGATTTTTTGGCCGTGCTTCATTGTCTTCTTCGTTTTCGTCGCTAGATCTGTGCTCATCTGCCGGGCTTTTTGGGACATGCGCCTCTCAGTGGAGTTCGTCGTCGCTTTCCGGTCTTACCGCCTTCAGCCATGGCCATGTGGGTCTCCAGTGGTTGGCATGTGACCTATACATGCTAAGGTTCTCATTCTTTATTTTTGCGCGTGTGGGTCACAGGCTTCTTTTCTTGGTCTTGGCCGGTAGTGTGGATGGTTTTCGACGGTCGGCTATCACTGGGGTGGTGTTTCTGTACGGCGCGTGTTGTTCACGTGCCAGCACCGGCGAAGATTTTCAAAAGACGGCTTGTTTGATGTTTCTGTTGTGTATTTGTTTGTTGTAGTGCTCATTATATCGTTTTTATCTTCTTTAAGTCTGTTTATGGGTTTTTAGATATTACTAGTCTGTTTTAGGGCTTGTTTTGCCCGGATCAGCCTTCTCATCTTTAGGAATGGTGCTTAAATGTAGAGAATGACTCAAATGTCTGATCTTGTAATATTTGTTTATTTGTAGGCAGCACTCAAGTCAGATTTTTTGGCATAATGGGTAGCGTGCGTTTGTACTTCTACTCACTATAATGTGCCATCGGGCCTGTGGTTATTACATCAAGGAGCCCAAGCTTATTGTTTAAAAAAAAAAAAAATGTTGTTCTTAAATCAATAAATCATATATATTAAAAAAAAAAAAACCAAAGGAAAAGGGAAGAATTACAAGGATCTTTTATGGTTGAGCACCTTCTTCAACAGAGCTTCACGCCCAGGAAATGGATTATAATTCTCCATCATCCCATCTTGACTATTTCCTCTATCCCTTTCATGAACTGTCATCACATCATCTCCATAGCTTTTCTCATAAACCTTGCACTCCTTTCTCCCTTCCGTCTTCATCTTCATTCTCTCTCTTCTCTCCCTCCTCCTCTCTTCACCTTTCGATAAATCCTCAACCTTTTCCCTCTTATTCACGCCCAACTCTCTCTCTTTTCCACCATTTTTGCTTACTCTTGGAATTCTACCGCCTTTAGAGGTACCCAAAAGCTCAAAACTGACTCTGCTCCAACCCACCTTATCTCCGTTATCCCAACCAAACGTTTCGCTTATTTCCAACAGCTCTGAAACTGCGCTCCCATTTCTTAGCGAAATAATGTTATTGTTGTCACCGGTCAGTAGATTCTCAGCGAACTCCCACTCGATCCGATCTTTGTAAACCGGGTCTTGGAGGACTTGGTCCGCTAGATTTGCCCACTGCTCGAAATCGCGGGCTCGGAGGTTGTCGGAGACCCATTTGAGGTAGGTTGAAGGGAGGGTTCCCAACATTTTGCCCTTGTGTTTTCCGAAGTCTATGACTCGGTCTCTTGCTGGGATTGGCGCATTCGTGGGTGCTCTGGATTTGAAAGAGCAATTAACGAGACTGAGAGAAGAAGAACGAGTGAGATGACGCGAAGGAAAAGTGTGGGGAAGAAAGAGGGCCATGGAGATGCCAAGCTACAGAGAAGATGAGAGAGAGAGAGAGAGAGGTGTTCTGTGGGTTGAAAAGGGATATTTAGGCGATTATTGGGCTAAAAGTCCAATATGTCCATTTGAAAGGTCTAAGATATTTTTTTCTTTGGACGAGAGTCCAATATGAATAAAGCCCAATATATATATATATATATATATTTTAATGTTTTGTTTTGTTTTACTTTTTTTTTTAAATTTATTTATTTATTTTAAAGTACATTCAACAAGAAACAATAGTTAATAAGCTTAAAGCAGAAACAAAACATAGAGTAGCTAACACCTAAGTAGTCTAATAGGAGGTGGGTCTTTCTCACTTACAATAGGGACAGAGGGAGGGAAATCAATGGAAATGCAGCTAGAAAAGGACCTGGCTGTAGCTCAATGTACCAAATCTTATGTTGTTTAACCTATAAAATTTTATTTTTTGTTTTTGTTTTTCAAACGAGTACTGTTGAGTAATGTTAGAAGTCTCTCGTGACCAATTTAAGAAGCGTATAAAGATTTTAAATTTAAGACTTTTGACCTCTTTTTTTCAAATAAATAACAAAAATGACAAGAAAAATACTGTGACGTCATTCTCATTAAAAAAAAGTTAAAAGAAAGAAGATGAGGTGGCCGTGAGCCATCCCTCTCTTTAGAGTAGCTACAAACCAATCTCTCATCCGTCGAGAGTGGCCACAAAGAATAGAGAGGGGTGGCTCATTGCACAATGCCACCCTTAAGAGAGGGCGAATAGAAGGGGTTGCTTACATTCATCTTTTTCTTCTTTTTTTTTTTTTTTTTCTTTTTTTGTTTCTTAAAATTTGTTAAAGGGAAGGGTATGAGAAATGATTTTTTCATCTATTTTTTAAATCAACTATTGAATTTATAAAACTTACGTGTGGGTCTTATGAATAAAATGATTAATTAAAAAATGAGATGTACAAAAGATATATGTGTATTATGCCTCGAACTCAAAAGGTATAATTGTATTTTCTCGTTATTATTGTTATTTATGTGAGGGGAAAATGGAATGAAGTCTTAAACTTAAAATCTATGTAAAGTCGATCTTACATTAACTAAATAGAGAGATGAGGTCTAAAAAGTTTTTAAAAAACAACACATAAGAGTTCTCGAATATTTTCCCCCAAAAATCCAAACAATAAGAGTTTATTTGATATTTTTCCTAAAAATTAATCATTTAATATTTCCCTATGCTCTCAAAAACATTTGCTTCAAATTACGATTATAATATCTATGATATAAAATCATGGTCACATATAATAACTTGAAATTGACATGTAGCAATTGAAGGATCTTCTCTAATAAAATTCCCTATACGAATTTGCCTTGGAATATTCTCCAACTTCTCTAAGCTCATTTTCGAATATAATGATACAACTTTTGGGCCTGTCAATTACCCAAACTCAATGAATTGGACCCGAAGCCCGGCCCATCTGTCCGGTCAAAAGGACCAACGGTTCAGATCAAGCACAAACGAAAAGAAACGGTCACGATGAACCCTGCGATTGGTGCCGACCGAAAAACGTCAGCGAGATCGACATTTCCTGTCGGCTCCCACCGGAATCCATTTATAACTTGCGCGAAACGAAAAGATGGAATAAATAGTCAAGACATTCAAAACACAGAGAAAGAATCACAGCGAGAGAGAGAGAGAGAGAGAGAGATGGTGCTGTGGGAGATCACGTTGGGGACTGCGTATTTCCTGGGGCTGAAGCGCACGTTCAGGCTGGCTCTGAGGATTCAACGCAAGGTCGTTAGCGCCAAGCACCCCAAGATCCGCCAGTTTCTTTACAGGTAATATTTTCATTTCTGTGTTTTTGATGGGTGGGTTTTGATCGTTGTTTGGAGAGTTGGGTGTTGATATTTATGTCTGTTGTTATCGAGATTTCTGGTTCGCTTTGTGAAAATTTGTACTTGGGTTGTTGAAATATTCTATTCTTATCATGGTGAGTTTGGTGGGTTGTTCTTATTAGTTCTATTAAATTATGCAAATTTTTTTTGCTTAGGCAGGTGCAAATGTTTCTTTTTGGTGATCTTGCACCTGAATTAGTTGTTAGATTGATACTTATCAAAAAAAAAAATTAGTTTTTATATTGATATATTTAGCCATATCGTAAGTCTTCACACCTTGACATTTGGATAAAGAGCTAAGCCAGGGGCGTTCTTTCAGTTGAGTTTGCCATGATCTGGATAGACTGTCTGGACTGTTTCTATCTGTAGAAACTTGATGTCATTTGGATTAGTAGTGATGAAGGACAAAAGTTTCTATCTGTAGAAAGCCCCAGGTCTCCATTCCTGATTTAGTACAGCTACACCTATCACAATAATTCCACCCTTTAAGACTGGAAAAACATTTGGAATAAAGTTAGTTGCTCAAAATTGTGAACAAATCTCCCATTCAACAAGGACAACCCATTTCAAAAATGTGTCACCTAATGACGGATCAATGTTAGACTGGTTGATCCACTTGTACATCCAAAATTGAGAACTAGAAATCCTAGATCTAGAACCAGAACAGATAGCATATGATTGCTTATAGAGAAATTGCAATTAGGTTTATCTATGTCCCAAGATGGGCTATCACCGTAAGTTATGTCTATAATTTGGTGATGCTAAACCATTGATGCCAAACCATTCAATGGAGGATTAAGAGCATTTTTATTGGTCTAGTACAAGGTCTGTGTTTAATGAATCCAATCAGAATGCCAGCTGCTCATACACTTTTTAACATGAGATCAGACTCAAATTTGGGAATCTATTTTGGGAAAACCCTTTTACACCAACCACTGCAGCAAATTGTCAAGGTATAGGACACTTTTAATCAAATTCGATCTTTCTAATTCCTCTATCTATGCAAATTATCTCAAGTGTTCTCTTCCGGAGCTACAAATTTTGGAAAATCACAATCACTCATCCTTGTTTAAAGCTGTCTTTGCATTAGTGACTTACCAATTCTGTTGCTCGTTGGATCTCTAATGAAGGCAGCTAGGATATGGTTTTATTTGAAGTTATTGGTTTTATTTGATTTTAGGAGTCAAGGCTATTTTTGTGGTGTTTATTTTTCTGAAATGGGCTTTAGTTTTTTGTATATTGGGTTATATTATGGATTTCTTATCTTGTTGATTTTTTTATTTATTCTAGGTTTCTAATTGTTAGCTAGCTTTGGCTTATTAGTCAAAGCCCATAGAGCCCAAGTTCTTTGGGGGTTCGGTTTAGTTTTCCTTAGATACATGATGCAATGCTTTCAATTCAAGGGATAACAAATTCATGAGAATTTTGCAGCGGTTATGCTCTTGAGGTTTGTGACTTGATCCTTTTTTGAAAGTACCGTACTTTCATCAATCTATTTCACGCTATGATTTATATTAGAAAGCTATCTCCATTATTATTGCCTTCATTAGGGGGAGAGATTTTTTCTCTGTCTTCTGGAAAAGTATTTCAGTACTTTTTTTTTTTGGGAATCACGAGCATGATGGTGGTATGCTGATAAAATTATGATACCATCTATATTAATTCCACTGCACAAACAATTGTCAGGCAAGTATGTTTTGGATATCCAGGAAGTCACTAACATAAAACTCTCTCTGAGAACCTTAAAATATGAGGACCATTGGCCAATTCATACTGGCATAAGTGTTTTAAGGATTCTCCTACAGATGCATTTGTTACGTTTTGGACTACTACTATTTGTACTATTTTATTCTTTAAAAGTAAATATTTGTTTCACTGGTAATGACAATTAGGATCTTTTGTTTTATACTTACCAAAAGATTTTTTTTTTCTTTCCCTCCTTTCGCAGTCGAACACGAGCTGTATTTGATGTAGCACTCAAGGTTCACCGGAGCATTCAAGAGAGGGACATAGAAGTTGGTCGGAATCTTGGTAACTGGATTCTGCGGTGCCTTGATCGAATGAAACCAGCAGCTCAGATTCGTGGTTCCTCTCCTGGAAAACCCCCAGTGGTACTAGCTCAGGGTTGAGCATGACAAAGCAGACAAGAAACTCCTCCAATCCGAAACCTCCTGGGGAAACCCAAATATCCAGAAATCAGGATTCTGCTAGGCATCTGTTTACCTCGTCTTTTCCAACTATTTCGATGATGGTGCGGCCACCAAAGCCTGCCGGGACTATGACACAGTATAGGCACTTCTCTGGCCCTGAAATGTTGAAATCAAATTCTTCAAGAGGTTGGTTGGAGGGAGGTCTCCGGAAGGACATAATGCAGTGGATGCTACAAAACTAACAGTGAAAGCCCTTTTGTGTTTCTCAGGAGAGGAGGAAGACTTTCGAAATTCAACTATGGAAGAGGTGATTGGAAGGACACAATGTAATGGGAAACTGACGGCTAGAACATTTTTATGGTTCATTGCCTCTTGTAGATTTTTTTTTTTTTTTTTGTTTTTATTTTCCTGGATTTTGTATATTCTTTTGACCCTCTTTGTCTAAGAACTTGCAGTTGCTCGAGTTTGTTAAAGTGTTTTGATATGAAATAAAAATGAAAATAGTTTTGATTATTTTATGAGTGTTTCACTGTTTTGTATCTTAGTTTATTTTTGTTTTGAAAAGAAAAAACTGAAGAAAAGGAAAAAACTTTGATAAACAAAGTCCTCATTTCGTTATTATTGATGATGTGGTCGGAAAATCATATGCATTTTATATGATTAGATTTGTTACATTTCAATGTTTGATTAGTCATAATACAATTTGAAAGGACTAATTGTTAAAATTTAACACGTCAGACCCAAATTGACACTTATGTTCCATTTGTTTCGGTGTAAAATATTTTTTTTAAAATGTTTTCGGCATTTTTTGGTGTTTGGTAGGGACCAAAAAAATGGTCAACGTACAGAAATCATTTTCAGTTTGACTGTAAAAGCCTCTTTAATTTTTGAAAAACGATTTACAGTTTTGAATTCTTAGTACTGGGTTTTTTGGGATCCTCTAGTTTTGTTTATTAATGCAAGTGAAATTGGATCTCTCTCTTTCTTGAAGCTAATATTGCATAGGAATCTAATGAAAGTTTTAAACCCTTTTTGGGCCAAGTGATAGTCTTAAGTAATTCATCTTTGTAGTATAAGTAAAAAGATTTGCACTCGTAAAAAATTTGTTTATTAATGAAGGACCTAAGGTTATTGTGTGTTTTAAGGTGATGTCTTTAACTCTACTATGACGATTTCGCGGATTTTGTTCTTTGAAAACTGGTCTCTTGTGAGAATAATTGATTTCTTAATTGTAGATTGTGCAGAATCTTCTGGAAGCACTCTGAATAATGAATTCCCTATTAAAATACATTATTACAAATAAGTGATTTTGTCTAACAGAATATGATCAATTACAAACTAACACAAAGGAATTTTGATCGCCTAAGTGTCAACAACTTTTAGAAGCTTTTTTCCCTCTCAAGTACTTTAATTTATTTTTGTTGAGGAAATTTTTATCTTCGATCAACAGTTCAGCACGTGCAAATTAAGTAGACTCCCATCACGTGCTCGAGCCCCGCGAAAAAAAGGAGACACACGTGCAACTTGCAACTTCTGAAGCAGCAAGGGAGCAACTCGAATTTCCACATATACCCTTCTTCTATCAGCCTTCCTTGGCAGGAAATCCAAGAACATTAAAGTAAATTTGAAGTGTACGACTGAATATTATGAGAAGGAGCTTTTGTGCACGTGAGGCGTCGGCCATTCACTGTTGCACAATTTCATGTGCGCATGTTGGACAGAAACCACACGCCATCCTCGTACCCGCCTTTCTGAACTATGAAAAACAAAATCAACCGGCCGGAAAGAAACATTAATTGTATTTGTTGTTGAGAAAATTTGGGTAATTTCTTTAATTAAGTTGTTATTTTGCTTTTTTTTTTTTTTTTTTTTTTTTAATTGCACCGTTGGTCCCTGTAGTATGCCATAATTATTTTTCACTCCTTATGGTTTAAAAAGTTCATGGGAAGTCTTTGTGCTATGCAATAATTACGTTTTACTCCCTGGGTCGATTTTCCGTTCACCATTTTGACGGAATTTGTTAGTTCTACACGTCCGCGCCACGTGTCGCCAATAAGATGGCGACACGTGTCGATCTTAATAAAAAAAATATAAATTTATTAAAAAATAAATAAAAATACTTATTTTTTTTTTAGAAAAAAAGAAAAAAAGAAAAAGAAAAATGGGAAGCAAGGGTTGGCCGCCGGGGGTGGCCCAGCCACCCCTTGCTGCTTTTTTTTGAATTTTTTGATTTTTTTTTTTTTAAAAAATAAGTTTATTTATTTATTTTTTAATAAATTTATATTTTTTATTAAGATGGACACGTGTCGCCATCTTATTGGCGACACGTGGCGCTGACGTGGCATTTGACGGAATTTGTTAAAAAATTTAACAGAATTTGACGCTAGGGATCAATTTATAATTATTGCATAGCACATGGACCTCTCATGAACTTTTTAAACCATAGAGAGTGACAAATAATTATGGCATACCAGGGACCAACAGTACAATTATCCCTTTTTATTTTATTTTATTTTATTGTGAATAAGAAATTCTCATCGAATCATAAAGAAGAGGCTTGATAAGCCATTACAGTAGATTGAACAGGGGCGGAGGAATTTTCTTTATATAATTTTCCTTTTCCTTTATATAATTTTTATTATAAATTTTTAATAAATTGACGAGACAATTTCATATAAGTTATTATTCGGGTCAGTCATTAATTATAAATAATTATTTCACGTTAAAATACTTCCATCCAATTTATACAAAAAGAAAAAATAGTAAAAATCCCAATATTGGAATAATGATTTCAAGGATGCCATCAAACCAATGGAATATTCAAAATTGAGTGGGAAAATAAACAGTTGTATTCTTCTTATTTCTCTTACACTTTATATCGTATAAAAATTTTGAACAAAAAATTATTTTTTAATTTAGTAAATAATAAACGCCTTTTAAAAAGCGAAGAAAAAGCCATTTAAAAATTAGAATGATTGATTTTTTTTTTATTGTTAATATGTCATATATTTAATATATAGCATATTTCACATCATTTCGATTAAAAAACGCTTGATTTTCATTATTAAACCTTTGTTTGCCAGTTGTAAAATTTAATAATTATGAATATTGACTAATTATTTTAGGGAAATTATATTTGGAGTAACTGTGGAATTATATTATATTTTGAGTAACAATTCCATAGAAAGAAAAATATCAAACACGAATATGTCTATCACTTTCTGTTTCCATTCTTGCTACCCAAGCCTCCTTTAACCTAACCCTAGAGTTAACCCCAAAAGGGAAATTGCGTTAACCCCAAAAGGGAAATTGCCACGACAGGGTTTTCTAACCCTGGATCTTCAACTCGTTTTGTTTCCGTAAAAAATTTCCTCCTTGGTTTGAATCGGCGCAGAGTTCTGTGCTTTCTCGGGCTAAAAACCTAATTGATAACAAAATAAATGCAAAAAATCTTAACGCCGAGATTCTTGGCGTTAAGATTATTGAGACCAATGACAGACGTTACACAGCAATTGATGATCAGCTCAATCAATGAATACTAAACGAGCCAGATTGTATATATACCGGCTATGAGCAATGTGCGAGAATCGCTTTGATCGACTGCAACGTCTCTTTGCCTTCACAGTACTATACAAATTCCTTTGCATAGTTCAGGTACGTACGTTGTAGGACGTTTTGTTTCCTTTGCATAGTTACAGTATACAGTTCTGTACGTGTCATTACAAAGGTTTTTTGGATTTTTTTTTTTCTGTTCTCAATTGGGTTTTTAAGTTGTAGATAGGGTTTCGAAATTTTTGCGGTGTGAATGGAGCATAGCGTAGGGAATGGGTTTCGGCTGGGCCGGAAGATCGGAAGCGGCTCGTTCGCGGAGATCTATCTCGGTATATTTGTTGTTGTCTTCGATTTTGTATTTTTTTTGATAATTTGGGTTTCGGACTGTAATAGGTGATTGAAAATCGTGGTGTACGTAGGTACTAATATTCAGACTGACGAAGACGTTGCAATTAAGCTTGTGAGTATTTGGTGTTTCTGCTCTGGACGATTTATTTGAATGTTATTTCTGCCATGGAATGTAGTAAATGTTTGGTTAGAGAAAGAGTTATGGGATGGATTCGATCTAGATAGTTGTCCAGTTCTGTTGAAAATCATAGCATAGTCAAACCTATGTTTGCCCAATGGATACAATCTCTGCTCACGGAAAAACTTTATATATTGAATTTCCTCTATATGCCCAGAAATTTGCCTATGTTTAGGTTTACTGTTTGCAACGCCGTTTGGATTCTTTGTTGTTCTTAAGATGCTGATGCTATTTCTTACGTTCAGGAAAATGCCAATACGAGGTATCCTCGGCTGCTCTACGAATCAAAGTTATACAGACTCTTACAGGGAGGAAGTAATGAAACATCTTAACTTTGTGTCAATTGGTCATTTTTTTCCTTTCAATTTTTGGAGTTTTTGTGTTTGATCTGATTTTAAATTTTTTTACCGCTCAATTTTGGTCTTGGCAGCTGGAATTCCAAATGTGAGATGGTTTGGAGTGCAAGGAGACTATAATGTTTTGGTGATGGATTTGCTTGGACCTAGTCTTGAAGATCTTTTTAACCTCTGCAGTAGGAAGTTTTCTTTGAAGACAGTTCTCATGCTTGCTGATCAAATGGTGGGTTCGCTAGACTTCATGCATTGGGCTGGATTAGTACGTTGTATGCTTTTCTATAATTCATCAATATGTGCCTTTCCCCCCCTATTATTTCAGATCAATTGCGTTGAATTTTTACATTCTAAATCATTTCTACATCGAGATATCAAGCCTGAGGATTTTCTTATGGGCTTGGGGACGCGTGCAAATCAGGTCACTGTTCCAAAATTTATATGTTAAATTCTATCTCTTTCTTTCAGGATATTGATCTTGATATGAAAATTGCTATTCACTTCATGTAGGTCCACGTCATTGACTTTGGTCTGGCTAAGACATTTAGAGATAGATCAACACATCAGCACATTCCTTACAGGTGAGAGGCATACATGTGTGATATCCAGTTTTGGTTGGGGTGTGTGTTTTTGAGGTGGGATTTTGATCCATTTCTGTGTTGTGGTATGCTGAAAAAGATTGGGGAAGAAATATCATAGTTTGCATGGTTGACTATAGCAGCAATGACTTTCTTAATTATCCCACCTTTTCCTGCTATGGATCAATTAGTTCCTTTTTCGACAAGAACCATCGGTAATAATTTATGAATAGCTTTGGGGAATTTAGCACATAATTTGTGTCAAGTCTTCCCCATTTTTTTTTTTTTTTTTTTTTTTTTTCTGGTTTTTGCTATGAAAGTCTGTTTTGGTGTGCCAGTACTTTTGCATAAACACACTTAAACATCTGCTCACTTATTTCGTAGCTCAGGCCTCAATCCGTGAATGGTTTGGTCTTAAGCTGAATAAGTATGCATTGGGATGGTTAAGCAAAAGGTTTTATGTTTGCAGATCGATGACATTCGTAGATATCAATATCTTTTTGGGAGCTTTTGAATTAACATAAACCAACTATATATGTTGTTATTGCTATCACTTGCTTTAAAGGAACATTTACAGACTGCATTCCAAGTTCAGTTCCATACTTGAGTCTGTTTCACTCTGGGTTATGAGATTATTCTATGTTGGTTTAAATACGTTAGATTCCAAGAACTTAGAAGTTTGTTTCTTTTGTTCCTATAGTAATTTAGGTGTTATGTCAGTACAATTTGTGAAATAAAGCATGTTAAAGGATGATTTTAATGGTGGTTGGGTGGTAATTAGATTTCTGATTACAAGCCCTTATCAAATATGGTAATGATGACAAACCAACTGTTTGTTGCGTTTTGATCATGAACGCTGCAGAGAAAACAAGAATTTGACTGGAACCGCTAGATATGCAAGCATGAACACTCAGCTTGGTATAGGTACGTTTTGTCTTGTCATTTTGTACTTGGTATTCTTTCTAAATTTTGGCACTTACAATTAGTGTCCTCTCAGGATTTTGTAATAATGGTTATTTCTTTTCTGTTATTTTGGACTCAATAGAGCAAAGCCGGAGGGATGATTTGGAATCTCTTGGATATGTCCTTATGTACTTTTTAAGAGGAAGGTGATTGTGGCTCTGTCCTTCCTTTTTTTCTTGCAGTACTGGTTGCTATTCATAATTTAGTGATTCCCCTTTTCTTTATAGTCTTCCTTGGCAGGGACTGAAAGCAGGAACTAAGAGACAAAAGTATGACAAGATCATTGAAAAGAAGGTTTCTACTTCGATTGAGGTTGGTTGCATGTTTGTAAAAGGTGGTTGCATCCAATCTCTATGTCCAGCTTCTGCAAATTGTAAATAGTGTACTTAATGCTTCTTTCAGGCCTTGTGTCGGGATTATCCAACGGAATTTGCATCATACTTTCACTATTGTCGTTCACTTCGATTTGATGATGAACCAGATTATGCTTATCTGAAAAGAATATTTAGTGACCTTTTTATCCGTGAAGGTTTGACTCTATTTTCCTCTAAAAGTGATTTCATTCAGTTTTTACGTACACAGCTATATATTTGCAAGGCATGTATTCTGGTCTCGCGCGGCTAACTTGTTTGAAAGCCCTTTTTATTTTTTTATTTTTGGTATGTTTGTTTGAAACCTAGATAGAATAGCATTAGTATTCCATCTTCTCATTGCTCTTTTTGGTGTTTGTACAGGCTTCCAGTTTGATTATGTGTTTGACTGGACCATTTTGATCGATGATGAACCCGGCCCGGTGCAAAATTGAAGAAGAGAACAAGGGTGCTTGTTAAGGAGTTGGCCGCGCGATGACATTATGGTGTACGTTTTATAGGCTCCTACATTTCCATATATATATATATATATATATATATATATATATATATATATATCATTTCATATTTTAAACTTTACCTATAGTACAAGTAATTCTCTATTAATAAACCACTTACAACTTGTTGTAAGAATGTTGGCTCATAGAATTTTGCTCTGGTACGTAAACATGCAGTTTCTCACATACTTTTGTGTCAGCTAGATGATTTCTTTTCTATCAAAAGTTGATAATGTATTCTTTTTGTCCATTTTGGTGGCATCTCATTGGCATCTTGCTTTTCTTTATCTCCTGTAGTTTTATTATTATTTTTGGTTTCCTCCCTCTTTTCGGGAGAAGGGGCTGTACAAGAGTGGACACCCTAGCCTTCTCAAGCCTTTCTGGTCCCAATTTTTTGTTTTTGTTACTGTCTCTCAAAAGTGAATGAGAACCCCATGGCATGGCATGTTCAAAGGAGATGCACTCAATCAATGAATACGACAACGATGACCCGAATATTAGTTTTGAATGCCCCAAAAGTTATCCTTAAAAAGCAGCCAACCTTAAAAATAAAAATAAAAATAAAAATTGGAGAGACTTCTCATACAAGTCTATGAGCAAAAATAATTTCCTGGCCTACTGTTTCAAATGATCAGGCCACTACAGAACTACATATAGGGCAAGGGGGCAGGCTCCCTTGGTTTTCTTCTTCTTCTTCTTCTTACCTTTTTTTTTTTTTTTTTCTTAATTTATTAAGTTCAATTTATATTTATTTTTACGCTTAAAAAATTAGAAATAATTTCTTGTCTCGCAGCTCTCCATAAAATGGAAACGTATTATCTCTAATTCAACTGAACTGGAAAGTATATAGTTAGTTGTTGTGTAGGGACATTTTTGTCTTTTACTAAACTGGAGAGAATCCTAAAACCCATAAAAGCGGCGAACCGTGGCCATCACATGACCACATGCACGGTCAATACCCGGTCAAAAACAGTGGAAATACAATAAATACATAAAACTGTGAAGGTAATAAAATAGAGTAATGTTTCTTATACAACTCTTACATAATTTTTGCACAACTCTAATTGTGTTTTTTTTTTATTGATCGACCTTTATTTCATTCTAAGGAAGCAGCTATCCACTTATATTCTGACATCTGTTAGCTTCGTGGAAGGGTATCGCAGCATCTCTCACAGTCTTCCCATGCAAACAAACTACAATTGCGAATAATTGCAAAAACCTGTAAATAATAAAAATAAATCAGAGGACTATTAAAGCTTAATTTGTTTAAATTGTCACTGAATGTTGGCTGCTGACAGTAGCAAGCTAGCTTTGTGAAATGGGAGATACATTAGGGCTTGGTCAAACTTAAAAAAAGACTACATAAAAATATTAGAAATAATCAAAAGGACAAATAATCAAAAGGACAAATATTAATCAGTTGTCTATAAAAAAAAATTAGTCCTTTTAGGTAATCTAATGTATTAATTGAACACACACACACACACATATATATATATATATATAGGGATTTGATTCTTGTACAACACCAATACAACAACTGTACAACAACCCCTCACATGAGGGTGGGCCCCAGTATGTGGGACCCACCCTCATATGAGGGATTGTTGTACAGTTGTTGTATTGGTGTTGTAAATCTAACATTTTCCATATATATATATAAAAGGGGATGATTGGTGTACAACCCAAATGCACTACTCGTACACAACTCAAGGCTCATTGGTGAGACCCATGCATGGGGGTCTCACCATGCAAAATAGCTTTAAGGTGAAAAATGCAAAGCTTGAAAGAATTTTTTACAAACTGATTTGTCAGATATTTCTGTCATTCTTTAATCATTTTTTTCTAATAGAAATAAATACAAATATGAACGTTAGACCTTTGTTTGCCAGTTATGAAATTTCATAATTAATATGAACATTGACTAATTATTTTAGGGAAATTATATTTTGAGTAACTATGATTTGAATGATTTCAAGCCATAGTTAATTTTACTTATTTCCTTTATTTTCAATTTTCCATTAAAAAAAAAATGGCTAGGGATACTAAATCTTTTACCAAGATGATGTGAAGTTTATTCATTAGAGATGATCAAAACAATTAATAAAAAAGAAATGTTACAGGTACCAATGAATAAGCTCCACATAATCTTGGTACCCATCTCTTGATAGCATTTCTAAAAATAAAAAATAAAAAAATGGAGAGGCTTCTCATACAAGTCTGTATGGGCACAAATAATTTCCTGGCCTACTGTTTCAAATGATCTGGCCACTACAGAACTACATATAGGGCAAGGGGGCAGGCTCCCTTGGTTTTCTTCTTTCCTTTTTTTTTTTTTTTTAATTTTAATTTATTAAGTTCAATGTATATTTATTTTTACGCTTAAAAAATTAAAAATAATTTCTTGTCTCGCAGCTCTCCATAATGGAATTGGCAGATCGACAGGGCAGTTGGGTTTCTTCTATCTTTGATCAGCTTATCCATATTCACGTATTATACTTTCTGGGTCATCATTCTGGTCAGTTTACCTTCAATTTAATTTGATTTCTTACTTTTAACACAAAAATTTAAAATGATAATGATAATAAAAGGCATGCTGTACCACGTGGCTACCTATTAAAATGATAATAAAAGGAAGGCTTAATGGAACTAGCTTAGCCATTTTTTGTTTTCTTTACAATTAACTTGGAATTTTTACTTCTTTTTCTTGTTTCTTTTCCCATTTTTTCCTTCACATTTTCTTATCATCTGTCTCATTTCTAATACTATTTGAAAGAAACTTATTTTGCAGTATTATAAATGAACTACTTAATTTACTTCATTTTGGTTATAATTTGTAGATGGTTCTCATTACAGCACATATTATAATTTTGCAGTATTATAATTTACTTTTCTTTCTTTCTATCTATCTTTTAGAAGAAAATCTCTGTTGGCAATTGGCATTCATGAAATGTAATCAATTTTCACTAGATAATGTAATCAATTTTCACTAGTAAGGCCATTTGATCACACCTCAGTCCTAATTATCAGTTATCCAGTATGTTTGATTCAACAAGAGGAAGAAAATTCCAACACTGGTGATCAACGACACCAATATTGGAAAATGGGCAATATTTCAAAAACCAAAAGGCTTACATATCTAAGAAATTAAATAAATAAAACAAAAAAAAACTTTTACCAAGAAATGGGGAGATTAAAGAAAATGCAACACAGAATGGGAACAAGGAAATGTATGTGTGGATGCCACATTTGTGAGGCAGAATATGGTTCATGAAAGAAAGAAATCAGCCCCTGAATAATCCAAAAATTGTAGCTCCGTGGGCTTGTTGGAATTGTTCATCAATCTGCTGGCGTGGAAATTGTCTAACCTGGCTGGCAAGAAACAACTACTCAATAAATTTGCTGCAGAATTTGTTTCACATTAATGAACTGTGCTTGACGATAGTGACTTTGATCTCTGAAAATTCATTAAAAAAAAAAAATCTAGCATTTAAAGTTATCCATGGTGATGCGAACCAAACAGCACAAGAACTAAGAGAAAATGATATGAGCTACTTCGAGAGAGCTGTGACTTCCAAGACACTAAAAGATGTTCTAAGTTTTGATAATACTCAAGCATGATATTTTATTCATTAGGATTATGCTTAAATAAGAGACGGCTAGATCATAAAATATAACTATTAGGTTTAGTCGTTATTTATATTATACAGGAACTCCAGTCGCCATTTACATCATGTAGAAACCCTAGAGGAATAATAGTTACATGTTAAGGCTAGGTTTAGCCGTAATTGACTTAAGAGAGTTGATACAGACTTAAGAGAGCTGATACACAAGGGACGAGAAACCGTTTCTTTGACCCCCTTTTGATTAAAATAAAGGTTTTTAATCAAAAATGGGTGTTGGGGGGACGGTTTTCCGTCCCCCCAAAATCATTTTCCTTGACTTAGACCCTAGTAAGAAAGAATACCCCGCTTGCCATATGAAGGAAAGCATTCAAGGTTCGTTTAGCTCACTCTCCCTATTTTGCTTCAAGGTTCCGTTGATTAATAGGCAAAGAATAAACTCAGTCTGTTGTTATCATCTAATTATATAAGAAAACAAATAGCAGATCAAAGAAAACAAAGAAATTAAAGGCATACCCAAAACAAATCCCATTGTTTCGTCATTCAAGCCCATGAATTATCAAATGCAGCCGACGTTATCGCCTGCGAGAACTCGTGAAAATTAATTCTGCCATCTCCGTCCGTATCCGCCTCCTTGATCATCCCCGTCAGCTCGTCGGCCGTAAGCGCATGCCCCAACTTGGCCATAGAGTGCGCCAACTCGGCTGCCGTGATAAACCCATTTCCATCTCTATCAAACATCCCAAACAGCCGCCTTAGCTGCTCTTCTGTATAAGCAGACTTCGCCGGGAGAAGGTCTGGCGCCACAAGCGCCACAAACTCTGAAAACTCAACCAAACCGTTGCTGTTCTTATCAGCCTTTTGGGTCAACGTCTCGAGCTGTTCCGGGCTTGGTTTTAGACCAAGTGATCGTAAGAGCGATCCTAGCTCAAGCTGTGTGAGACTCCCATCATTGTTCCGATCGAAAGAACGAAAGATTTCACGCAGCTCGGCGATTTGCTCATCGTCTAATTCAACCTGTCGCTTGTTGCTCATGTCAACACCACAAACCTTCGAATCTCTCTCCAAAGCTCTCTCTTTCTACCCTCTGTAATTCTTGTAAATACGATCACTTTCGTTTTTGTTAGAATATTCTCTGTTTCGATAATACTGAAGATTAGAAGCGCATCCAGATCTATAATAAGACTGGAAAAACGACATAGACAGACCCTTTTTCCCTCTTTGCATGGATTAATCCTAGGAATCACCAAACAGCAACTCTTAACGTACTTTGCATTTTCTTATATATATATATATATATATATATATATATATGTTTATGAGAGGGAGAGATCGATGGATCGCTTTTTTTGTCTTTGCGTACCTGAAGGGGATGAAGCTTTGAAAGATCCGAGATCTTGGATATCGTTGATCTTCTTCCTCCTCCTCTTTTGATGGGGTTTCCTTAACTACAAATCATCGGATTTATAAGAGAAATTTGGTGGTAATGATCAGCGTTTGATTAACGATCAATATATATATATAGTACATACAAAGGAAAAGGACGTGACTGATGATTAATTTGGAACCTTAATCATTGATCAATATATATATAGGCGGGAATTCCGTGCCTAGTGCCCACCTCTTCCATGGAATATGATAGATTTTATTTTGAATTTCCATTATATTTACAATTATCTTTTACACTTCAAATTTTTTTAATTTAGTATATTCATTTTTTAGTTTTTTTTAATTTCACTAATTTGTTAGGATTTTCAATTAAATTTTACCAGAGAGGGGCGTTAAAATTTTCAAAATACCATTCATTTTATTTGGAAAAAAAAATTACAAGAATTTAGGTATTGGTTAAAATTTAATGAAATTTGTAAAAATACTCACTTCTGAATTTTTAAAATTATATATTTATATATATATATATATATATATATATATTAAAAAAATAAGGATATTTTAAAATTTTTAATAAAATTTAACGAAAAATTCTCACGAGAGTATGAAATTAAGACTAACATATCCAATCTCATAATTACGATGAGGCGGTCGATAAATATCACCTTACTGTACTAATTGTTAGATGACAATTGGTGCAGTAAAGAGTTCACTAGACATTAATAAATAATTGGTTGCAAAAAAAAAAAAAAAAAAAAAACCAGATATTTGGTTTTTATTTTTTATTTTTAAGTAGGTATTTCTGGTTTTGATCCTCCGTAGGAAAATAAAAAGAAAAGAAATGCTAGATTTTTCGAGATATTTTTTTCAAAATTTTTGTTTCAATCTGATGTGTCATGTTCCTATGTGATTTATTATTTAAATAAATAAAGTTATAAGGTGATGGGATTATGACAATTAGTTTGGAACTAAGTTTTTGATAAAAGTATTGGAAAAAAATTTCTTAAAAAAAAAAAAAAAAACCAGAAGAAGAAGAAAAAGACCATTTTTATTGATGTCAAAATTTGAGTGATTATAACATTCAAAGTCAAAGGTGATGATGGTAAAGGTCAATATATAGTAATTTTAGCTAGGGTTGGCAATTCGGGCTCACGGGTCGGGTTCGGGTCAACCCGAACCCGACCCGATCATTAATCGGGTTGTGACACGCGACCCGAACACGACCCGATTAATAATCGGGTGACCCAAACACGACCAATAAACGTGTCACCCGTTTACCCGACACGACCCGATTAAAAATTTAGTGCATAGCTTCAGCAAACTTTTGATTACAGTTTTACTTTCCCACATTTTTTCTGAGGCTAAATTTTGCATTACAGAAAAAAACCAGATAAATTTATGTTATTTTTTGTTTTCAAACTTGCAGGAGCTGCATGCAGCTACATACATGAGCTTCTTTCCCTACATAAAGAAGAACTATGGCAATGATCTAGATGTGTGTGTACTGTGTACTCAGAGTCTCAGACAGATAGACACATAATATCATTTTAACAATCAAGTCACATGCTCCATCAAATTCTGAAAGTTTTAGCGCTGCTACTCTAAAAAAGTTGGGGTTATTTTTAATATTACAAATTTACAATGAATGTACTAAAGCAGGTGTCTTGGCCAGATTACACTATGCATTTCCGACAACAATAAATAACATATAAGCAGCTGCCAGATCCAAAAAGTATCTGTGAAATTTTTTGAATCCATTACAGTGTAGTATGCCACGAAATTCAAGTTAAAAAGAACAAGAACAAATCAGATCCACAGGATAAATTAAGCGAAACCAAACCAACACCCATACGGCCATACCTTGAGGAGGAACTCTGGAACTGAAAACAGTGAAAAGTTTGGCGTAGAAAGAGCCAAACAGGGGGAAAAGGCCGGATGGTTGGCAGTCGCGCCGGTCGGGCGTGCGGAGTGCGGGCCGGCTAGGGTTCCAGTTCCACCGTTTCGAACTTTCGAGTTTCTGATTCTCACTTCAGATTTCAGAAATCAGAATATCATCTGATTTTCTCACTTTTCTCACTTTTTGCTTTTCGGGTTAGTCGGGTTAGACAACTTACCGTTAGACTAGTTTTTTTTATAAAAAATTTAAAAAAAAAAAAAAAAAACCTAATCGGGTCACATTCGTGTCTGGCGGGTCAACCCGAGACCCGCCAGACACGATTATAATCGGGTTGACCCGATTATGACCCGAACCCGATTACAGTAAACCCTAACCCTATTTTTCCGTGTCGTGTTCGTGTCGGGTTCGCGGATCGTGTCAAAAATTGCCAACCCTAATTTTAGCTATGGTTGATTTTATTAGGTAGAACAAATTTTCATTTATGATTATAAAAATAAAATTAATCATTCTCATACTTGTGATAAATTATCTACCATTCTTAATCATGAAATGATCTATTTATATAACCACAAAAATAAATATTTTTTTTTATCATATTAACTTTATGATCTTATTACAAATTTAAATAGAGATCGTGACATTAATAAAGAGTTATATTAATATTAACTTCTTATACTAAATAATAAGATGATAAATATTGATACATAGTCATTATTTAATTTAAAAATAATAAATGTTTGTGACTTGAAAAACATTACTTAATAGAATACCATGAGAATTTTTTTTCTATATATATATAAAAAAAATTCTACGTTTTTTTTTTAATTTAAAAATATATATTAAAAAAAAAAGTATAAAGAAGAAACAGAGCATGTGATTTAGTCTTCACTGAAATATCCCAAAAGTAACCCAACTGTTTTAACCACCAAAACTCTCTCTCTCTCTCTCTCTCTCTCTCTCTCTCACAGAGAATGCAGATTTCAGGCGCTGTCGGCGACTTGCTGGTGGTAATTCCGTCGACCAGTAGTTTCAGGTCCCCAAAATTCAGGCACTTCCTTTCTGCTGGATTTCCCAGAGTATGCTACTTAATCTTTTTCTTGCGGCTCTTTTTATACGTGTTTGTTTGTGTACTATCAATCTCTTGTGCTGCGTTTGGTTTCTCAGAAAACGTGGGAAAGTGAAAGAAACGTAATTTCTTTCTTGATCTTTTTAAGTTTCTCTATTTTGGAGTGGAGGAAACTATGACTGATGGGCTTTTGAAATGAGGGTTATGGTTTGTTTGGTTGCTGAGAATTTTTTAATCGTTTTTTTTTTTTTTTGACTGAAGGCGAGGAAATTGAAACCTTTACCCATATGTGATTGATTTACTCTCTGGGTTTTTCCCTTCTTTTTTTTTTTCTTTTTTTTTTTTTTTTTAATTTTTTAATTTTTTTACTATGGTTTGGGAGTGTGTTTACTGCCTTACCGTAATTTGGTGAAGGCACTTGTATATATAACGAGAACAGTTACAGATTGAGATTATCTTGCACAATTGATTTTTATCAAGAATAACAGACAACAGTTACAGATTATAAGCTGAATACAATCGAGTGTTATCTTTTGAGATTTGATTGAACTCCTCCTATCTTATCAGTTGCTGTTGAGGAATGATTGTTTATCTTGGACTCTTTGGTTTCTGTTGTATGAGAATGATCTTGTGATGCAGCAGATTGTGTTGATGGATAATCCTGATCATATTCTATTATGTAAATTAAACTTTTGGTATATATGATTGACTAATTAATTGGGTTTCCGTTTTACCGTTGGTCTTGGGTTGCCAAGCTCAAATGTGCAAGGTTTGAGTCTTGGGTGGCCATTACATACAAATTACTGAAGGGTAGAACCGTATCCAAGTCCACCAAGACTCTACCTATATAGGTCCAACACTAGATAATGACCCTTAATTTTAGGTGCTTGATTATCTAAATAATTAAAAAGAACAGAGGAAAAAATAAAAGGTAACTGTCAAGGCAATGAAGTTACTTGGACTAGACACTCTCAAGAAGTGATGTCTATTGACTAAATTTTTGTTGCTTTGACTGTATGTATCCACTAGTTGGCCCTGAAGGTTGACTTAGAGCCTGTTTGTGATTGCGTTAAGGAGCTTAAAAAGTGTTTTTAGTACATAGAAAACTGTGTCAATCAAAAATGTGTTCGTTTGGTAAAAAACTTAAAAAACATTTTTGCTCTAAAAAACCCCAAAACTGCTTTTTAGGAAAGCTTAAAAATGAAGCTTTTTCTATAGACATAAGCTCTATTTCCCTACGCAATCATAAACAGACTCTTAATAATATATTTGTTAGTTCCTTGCAAACAAAGATCATGATTTTGAAGATTAATATAGGGAGAAACGCCAACATGGAGATATTGATTATGAGTGCTGAAATCCTTTTAAGAACATTGCAACTTGTACATAATGGCATTTAGTTGAATACTTAAACCAAGTGGCATATGAATCATACTTTACATAGAGAAAATTCATATGTTTTGTCGCTGAGATCATGTCTGGAAAGAAAAGGAAAAGATGATATTGATCTCTTATGTACTTTTGATTTTAGAGGCCTCAGAACAAGAAGTTTCCTTATAATTAAGCCTAATAAAACTATGTGGCCTACCTATCTAAAGATACAAACATTTATGCGACTTAACCGAGGTGAAATTGTCATTTTACAGAGGCAAAAGCATAAATCCTCTTCAGATTCAACACATGTTCTTTTTCTAGACTAGCAGATTGAGGGTGAGAAAATATCAAGAGAAGTTTTGAGGCAAATCTATACATTTAGACCATACGCTTACCATATTTGGTATTAATAATCTTAAAACTAAGGTCCATCTTAGAGAAAGTACCAACTTTAATGTCTAATTCCCTACTGTAGTGCTTGAAGATCCATGCGTCATGAATTGGGGAATAGATACAAGATGCTTGATTTGACATTCTTCTTCCCCTCCTGTTCTTTCTGTGTCTCAAATATAATGCAGTATTTTCCAGAATTGTCCTTCATTTTGCATAAATCCTCTTCAGATTCAACGCATGTTCTTTTTCTAGACTAGCAGATTGAGGGTGAGAAAATATCAAGAGAAGTTTTGAGGCAAATCTATACATTTAGACCATACGCTTTCCATATTTGGTATTAATAATCATAAAACTAAGGTCCATCTTAGAGAAAGTACCAACTTTAATATCTAATTCCCTACTGTAGTGCTTGAAGATCCATGCGTCATGAATTGGGGAATAGATACAAGGTGCTTGATTTGACATTCTTCTTCCCCTCCTGTTCTTTCTTTGTCTCAAACACAATGCACTATTTTCCAGAATTGTCCTTCATTTTGCATTCCAAAGGTTGGGACCGGACTGCACAAATGTCGAGAAAGAGGCTTCACTGTGAGAGCCTCAGGGGATTCAAGCGATAATTTTGTTCCAGTTGCTCCTCTTGAATTTGAATCCCCAGTTGGCCAGCTTTTGGCTCAAATTTTGCAAACCCATCCTCATCTACTGCCTGCAGCTGTTGATCAGCAACTTGAGAGCCTTCAAACTCATAAAGATTCCCAGAGTGAAGAACCTTCTTCGCCTCAAGATCTCCTTTACAAGTAAGTACTGTAGTCTCTGCTCCTAATATTTATTGTTATTTGTAGTCAATCAGCTTAATAATAACTATTCATTACAGGTTTTGGCTTTGATTTTAAAGTAAATAAGTAAGCCTTCTGATTTCAAAAGAAGAATGTAATTCTAATGTTAGATTGGGGCTTTTATTTCAAATAAAATGCCAGACTTCAAAAATTATCCTAGAAAATAGGCTAGGCATTAATAGAAGAGGTGATGCTATAGTTTGTAGTATTAGCCACTTCATGTGGAAGTGGCAGATGCAGGTAAAAACTGTAAAGTAGAATATGAGGGGATCTTGCAGACGACTTAAAACAAGCTGAGGTAATTTTTTTTGGAATGAAGCAGTGGCGTATCCTGGGGAGGCCATGCCTCCACCCAAAAATATAAAAGAAAAGGAAAAAAAAAAAACTCTAGGAGGCTGCTTCAGTGGTTTCCTTTATCTCCCCCCCCTATGTTTGGTTACTTTTAATTGTCGCCATTATTTTGGCCCCAGTAATCTTGAAAGTCTGGCTCTGCTACTGGTCAATGAAATATACTCTTTTAATATCATAGCCATTATGGAGTTAATGGGTGTCTCCCAATATTCTGAGAGATTCCGATGCTCTCTTAAGTAGTTGATAGAATAGGATTATGGATAATGGATTGCAGGGTCCTTGGTGGAGGTATAACAAACTAATATGTATGTGTGTGTTTGACTGTGATGCTAATTTCTGGAGTGTCAAATACTTGATTAGAAGTAACCATTGGAGGAAAACAATATGTTAGAATATGAAATTAGCATATTAGGGTTGTAGTAAATTCTCTTTGGGTCATGGTCATTAATCATTATTGACTTTTGTTAGAATATAAATTAAATGATTAAATTTATCCTCTCCTATAAGCTTAAGCTTTTGAGATAAGTGGTGATTTAATATGGTATCAGAGTAAAGGTCCAAAATTCGAATTTTGTCTTCGTCATTCATTTCCATTTCAATTAAATATTTCACGTGTGAGGGGGAGTATTAAAATATAAATTAAATGATTAAATTTATCATTTCCTATTAGGTTAAGCTTTTGGAATAAGTGGTGATTTAACAACTTCAATGGTGTCCCTCAATCGAAAATTTTGAGAGATTTTATTAGTATGGCTTATTCGTACCACACTTCCCTCGCTTTGATCATCGTTCATAATGTTTGTGTCTTCCATTTTGAAAGGTTACAGAGTTTGACATGATGGTTACTCTACTGGGTTATAAAGCAGAGATTCAAAATTTCTCCAGGGCCTCAAAAGTACCAAGGAGATGGGATTATTTATTTGATTTTGGGTTGGAATACATTTTTGACACATTAGTGCGATAAGTTCTGCAGGGAACCTGGGAGAATTTATCATTTGATATTAGAGATTATAAACATGCTCACACTCAAAATATGCACTTTTTCGACGTCCTAAGTGGCAAACTGAATGGTAGCCGCGACCCTGGATAGCTTTACTTGATTGTTTTGCTATCCTAGTTTTGTGTTCTGTAGGTCTTCTATTTTGGTAAGTAATTCTCTAGGTATTCATGTGGCCACTAAGCTACTTTCTAATTTGTTTTATATATATATATATATATATATATATAAAAGTAATAAGCTAATCTCATTGAAAGCGTAAGACGCACCTTAGTACATTGCCAGTATACAAAGGAAACACTTAAGTAGAAAGAGAAAAATGATCAAGAAAGATATCAAAGCTAAAAAAGACAAAGGGTACACATAGGCCGTAGTCCAAAGGTACAACGTATAGTAGAAAGAGGATAAAATCTCCTCTAAGGACCTTTCCAAATCCTCAAAGCTTCTATTGTTCATTTCTCTCCAAAGGCACCAAAAGAGGCAAATAGACGTCATTTTTCACACTGCAGCATTCTTCGGAGGACCACCAACAAGCAAGCAAATCAATAACCTGTTTGGGCATAACCCAGGACAAACCGAAACGACTGAAGATAGAACTCCACACAGCAGAAGCCATGTTGCAGAGGAGAAGAAGATGATCCACAGACTCACCAGCCTTCTTTCACATGTAGCATCTGTCTATCACGATAACATGTCGCTTCCTGAGATTATCCAAGGTAAGAATCTTGCCAAGAGCCGCTAACCACGCAGAAAAAGCTGCCTTTGAAGGGGCTTGAGTGCGCCACATACTTTTCCAGGGGAAGCGGTTACCTCTAGATTAGGCCAAGGAGCAAAAAAAGGACTTGACCTTGAACAAACCTTTTTTGGAGGGACCCACCACAACTTGTCTTCTCTGTCTCTTCCCAGTTTAACTGAATGCAGCATCTGGAGAGAAGAAGCAAAAGCATCCACCTCCCAATCATGTGCCTTTTTAGAAAAGCTCACGTTCTACTAGTTGGCACCTTCCAAAAATTCTAAGTTGTCTGCAACAGAAGCATCCTGAGCTCAAGCAATATCAAAATAGGTTGGGAAAGCTACCTTAAGGGCTGTGTCTCCACACCACAAATCATGCCCAAAGCTGATCCTAGAGCCGTCCCCCACAACAAATCTAGTAAAGCTAGAGAAAGAATCCCAACCTTTTTTGATGAACTTCCACACCCCCTCCCCAAAGGCTCCTACCGGCTTATAAGAACACCCATCCCAAGAACTGCCGTATTTGGAGTCCACCACTACTCCACCACACATCTCTTTCAGTCCCATACCGCCACAATCATTTACCTAAGAGAGCGCGGTTAAACAACCTCAAATTTCTGATCCCCAACCCACCCTTAGAGATCGGAGAACAAACCTTGGCCCAATTAATCAAATGATATTTAAATTCTTCGCCTATCCCTCCCTATAAAAAGTCTTGTTGAAGCTTCTCAATACAATTGGCCACACAAGCAGGAATGAGGAAGAGAGACAAGTAGTACGTAGGCAGATTGGAAAGAGTGCTTTTAATTAGAGTGACCCTACCGCCTTTTGACAAATATATCATTTTCCAGCTGGCCAACCGGCACTCCATCTTTTCCATGATGCCATCCCAAATAGACTTGGCCTTATAAGAAGCCCCTAGGGGCATACCAAGATACTTAAGCTTTAATCTAATTGTTTGTTCTTTAAGTGATGCGTATAAAAATGCAATAGATGGCAAAATTTTGATAATGTCATATTTTTCCTTTAATTTTGATAGTGCCTTGATATGTATAAATGGCATAACTTATCAACTTGGAAAAAGGCATTGAAGAAAAAAGGGGTGAAGAATTGTGTTAGTTGGCCCATGTTTCTCTTTCCTGCTTTTTTATGTAGACTGATTTAAAGATCTCTAAACAACTGAAAACAAAATACTCACAAAATACTCAAAACTACTTTCACCTTTATATTACATTAGAACACTTTTTCAAAAAAGAAAAAAAAACACACTTTCTAAAAAGCATTAACAAAGAAAGCCATTTGCTTGATACAATCTGGTTGGATTGTTGTCAAACTTATTCATCCCATTTTTGCTTGATACATCAATTGCAATGGCATGTGGAACAAGAACTTATTGCCACAACATTGTGACCTTAAAAATTTGCGGATACACATGCAAATATAATATAATATGATGGAATGCAATTACAGAACTTAGTATGTGCTTAATCATGCTTTCCAATTTGGGTTGCACCTCAGTGATGAAGAAAATACACTACTCTTTGCTGTCACTACCACATCATAAGTACAACCGCCATTCCTATCATCAGTGTCTCTCACTACCCACCAGTAGCTTATCATTGAACCATTACCTTCGAATATATTATCAACTTCACCAACTAGTGAAGCCGAATGTCATTGACACCATTTGATACCAACAATGCAACCTACAAAGGCACCATTCACATTCTCACTCATCCACTAGTTGCTTGACACTACTACCATTACCGTGTCACCATCATCAGTGAAACCATGTTACAGTCACCACCTTCTAATCAGCATTGGACCACTAGCACTATTCATGACCACTCCTTATTAACCACCACATCATTGTCATCTCCCACTACCATCACCTCTTTTTTCTTAATCCTATGCTGCATTTTACACATACCCTAAGTGTACCACTATAAATGCTAATAAAGCTCTATCTAATTAACAATATCTTTTACAGATGTATTGGCCTGCATCCATGATCCATGTGTCTATTTATTTTTTAATTTTTTTTTTTTTTATCATTTCCAATATTTGCCTGCTAAATTGTTCAATTGATGGGAATATAAAGTAACCAATTTAAACTAAAGCTATGTATTTTAGGAGAATTGCTGAAGTCAGAGAGAAAGAAAGGCGCAAGACACTGGAAGAAATAGTATACTGCTTAATTGTACAGAAATTTGTGGACAATGACATTTTGATGATCCCAAAGATATCAGCAACCTCAGATCCTACTGGCCGAGTGGATTTTTGGCCAAACCAAGAGCAGAAACTAGAATCTGTTCATTCTTCAGAAGCATTTGAGATGATACAGAGCCACATATCTCTTGTACTTGGGGAGCGACTCGTGGGCCCTCTTGATACAATTGTTCAGATCAGCAAAATCAAACTTGGAAAGCTATATGCCGCTTCAATAATGTATGGATATTTTCTTAAAAGAGTTGATGAACGATTTCAACTCGAAAGATCCATGAAAACTCTTCCTGTTGGTTTAAGACCAGACCAGGTAAGTTTTGAAGATCCTACTCGGCCAAAACAGCTCTGGGATCCTGATTCCTTGATCCGGGTGTTTACCAATGACGGCGGTGAGAGTGATGTGGGAGGTTTCAAGGATACTGATGAAGGCAAATCATACCGACTGAGATCCTACGTTATGTACTTGGATGCAGAGACTCTTCAGAGATATGCTACTATAAGATCCAAAGAAGCTATTTCTTTGATTGAAAAGCAGACACAAGCCCTGTTTGGGAGGCCTGACATCAGGATCGCTGAGGACGGTTCAATCGACACATCTAGTGATGAAATACTTGCAATTACTTTCAGTGGATTGACGATGTTAGTCTTGGAGGCTGTTGCATTTGGATCATTCCTATGGGATGCAGAAAGCTATGTTGAATCCAAATACAACTTTGTTAAAAGCTAAAAAACAGTAAGCCTTCATATCTGTTAATGCTCACTGAGGCTGCACAGTTTGTAATGTGTTGAGGATGGTGTAATGGGTTTCCAGTATATACAGTAGTCAGGTATCTTGCTTTTTAAGAGATGCATACTGCGTTCCTTACCTAACAAGTAAAAAAATCTGGGCCCAAATGGCGCTTATAGAGCAAGTCTGTGAAAATGTAAACAGAGAAATACAAAAAAAAGGAAGATGATGTGAAATTAGTTGTGTTTTGTGCAAGAGATTCCATTGTTGTAGGATGAGAGAAGCTTAGGATAAGTTTTGGAGAGACGGTTGGTGCCACTCGGGAAGATGCTTAACAGCTAACCCTCCGGTGGACGTATCTACTTTTGTTCAGACAACTTTTAATGACAAGGCAAAAAGCTTGTCGGAGTTTAATTCACACTCATTTCACCTCGGTTACGTTGCGTGTGTTAAGTAGTTTTTTTTTTTTAAAAAAAATGAATGATATGTGGAGCCATTTAAAACATATTATTTCAATCCATGTTAAGTGGGTGTGAAGAGTATCCGTACTTTCTCTTCTTATGTCCTTTGACCAGATTCCCTAGCATAAGATCAACTATATATATTTATATATATTCACCATTGGCAGTCTTGTGCCACTTTAAATAGTCCTGATTGCTTAAGTGATACTATATATATATAAACAAGACAAGAATTTGGTTGCATGAAAAGGGAAACACAAGGAAGTTTCAAGAAAACCAAAAACAACAAAAGTGGAACCTCATACAATTACCCTAAACTTAGAAATGGGTCAAAGCATGATCCAAAAGATTCTTAGCTTTCAAACCAAGAAAAGGGCCACTGTGGAGGCTGCTCCAAAAGACACTATATTGACTTGGTGAGCATCAACACATAAATACATTCCAAACATCTCCGGCTAAATGCTGGAGTGAATTCAATGCAAAACCTTAAATGTAGAAGTTATGTGGTGGATTATCATATTTTATTTTTTATTATTAATTATTTAGGGTTATTTTTCTGCAAATTTCTCACTTTCCAACCCAAAAAACCTTTAAAAAAGGGAAGGTTGCTTTTGGGTAGCTTCTTCCAAAGAAGATGCCATGCCATCCCCCAAGATGCTGGTTGTTAAAGTTAAATAAACATTTTCTTGCATAGAAAATAAAATTAAATAAACCTTTTCTTCTTAACGACTAATCATACTCATAACTCACAAGGGGAGCTTGTCTTAAGGCTCTTTATTGTAGATCCGATTCTCCTCAGACTCTTAGATTGCACGTACGCATGCCACAAACGTGTAAAACATGCGTCTATGAGTTCCTTCCCATTTAAGATTATTTTGTTATTAGACCATTTTTTTTTTTTTTTTTTTTGTTCTCGACTTATATATATATATATATTATAAAGAAAACTGTTTTCACTTTTAGGTAACATTAGAACAATTTTTCAAAAACAAAAATACCTTTCAAAACACATTTAAATAAAATTTTAAATGGCATGAAAATATATACACCATTAAATTTATAAAATCTAATTTAGACAATAAAATAGATCGGCTACATTTTACTTGAAATAAAGAGGTTCATGATCTATAAACAATAAGTTGAGTATAAATGATACACTTAATTGGAACTTATTGCATCACTTGTTGTAACTTATAATTAGATCAAGGCAATTCTAAATTACTCGACTAAAATATTAATATATTCTAGTTACCTTAACAATATCTTGATCATATTTCTAGTATGCAAAATTGGAAGGCAGCAGCACAAATTTCATATAGCCTCTACTCAACTTATGCTCTTTTGGTGATTTTGGCTATCAACAACCATTTGCTCTTCTCTACTTGAAATTTTTCTAATACTGTTTCTCATATTAGTTGTAATTTGTCTTCCTTTCAAAGTTGGAAATCTTTGAAAGTGTCTCGTAGTGTCAACTTTCGGACATACGTTTTAGCTCATTGGGCCGCTTCCTATCTTGTTTTTAGAAGCATTCTCATTGGATCTCACATTCTCTAGATCTCTTCCACTCGGATCAAGAGTGGGAAAGTTCACCCTGTTTTTTCTTTTTTTTCACATTTAATTAGAAAAAATAAAATAAAATTATGCACTTATCATACACCGTACAAACCAATTATGTTTGATACTGGTTTTGAAAATATATGTTAATTTTGATTTGAAAAAATAAATGTTTTGATGTAATATAAAAGTGAGTTTTTTTTTTTTGGAGTTTACGTTGAAAAAGTGTTTTGTGTTTTGAAATGTTTTCTTTCAAAGCGTTTTGTATTTTAACTTATTGGTTGATGGTCTTGAAAAATAGTGTCGTTTTTTTTTTTTTTGAAAGTTAAAATAAAATGTTTCGAAAATCATGGAGAGCCGGTTTGGATTGCGTTAAGAAGTTTAAAAATACTTTTAGTATAAAAGCATTATGCCAGGCAAAAATTAGTTTGTTTGGTAAAAAGAACTTAGGAAAAACCGTTTCTTTGACTTTTTTACTCTAAAAAAAGCACAAAACTACGCTTTGAAAAAAGCTTACAAATGAATACTTTTCTATAAAATATATTTCTAACTTTTTTTTTTTTTTTTTTTTATCTCTATTTTTCAATACAATTCCGCTCTTAGTAACAAGGATAGAAAAATGTTTTATTGATTATATGTTTTACATCTAGTTAATAAAAGAAATACTTTGTTTTTGTTTTTACATTAGTGTGACCAAATTTTTTAAATTTTTAGTAAAAAATTAAAGGATAAAAATTTATTACAAACTAGTTTGTAGAAAATTTCATACAACTCATATATAGGAATTACATGTATCTTTTAAACATGTAAGAATCACATATTTTTTTATTAATGCTATTAAAAGAGCATGTGAGAAGAATATAAGCACATTATAGGAAATTTTTGTCCAAAAAGTAGAGATACGAAAAAAGAGTGTTTTTTTTTTAATGAGAAATTCTAGGTTGTATGCTCGTATACTTCTGTTATCCCACCTATTCTACGTGGATATCTTTTTCTTTTCATTTTTTTTTTTAAAAAAAAACAAATAAAATAATAAATGAAATAATAATAACTTAAAGAAATTTGCATAGGATGGGTGTAATTTATAGATATATTTAAGTTAAGATAAAAATAAAAAAAATAAAAAAAAATAAAAATCTTTAAATAGATAAATATAATAAAGTAAGGAGAAAGAAATTGGAAACAAAGAGAAACTTTTGACCGCTCGTTTTACAGGATGTGAAGAAGCTAGAAAGAGTGGAAAACCAGAGGTCTGGAGTAAAGACAGCGTGGCATTTCAAACGTCGCCGTTAGTCTCGCACGCGGTTTTCGGCACTAAAGTCTAAAGCGAAGCGAGGATGAAGCTCTCTCTTCCGTCTCTTGAGACCGTTACACAAACATCGCGTCCCATTTCCCAAACTACCCTTGAACTCCTCAGGTAATTACGAGACGTGCTCTCGCACGCTTCTTTAACCTTTTTCTCTATGGACAATAATACCCACCTTCAGCAACTTCTTTTACAAAACTCTCTGATTATTCCAAAAACCAACCCCTCACTATTAAAAAATATGTAACGTTTGAGAGGGCAGGTTGCTGTCACTCTCATTCCCAAAGTTTCTAGAATAATCAGGTAGATATTACCTTACTTGACTTTCTTTTTTCTTTCAAAAATAAAAAATAAAAAATAAAAATTAAATGAAATTATTTTTTAGTTTTGTTATGTCATCGTTTCGATTTTTCGAAATTTAACACGTACGATTTTTCATATATATATAAAAATAAAAATAAAATAAATAAATAAAACGACTCTTTGTATTTTGCAAGTTTCAATTCTACCTTTGTGTGCTCTCCTTTGTTTAGAAATAGGACTTTTCAATCAAATATGTTATAGATAAATTTATAACTATATATGATCGAAATAGGACTTTTCGATCATATATAGTTAAGTTATTTTTAATTATTTCGAGGATTAATTGATCAATAAATTATTTTATTGTGCTCCATTTACATATATATATATATATATATATATATATATATATATATATATACCTTCTTTGCCACCTCCTCTCTTTTGTGGGTGAGAGCTGATTATTCAATTCAAACTTGTGCATGCAAGCTACAAGAACTCATGTGAATCCCACATCATCTTGGTTGTCATCTTCCCTTGACTTTCAACCCCCAAAGAGACCATTCTCCTTTGTTCCTTTGTTGGCATGCTGCATGATATATCAAATCCTGGCCTAGATATTATTATCCTAACCCCCTATTTATTAATAGATTAGAATCAATCATCAAACCACCAATAATTTAATAAACAATGACAATTCCAACCACCCCTACCATACAATCCTCCTCCACTATTGGCGACTTCACTAAATAGGCAGGAACTCCTAAAAACTCATGGAGTAATGCTATATATTCTTTTAACACATTTTTTATATTGGCTGATATGGTATGTTTTAAGTGATTTTTATTTTTTATTTTTTAAAAAAATGGTAGTTGACGATGAAAAACTAGGGCTAGCCATTCGAGATGGCGGGTCATATTCGGGTCAGCCCGCTTGAACCACCAACCCATTAAGGGTCAATCCGATCGAACACGACACGTTTAGCTAAACAGGTCAAACATTTTAACCATAACACGATCCACTAGTGACCCAGCATGACTTGCTTAACCCATTTAATAAACGGGTCACAAATGGGCTGACCCAATTGACTTGTTTAGATCCAAAAGCGATATGTTTAACCTGTTTGACCATTTTCGACCAAAAACGACTTGTTTGACCTGTTTCAATGTGTATTTATTGTATTAAAAAATATATAATTTCATAAACGGGTCAAGCGGGGTCGACCTGTTTATTACTCGAACCCATTTATGCCAAACTCTAACATCGTGTCAAATTTGCGAGTCGTACCAAAAATTGACATGAGAAGCCACTTATTCAAAATCATTATCCAATCCTCAATTTGAATGATTAGAATCAATCGATCCCCAGCTAACCCAGCAATGATAAGGAATGATCACAAATTTCCAACCACCCCCGTTACCACGTAATCCTCACAGTGGCCGCATCGTAATATCCCAACACAACAAAGGGCAATCTCGTACACACCGATAATTTCAAGAAACCTTAGCAGCCAAAGACCTTTCTTTCTTTCCCTTCTGTCTCTCGCACACATACATCTATCGACTATCGTCCTTTGCATTGAATTCCTTCTGTTCCTCTAAATATATATATATATATATATATATTTATTTGCAGAGAAAGCAAAGAGAGCGGAGAGGAGAGAGAAAAACATAACATAGGAAATAAAAACAGAAAAAAGAAAGGAAAAAGCATGGATCGTTTACGTTGTTATAGCATGCTTGGTCTCTTTTCCCTCCTCCTCCCTCTCTTTTTCTTCGTTTCCAACGCGGCTTTCAACAACCTCTCCACCATCCCTTTCAACCAGGCCTACGCACCTCTCTTCGGCGACGGCAACCTCGTCCGCTCCCCCGACGGCAAAGGAGTCCGCCTGCTCCTCGATCGCTTCACAGGTACGCGCGTAATCGATGAACAATATCATCTCACAAAGTTTTACGTTTCATCTGAAAGAATAAACAACTCCGTTTTCTTAATTATTGGCTTATAAATTAATCAATTAAGGTCTTTCTTTTTTTATTAATAGGTTCGGGTTTTATCTCCTCCAATCTATACAAACATGGCTTCTTCAGCGCCAACATCAAGCTGCCATCGGATTACACGGCCGGAGTCTGTATTGCTTTCTATGTAGGTTATGATCATATATAGTTAATTAACATCGTTTTGACTTATTTTGATAGATAATATATTTTATTACCCCCCTGTATGTTTCTTAAGAAAAGGAAAAGGAAACGGATCAAGAAAATAGAACAATTAAACGGAAGATTTTACGTTTCCAAACCTCAAGCTTATAAATCAGTTTTCCTTATATATATATATATATATATACGTTGCTCGGTGTACATATTCATGATCGATGACATTCCTCGTACAGCTCATACAATAATTATTATTATTATTTTTTATTAAAAAAATTATGATAATTTCTTCCTTCTATCCCAAAAAGAAAGAAAAGGGACTAGCTAATTCGTCACCACCAACCCATCTCCATGCCCTGCAAAAGCATCATCCATAATGATTATAAGCCATGATGATCGTTGATTTTTCATACCATATTCCCTCAGACATCGAACGGTGACGTATTCGAGAAGACCCACGACGAGCTGGACTTCGAGTTCCTAGGGAACCTTGAAGGGAAGCCATGGCGCTTCCAGACCAACTTGTACGGAAATGGTAGCACAAGCCGCGGCCGGGAGGAGCGATACCGCCTTTGGTTCGATCCGACCAAGCAGTTCCACCGCTACAGCATCCTTTGGACGGCCAAAAATATTATGTAAGTTTTTTTTTTAAAAAAAATATTTATCACAATTTTTTTTTTTTATTTCTGCTTTCGGAAATTTTTTTTATGGATAATAGTTATTAACGTGGTACGCCTTTGTCTCATTTCTTTTGTGTTTGTTTGACATCACGAGTGGGAAAAACTGAAAAAGGATACTCTTTGGGGTTGCGTGTGGGATCGATGTTTCTAATTAAAAAGTAGTGGACGAGCGTGAATTCTTTTTTCAACTTGAAAAAGATATATATATATTTACGCTTAATTATTAATTTATATTTTCTTGAATTATGCCAAAAAAAATTTGGCCGTGTACTTGTCTAAATTTTGTTTAAACGATTAACATGGGTATTATTTTGTTTTATCTAGGCCCAAGATAGTCCAGCTTAATTATTTGCAAGTCTTCACATGCATGCCTATAGATTGAGAATTGTCTTTTTTCATACTAATTTTCGTTATATATGATAGTAACGCAAATTTGTATATACCATGCTATATATAGATTGAGACTTGTCTTGCACGGGTTCGGAGTTTGTCTTTGAACACGTACATAAAATACCCCGCCTTGAAGGATTCTCAGTCATAAAAAAAAATATAGATTAATTGAGAATTGCAGCAAATATTTTGATTGCACTATATATGCAACTATATATATGGAATTTTCACTATTCTTAATTTAGACAAATTCTTTTCTTTAATTTTAGAGAATTCAAGCAAGAAATGAGAGAAGGGTTCGGAGTTTGGGGTGTTTGAATAGGTAGGGCTCCTTACTTAGAGCAGTCCGTAGACTTGTTCGGACGCTCCGGACTTGCATCCTCTCTCTCGATCTTATTCTTGGCTAGAATTCTTTGTTTAAATCAGACTTTGACACCATGAAAAGAGGACACGGGCCTAGATAAGAAGGAACTTAGTTTCAATATTCAGTAGTTGTTGCCAAAAAACCAAGCAAGGAACTGAATTCTTTATTCTTCATAATAAGGAATCATGCATGTTATGAGCTGCATTCTTTATTCTTCATGGTAAGAATTGCTGGCAAAATCCGCCCACCTGATCATACATTTGAAAACTCATAAATATATATTAGTTTTGCTAGCTGGCATGCTTTACATATCGGCTAACACAATATTAACTTCTTCTTCTTTTTAATTACCTAATACTTTCCTAAGTTTTTGAGATTGGCTTTACTCATGTTAATCATGTAATTAATTCGTAATAAAATTGCAAAAAAAATTGATAACCTTAGTATTATTCGTCTAATATTATTAATTAACGTCATTTTTTTTTTTGAATAAACAGATTTTACATTGACGAAGTTCCTATCAGAGAGGTTGTAAGAAATGATGCAATGGGCGGCGACTACCCATCAAAGCCGATGTCCTTGTACGCCACCATATGGGACGCTTCAAATTGGGCCACGTCCGGTGGTAGATACAAAGTGAACTACAAGTATGCACCATTTGTAGCCGAATTCAAGGACCTTGCCCTAGAGGGCTGCCCCGTGGACCCAATTGAGCAAGTCCCGGCAGCAGGCGTTTGTGCTGAAAAGGATGCTCGCCTTGACGTCCAAGACTATTCCGTTGTCACGCCCAACCGCCGCCTTGCCATGAGCAAATTCCGCCAAAAGTACATGTACTACTCCTATTGCTATGATTTGCTAAGGTACCCTGTTGCACCACCCGAGTGTGTTATTATCCCATCAGAGAAGCAGCGGTTCAAGGACAGCGGAAGACTCAAATTTGGAGGAAGCCACCGCCGCCAGTCAAAGAGGCGGAGCCGGGTTTCGGTTACTTCTTCAGGCTCTAATGCTAGTGTTTGATACCTATTTATATGTAAATTGAAACGTTATGGTGTTGATTTTTTATTTTATTTTTTTATTTTTATTGAAGTACATTTTTTACTAAAATAAATATATAAAACATTATCATAATAGACGTGTTAAGTAATAGGGTTTCATTTTCCCTTTTTTTATTTTTGGCTAAAAACTATTAATTGATGGTAAGAGCATACAATACATTGCACCTATGTATATTATTAAAACTTTTTTTTGGGCGTAAACGGGCCAATAATTGTTCATTATAGTTAAAATGGAGTTGTCTAACTGTCTTTTCTTAGTGGTCCATTCAAATTAAATGATCATATTGCTTTTAGGACAAGCTAGATTATGATACCATGTTAAACTATCATTTACCCTAAAAATTTAAGCTAATAAGAAGAGATGGATCTAATAATTAATATTTTAACACTCTCATTCACGTGTGGACCTAACAACACATGAAATCATTTAACTAAATGCATGTAAATTTATTAACTCTTTTACCATAATAAATCAACACTTATTTAAAAAGCTTAAGCTAGAAAATGTAAATTTAATCATTTAATTAATATTCTAATATTCCCCTTCACGCGTGGGTTCAAATTTTCTATTAATAAATGAGGCTTAACACGTGAAATATTTAATAAAAAAGAAAGGTGAATGATATAAACAATATTTAGGGTACATATTGCTCGAGAAGCAATAGCTCTTATTTGGGATCATGACAACACGGCCACGGGAAAGAAGGAGGGGCAATGAAAGCCACATGGGCCACATGGGTGCATGGCTGTTGGGTGGCCAAACAAACTCTTTTTCGGCCACTAGGGTAGTTTGGTCACCTTCAAGCTGACCTTTGAAAGTGGTTCAGACATCTACAATGAGTGGTTGAACCACCCCTGTGGTCAAAGGGGGTGGTCCAAAGGCCGGGTTTTGGCCAAGCCACTCTAACGATCAAAGTGGTAGTTTGGCCACCTCCAATAGCTACACCTATGGCTTGCACGCGATGCAAGATTGGCATGCATATATATCACCCTTCTTTTATCTTTTTTATTGTTGTCGCAAGTTAGACCGTTCGTCTAAGATGAACGGCCCAAAGAAAAGTTATTACACTAGTGAGTATTGCAATAGATCTCAATTCTTCCAAATACCACTCCCACATAGAAAAGAGAGAGAGAGAGAGAGAGAGAGAGAGAGTGAGTAGTGAATTAAGCTCAATCCCAAGGGTCAATTTGAACTCAAAATTAAGTTTGGGTTTGACTAATTTGTCTAATCAATCCGAGTTAAGCCCTAATTCATGGACGACCTACGTTCTTGTTAGGGGACAACGGCCCCACAACGTTATTAAATATTAAGAAGTGCTTTCAAATATCTTATATATATTGAAGGTCATGATATTTGTATGGTCTTGCAAACAATTTTTTTTTCCCCCCCAAGTAAATTGGAGGAGAGTAATGAAAGAGACTCATGCATGAACATAATCCCAAACTCATCTAAAAATGAGTACTATGATTTAAGGTAGATTAATTAACTATATTTTATTTAATTTTCTATTTGGAAAGGATACAATGAATATATTGGGTATGAAATCATCCCTCGTTGGCACGTGGATTCTGCAATTAACTCTCAGAAAGTACTCACAAATTAACACGCTTTCTTCTTCTTCTTCTTTCTTTCTTTCTTTTTCTTTTTTTTTTCTTTTTTTTTTTTCATTTTCTTCTAAATTTAATTTAATTTATTTTATTTTATTTTAATATTTCTAGGACGGTAGTTATCCCCGTTAATGTATACTCCAATCTTTTTTAAATATGATCATAAAAAGACAATATATATTCTATTTTCCGTGTATTGTTATATCATCAATTGGATTGAAGTAGAAGCTTAATAATAGAATATATCGTGTCAGCTAGAATGTCATAATCATGTATATGAACAAGCATGAATGCAATTGGCATGGATGTGATAATTACAAGGCCGAAGAAAGAGCACCTCATCTTGTTTGGTGGTTAATCTAGAACGAAAATGATACTCTCAGCTTATCTTTATCGTTTTGAAGCAAGACCAAGTCTTCTTTCTTTTCTTTTTTTTTTTAAAAAAATATGTTTATGCTGCAAAAAAAGACCTTAACTTCAGTCAAACATCGACATTCATAATCATAACCAAGCTAGCTTCTCTTTGAAGGAGTATTGTAGTAAAAATAAATAAATAAATAAATAAATGTAAACGGTAAAAATATGATTAAATTTGTCAATTTTTACCGGTTTAAGTTTTTTTACCTCATCTTGTTTTTTATAGCATATTAAGGAAGAGTTTAATATGAATTAAATGATTAAATTTACCATTTACTATCATATAATAAAAAAGATTTTGAGCCCACGTGTAGAAAATTATTAAATATTTCAATATTTCTAATCAAATTAATTAATTTTTTTTTTTGGATAAATAGTGATTTAACAAAAGATTAAAAAAAAAAAAAAAAAAAAATTGATCTTTGCTTAACAATGAAATAATTTGGTATTATTTATAATATTGCATTATTAATTTATTATCAACCAATTAACCTGGATACTAATATTCCAAGCTAGAGGTGATAGGATGACCCATTATTATCAATCAAGCTCAATCAACCCCCCTTGACCAGAATCTTGCCTCTGCTCCGATCCTCATATATAGAGAATATCTTAAATTAAATACAATTTTAAAAAAAAAGGAAAATAGAAAATTGGATACTAATAAATAGAGTAGTTAAACTCCACCCATGCAAATATCACAAAGCATGGCATTGGTAATTTGGTAGGTGCTTCGGTTCAACCACCACCGGAAATTCTCACAAACTTTCACCCTATGTATACCAATATAGTACTGATGTAGAAAAATAAGGAGTAATTAATGCTCCGTTTGTTTCAAAGTAAATTGTTTTTTGATATTTTTCAGTGTTTGGTAGGGGTGAAAATAATAGTCAACGAAAATTATTTCAGTTTGACCGTAAAAGCCTCTTTAATTTTTAGAAGATGATTTACGGTTTTCAAATCATAAATCGTTTTCTGGATTTAAACTCTTCATTCTTGCATGCACGTTTGTGGGATCCGCCACCGCCGGGCATTGAAGTTTGTTGGTAACCTGACTCTATTGCTAAAGATCGATCCCCAAATTTGGGTATCCAATAGCACTGGCCGAAATCCTGGAAGCCATATTCCGACCAAACTAGCTGGAATCTTACTAGTACATCGGGAATCTGGAAATTTTTGCCAGAATACAGCGACGTCACAGGAATCTGACCAGTACGACCGAAATTCGGCTAGTTTGGTCGGACTCTGGTTCGCCAGATTCCGTTTTACGCCGTTCGTGATTTTTTCGAACGAGTCAAACACCGAAAATATTTTATGACAGAAAACATTTTAGATGAAAAAAAAAAGGGGAGCATAAGTAATATTATTTTCACAAATTTTATGCACAATAACCATAAATTGCAACTTGAAAAAGAAAAATAAAAAACAATTATTATTTGGAGAAAAATTCCTTGTACCGATCAATACTATGTGCAAAAGTCCTTTAATTTTTAAAATACATCTATAATTTTTTATGCCATTGTAAGGACAGCTGAACTTTGTGACTTTCCTCCTCAATGAATAGATTCGAATTCAAAATGTAAAATTTGGGAAATGAAAACGTCCCCCAACAGGCTGTTTTGATTATAAAAACATTTTTTCTTTTTTTTTTTTTTTTTTTTATTATCAAAAAGTGACTTTTAATGTCACATCAAAAGTCACTTTTTAATAATAAAAGAAATGCTTCTTTTAACCAAAAGAGCCGGGCAAGAGACGGTAAACCGTCTCTTGCCAATCACAGCTCGTAAAATTTTAAATGAACTGAGTGATGGCCTTCATTTGAATTTAATATAAAATTCTAACGGAATGACATTGCAACCCCAATAGTACGTAAATGGGGATGATATTGCAAAAATTAAAATATTATAAGAGAGATTACAAATAAAGTGGTAGTTCGAAATGCGGGGTAAGTGTAGTTTTCATATATATATATATATAGAGAGAGAGAGAGAGAGAGAGAGAGTAATGATATATAGTACACCCCATCCCACTAAGCTGATGTGATAGTACTCATCAATCTTTGTTAAAAAAAATAAAAAAATCCAATGGCTGATGTAATATATATATATATGTGTGTGTGTGAAAAATGCTAGAAATTACATTTTTATTCCACAATTATTTTACTATACTGACATGACAGTGTCAATCCACCTTTAGACCGACCATTATTTTTTTTTAAAAATAAAAATATAATTTCTAACATATATATATATATATATATATATATATAAAAAAATATATATATATATATATATATATATATTGATGGCTAAATGCCCCCAAGAAAAAAAGTCATTCAAGTTTTTGACATTGAGGTGTGAAGTGTGTTGTATACTATTTTATTTTGTCACAAGATTGAAATTTCAAACCATTGATCGATGTTCATTGGCGCAGCCGGATTACGTACACATTCTGATTGACTTTTGCATGCAAAAAGATCACACGAGTTAAGAGGAAAATATTAAAACTTGACCATGTCTCTTGAAAAAGTCATCCTACTCTACATCATAATAATCATCAGTTTTTTACTTGAGTTGATCAAGTCGAGGGAGCTACCTCTGCCTCTAGGCATGATATTATTATAAGAAATAAAGCTGAAAGTTCCTATAAGCATTGAACATTAGAGCATGCTAGCATTGAACATATCAGCTTCTAGAATGACAAGGAATTGATCAGTTCAAATATGGTTTCATGCAATATTGTCATAAGACAACTATATATATATATATATATATATATATATATATATCACCTAGCTTGCTTTTGTGGTCTACACTCTAGCTAGCTAGGGGATAGCTTTCTTTCAAACGTTACCAATTGTTGGAAGATGGCATTTTGGTTAATTCTGAACTAATGTAAGGGTCGGTTTGGGTCTGCGATTTCAAAAAGTGCGATTTAAAATAACGATTTTAAAATATGCGATTTGAAAAAAGTAATTTTTAAAAACGTAGTTAAACGTTTGAAAAAATCGCAGTTTAGCATTTAAAATCGCAGATGAACCTTTAAAATTCTGCGTTTTCAAAAAAATATCATCTTACATGCGATTTGAAAAAGCAAATTTTCTGCGTTTTCAAATCGCAATTTTTAAAATCGCAGTTCCCAGACGATTTATGTTCTGCGAATTTGTTTAAAATCGCACTTATTGTCTACAAAATTGCAATCACAAACGCACCCTAAAATGTCTTTGCATTTTGAATGATATATTGATATATTATTGGAAATCCAAAGATGCACACTTGGAGTAGAGATAAAAACAAAGCATGCCCGTTTCCCTCACTAACTAAATTTGCAATTACTTGAAAATTAGATGCACATGTAATACAAATGAGGCTTTTCCATTGATTGATTTTTTTTATTTTTTTTTCCTAAGCAAAATACAAGGGAAGAAGCAAGAAAAATACATAAAAGAAAAACCAAGAAAATGGATGGGGCAGCCTAACAAAGACACTAAAAGATTGGCCCAACCCAGTTGAATCTTGGCTCACCCCAAAAAAAAAAAAAAAAAAAAAAAAAAAAAAAAAAAAAAATGGTCGTTGTAAATGACAGTCAAAAGCGAATTTGCATTCATGAAGGTGCAGCTATATTAATAGAATATCAGAAGATGGTAAAGGGATTTCAAAAAATCCTAGCATAATTCTGAAAATGAAAAGGGCACTGTAATGACACAAGGTATGAGATAAATGAACTAAGTTTTTAACTTCAATTAAATATCTAAATATCAAAAGAATGAAAAAATGTGTGTAGTCCTTCATAATCCCCTTATGAACATCATAATCCCAGAGATCAAAGTAAACAAATGCTACAAAACCCTACCAGTTTTCTTCACAAGTATTCACTAAAACTTAAAAAAAACTCAATGTCATGGGAAGGTGAATGAGCCTCCAATTTGGTTATTACCAGATGGGGGATCAATAGCCACCCAAAGAAGAGATATAGTGATTGCAAGAAGACCTGACCAAACATATACAATAACAGGTGTCTTCCCTCGTCTTCCCATAAGCCCTTTGGCAAAAGGATAGAGATGTGCCAAGACCCAAAAGCTGAAGAACACACCTCCAAGCAAACTGCTCCAATCTGGTAAGACACTATATATAGTTCGACAAAATGCAAAAGCTATTCCAAGCACGTTAGTCATCATGATGGTGATGGGGGGTACCATCAAAGATGTCCATTTGAAGATATATAGATCAGCAAACTCATCGTCTGCATCATCACCGCCAGATTTTGATGTCAAAGTGAATGAAATCTCAATGCCGGCTAACACTTTTAAAAGCCCTTGGAGCACAGCAACAATATGGGCACTTGTGCCTCCAATTAACCAGAACTGCTCATTCCTCCACCACTCTTCCAAATGAATGCCAGACCACTTGATCTCAAGCACAGCAAGAAAAACAAGAGTCAAGGTGATGCCCAAGAGGTATATAAGGAAGGTCACATTCAGGGACTGAACAATGAACTGGCCCGAAAAGAGGGAAAGTGCGGGAAGGAAGCAGTAGACAATAAGAAAAATGGATGTGAAAGGGTAAATTCCAACATTGAGGTAAGCAATTCTCTGCAAAAACTTCAATCTACGACCGCCAGAAGAGCGTTATTTCGAGAGAAGAATATCTCGACAGAGCCGGTGGCCCACCGGAGAACTTGGTGAAGACGATCGGTGAGATTGATTGGGGCAGTCCCACGGAATGCATCCCTCTTGGTAACACAATAAACAGATCTCCATCCTCGATTGTGCATCCTATACCCTGTGACAACATCTTCTGTCACAGACCCATAAATCCACCCTACATGGTTGCCCCATTCAGTTTTATCTTCATACCAGCATGAGATGACACTAACTGCCTCTGCAACCATGGCTACATCAAGAAGCACACGGGGGAGAGTAAGAGCACCAGGTGGTCGCCCATTTTTCATAGCCGCATATTCAGGAAGGAGCCGGCCTTGGAATTCTGCCATTCGAATCGACTCGATAAACAAAGTTGAGTTTCCAAACCTCTTAGGAATAAGAGCAACACCCATTTCTTCATAATCAGAGTCCCCCCTTCGAATTGACTGGGTCTCACTAGGGTCTTCAGGGACAGAAGCAACTGTTGCATCTTTCTTGCGACGTGCAAAGAAACGACCAAAACAACCAGTCTGTTCTTTTAACAGAGGAGGTCAAAACCATAAAGGGCAGTCCTCCGGAAAAGGCATCCTGTTCCAACATACATTGGACCCTGAATCCCATCAAGGGCTCGCATGTTGACATCAAAGAAAACGGTGTTGTTATTGGCATAGCGATCAGAAGGGTCAACTCCTTCAAACCTCTGAGGAAACTGGACATAACAAATTTGCTCCCCACCATGGTCCATCATGAAGCACATGCCTTCTCTCAGTGCCTCAGAGTTGTAAATGTAGTGATCGCAGTCAAGGTTAAGCATGAAGGGGCCATTGGACATGATGGCTGATGCTCGAACGAGGGCATTCATGGCCCCAGCCTTCTTGTTGTGATCATAGCCAGGTCGCTTTTCACGAGAAAGGTAAACCAGCATAGGAAGACGAATGTCTACTTCACTTAGATTTATGCCATTTGAATCTACTTCAGCACCTTCAAGTGGTTCATCGCTTGGAGGTTTCAACATGACCTGAACATGATAGACATCATCTAGTTAGTACATCCAAGCTCACTAATAGCACAACAATGGCAATCAGGATATAGCCTATGAACTTTTAAGGTGGTGCTCTGCAATACTGGCAAAATAAATCCCTTGAAAAATTGATCCAAAAAAAAAAAGTAGAAAGGTAAAATTCTACATAACTAGGCAATGTAGTGAGGTATCAATAAACATATCAGATATTATGTTAAACTCACTATTAGACGAGGGAGAATAAAAAAGAAAGAGGATGAAGACAAGGGTGAGGAGGGTTAGTTCTTGCAATGCAATAGGTACGAGTACATGAGAATATGATATAATGGACTAGGCTAATGCATCTCCATTTAGCTTTCAAAAAGCTCACGTTTCACCAAATTCAACCAAATTGATTGATCAATCTTCATCTGATTCAGTGGCTTCCTAACAGATGAGAAGCAATTATTCAAATGATTACCTGTATGATACTGGCATGATCGCCCCTTGAATGCTCGGGTGAAGAAATTATCCAAGTGCCAGGCCAATGTGTTCCATCAGCCATCCAAGTAGCTTTTGGGATCTTTGGAGTTTCCAATAGCTCATCATCAATATCCCTCTCTCTCTGAAGCTTCAATGCTCTTATCTCCTCATAACTATTATAAGCCTCAGAACGACGCCGGATTGAATCAGGAAGGCCATTTATTCGAACTTTAAACTCATCATACTCACGCTTTACCCGTCTTCGATCTCTGACAAAATCCGGGCGTACCTTGTTCGTATAAGGATCAATCTTCAAATTGAAATAAGATTCTGGGTTCCTTGGCTCAACATTATGCTTCCGGCAAAACGGTACCCACAGGTTGGCAAAAGTAGTAGCTTCTGCCATAGCCTCAAAGGTTAGGAGGGCCCCTCCATCATCAGAAACATAACATGCAAGCTTCTCAACAGGGTAGTCGGCTGCCAAAATAGACAGAATGGTGTTCGCAGTGACAAGTGGTGGTTCTTTCTCTGGATCTGCAGTAGATACAAAAATATCTATGCCTGGAAGATCAGATTTTCCAGTAGGGTTGCTGGGACTAGGTGTTTCAAATTTCTCTTTCAGAACATCAAGGTCCGCAGAGCGATTGATAGGACAGAGCTTAGGAAGCTGGTCAAGTAGCCAAGAGAAGGCAAACCACATTTCACAAACCACTGACATACCCCACAACCACAATGCATCGTCATTAGGGTGACTGACCCTCCATTCCATAAATAATGCAAGAACCACCATTCGAACAAGGATAAGGAGCCTGAAAGAATATATTCAAGAAAATGACAAAATAAGTATGTAATATAGTTTATAAATTGTTATGAAAGAATCCAGAAATATAACTTTGATAAAAAGGTATTATTACTCAAACATGACTCATCACAATCAAGGCAAAAGCTCAGAAAAATCAAATCACAGATCGACATTCAGTCTGGTAATTTTGGTATTAAGTGTAATATGGACAGAAGCAAAAACAAAGCATAAAGGGAACCTTATACTTAAATGGCAGTTCAACCAGAAGCTCAGACAAATTAAAATCATCAGAGCATTCCCTAAACCTGTAGTTCAGAATATTTTACATTTTTATCAACTCCCCTTATACAAACTTTTTGACACCTCCTAGTGACGAAAAATACATTGAAGAAATACAAAATTTAATACAATAATCCTAAAGAATCTACAAACATTATAGTCAGAAAAACCACATTCACCATATGAAACAAGTAACAAAAGATGGGAAGAAATCAACTTGGCAGAATAGCAAAGAGGGAGCATAACAAGATTACCGATATGGAGTGAGGACTAAAGCAGATATGTTCAACTTTCGTGTGAGTTTGCCCAGTGGCTTGTCTTTAAAATCAATCCAACCTGAATCCTCATTGCTAGCATCCTTAGGCCTCATGGCATTTCCATACCCATAATCCTTTTCTGTTTCAACCAGCCAATGTTCTAACTCAACTCCATTAGTCTGTCTCCAATTGGAGGATCCTGAATTCTGTGTTTTCATCATTGACAACCTCCTCTCCATCTTTGACGTCCCATCCAGCGGCGAAAGAGGCTGACGCTGTCCATTATCCGCCGCAAACGAAAAAACAGTTCCATCTGACCCTTTATAAGACTTTCTACATCCAGGGCACTTCCCATCACCAGTGGCAAAAGTATCCCTTAAACAGTCCCTACATATCTTGAACTCACATGGACAAGGGTGTATATCTAAACCCCGCTCATCGGTCATCACCTTGCCGTAACATTCAGGCACCTCGCAGGCCGACCCTCTAGCACCGGCCATCTGGGGGTGGCTCGAATCGGTCTCAATTACCTTTTCCTTCAATTGGGCACGCGTAAAGCAATTGTAGCCCCCTGTGAACATAGAACTTGATACAAACTGGTCTTCAAGCCTCAGAGAAGCAGAACGTTCCATTGATGCATACCGGTTTTTCACACTCTGTGAAGTAGACGGCTCCACAGAGATGGATGCGGGCTGGTTGTCCGGGGTGAGAGGGATGTGGACAGTGTAGGTAGCAAACTCTACATTACCAGCTTCGCTATCGAGATCATGGCCGGAATCGTTCATTTGGTGAATTGTGGGTGCTCTTGAAAAATGGGATTTATAGGCCATGTCGGTGTTGAAACTATGGGCAACAAGAACCTAAAAGTATATATGGAGGAAATTAGAATTGCTTGCCCGCCTTCTCTATGAAGCAAAAGGCCAAGATTTATTTATATACAACTTGGGAACAGAGTAACAGTTCAAAATACTTCAAAATTTTATCCAATCTCTCTCTGGAACCTTGGATTTTGCTCAAAAAATCATTTAAAATTGAGATTTTTGAAAAAGAAAATGAAATATTATTCAGACAAGACTCAGGATATAAGTCAATCAAGAATATCCCTTAGCCGTCTCAAAATAACTCAATCTCTCTGTTTTTCTGTAAAAGAAAACTCTCTCCCTCTCCGAAACTTGGCCAGCTCTGCCTCTCTCTCTGTTTGAATCTCCAAAACTTTTAGTTCGCGTGAAAACATTGACAAATGATAGAATAAGAGTTTATTTAAAAAGCGTACCTATTTGACACAATCCACTAATGACTGTCACTCTGAAACCTTCAAAGCTCCACCCACTCCCCAGACCAAATAAACTCCAAATAACAGTTTACCAAGTCCAACCTCAATCAATCCGCCATTTTCAAACCCAACCCTTCGCTTTCCCAATATCATTTATTAATACGAATACCATTTATTTTGCTTATTGACAAGTGCAAACAGAGGACACCCAGTTCAGAACTGAACCCATCAACGCCGGCGCTCCAATTATTTCTGGTAAATTCCCAGGTTTTGAAACGGCGAGGATCACACGGCTTTGACACGCACACGGGTCAATTCTGACAGGGCAGCGTGGAGACTAAAGGTTGCTGTGTAGGATTGTGTTGCTTATAGAGGTGAAGAATTTGAGACGACTAATTAATTAGGAAAGAGTGAAAATGCATTCCCGCAGATTGTGGGTATTATAGTATTCCGAGAATCCAGAGGGTCTTAGTCTGAGTCGGCTTTCGAGGGTTTCCGCTGTACGCGGTACAGAGGTTTCGACTGGCCGCGCTTGGAAATTTTTTTAAAAAAAATAATTAAAAAAAAAACAAATTATTTAAATATCTAGAAGAAAATTAGAAAGGGAGGGTTTTTTCCACTGTTGATCATGATGGAAGAAGGCGTTGGAAGCATCAAATCCCGTGGCCGCCGGAGTTTGATGTTTTTGTTTGTCACTGGAATGGTGTGGGATCAGCAAGTCTTTCCCGCATATGACAAATTAGCATTCTTTTATTTTTCTTCTCTTAGGCACATATAAATATGATTAGTTTTTTTTTTCTTTTTTTATTTAAGGAAGAGAAAGTTGAACACACAGTTAAAAAATATTAAGGACTCGTTGATTTTTTAAAAAATTACGAATATTGAAAGAATTTGTTTTTTTGAAATTATGTTTTGACGAGACAAAATTAAAAAATGTTGGATAAAATTTGAGTAGAATTTGATATTTGAAAAATAGTATTTAAAAAATATTTGAAATTTTTTTCTCAACCAAACATGCCCTAGGACACGGAAAAATTACGATCAAGTTATAACTTTGCCCCCAAGCCATAAGCTAGTTCCCAAAAATGAGAAAATATGTACTTTAAGTGAATTAATACTCATGATCACCAGCCCCCATATGCACCTTTGGGCAATAAGGTGGGTGATCTTTAGAAAAAAAAAAAAAAAACAGGTGACTATAGTAACACCTGTTAGCTAAGAGCAGCACAAGAGAGGCTTAGACAATGAAAACTGCATGCGCTCTCTCAAGTCCGACTGAGCCATAGTCAGACTCAGTCTCATTAGGACATCAGTGAGACCCAAGGTGACTAATACTAATAGAATTAAAGATTTATATTTCAATAGTCAAACTCTCACCTTAGCACATGCCTAACTACTTTGAGTTTTAAAATTTCCTTGAAACCACTAAAAGTGATATTTGGCAATTTATTTGTACATATGATTGGTTATTAATGGTGAGATGGGTAGGTTATTAGCTAATCATATGTACAAAAGATAGAAAATGTTTTTCAATCCAGAGGTAATAAGTTGAATGAGATAGACCGTATGCCACCAAAGTCCTTTTTTCTCAAGGTAGCTAGCTACACCTCATTATTTTTGATTTTTTTTTATTATTTATTTGATTATTTATTTATTTATTTTTGTTATTCCTTGCACCTTGTTCTAGCTTATGATTACTAGGCAAGAAGATGAATATTAGCATTTTAGAGAAGAAAAATGCTAAAGCATCTCTCGATGTTCTCTTGGTGTTCTCCTGAAATAACATAGATATAATTAAAAAATTACATATATGCCATTCCAGGAGAACTTCACTAAATCCAGTAATAAAAACACAATTTTACCAATAAACTATACTATTTTTATTGTCTTCTTGACATGTGTCTTTGTGCATGTATGTTAGACGCTCGTAAAGAAGGAAAAGGAAAAAAAAATTGCTTAAAACTGCATTTTTTATCTTATTTTTATCCTATTTTGTTAATGTAATACTACCTTACATCATTACTTATTAAGAAGAAAAAAAAATATTAAAAGCTAATTGACAATGCTACATCACTAAAATAAGATAAAAACATGATATATATATATATATATATATATAATACTCAAAGGAAAAAATGAAAATTTCAGGAGGGAGACTAGAGAGAACAAAAAATTGGGAAGAGAAAAGAGATTGTTCTTTTATCCTTACTATATATATATATATATATATTGCATTTTGCATTTTTTTTATAATTTTTTCAACGGTCTAGATTTAATTCAACTCTCAAACTTTCTCATAGAAAACTTGAACAATTAAAAAAATTACAGGAGATATTTTTTTAAAAAAAATTGAATCCATTCTGTTGTAATAGGGACAAGGCCAGATTTTTTTATTTTTTTTTTTGGAAAAAAAAAAAGGGCCCTATATATTTCTCTATATATATATCACCCTGCATGATATTTACCTTGTCTTATTGATTGACAATTATAAAAAATAAAATAAAATAAAAAGAAACTCAAAGATCCATTTCCTTTTTTATTTAAATTTTTAGAATAAGTATGAAAATAACCTTCAAATATATATGTGCCTAGATTAGATATGGACTGCTTGAGGAGTACTGATAGGTAGAGGCAAAACAGCCGATCCCTACCCGTCACTTTTCATTTAAATAGAGTTTTTTTATTATAAAAGTCTGCTGAGGGACGGTAAAACGTCCCCCAAGTATCATTTCCCCCCGCTTGAGTAGTCACACCTGATTTGTGCAAAACAAGATTCTTTCTCTGTTAACGCCCCCAAAAACAAGTAAATCAGCTTGCTAATTGCTATTGGCTTATGAGTAGAAACATCCTTTCACAAATTCCCAACCGATGGTGGACCAAATCCAACCAAACCAGCAGCTTTAATTATTGTTCCTCAAGTCAACTTAATAAAAAAAAAAATTTCAAAATTTAATTGTAATTATCTCAAACATTTTAGATAGTTAGATTTGATTCAATTCAAATTCCATTTGATATCATTTTTCACCTACCGTTTGTATTGTAGTTAATTATAAAGAAATAAGAGCAAGATATAATTTTTTAAGCTCTTTTCTTGGTGGACGTAGGGTCCGTTTAGGTTTACGATTTCAAAAAGTGCGATTTAAAATCACGATTTTAAAATGTGTGATTTGAAAAAAATGATTTTTAAAAACGCAGTTAAGCGTTTCGCAAAATCGCAGTTTAGCATTTAAAATCACAAATTAGCTTTTAAAATTCCGCATTTTTAAAAAAAGCATCATTTTACTTGCGATTTTAAAAAGCAGATTTTCTGCGTTTCAAATCGCAATTTTTAAAAACGCAGTTCCCAAACGATTTATATTCTGCGATTTGGTTTAAAATCACATTTATTGTCTACGCAATCGCAATCTCAAATGCACCCGTAAACGTCTAACACCGAACGCCCGTAAAATCTATTCTCTTAATTTCTTTTTTCTTTTTCTTTTTTTTTATATTTAGTTTTTCATAGTATTATGAATTTCTTCAGCTCTCTCTACCTGCCCCATTGGTGCCTCATTCCTTTTTCTCATTTTGTCCCTCTTGGCTCTTTCTATGTATTTTGTTTGGCTATTCTAGTGCTCCAACCTTTCATAATTAAATGATATAATATAACCCAGAAAAAATAAAGATATTGTTTACACGTCTCTTTAGGACACTTGCATTTTTATATGTGAAAATGCAGAACTTATCCTTTCTCCCCCCTTTAAATCCTAGGACGAACAAATACATAAATAAATAAATATTTTTAAAAAATAAAAATAAAAAATAAAAAATAAAGGGATAAGTATATTTTAGCCCCCTAAACTACCACCCTTTCTCCGGATGGCCCCCCAAATTACCAATGCTTAGATTCTGGCCTCCCAAACTACCACTTTCTGATTTTTTGGCCTCATCCGTTCATTTATGCAGTTAATTCTAAACAGAAATTCGAAAATACCTCTCATACACTTTGAAATTTCAACGGTTAAGGGGGTATTTTCGAATTTTTGGCAAATTTCTGTTAGAATTGACGGCATAAATAGATGAATAGGGCCAAAAAATCAGAAAGTGATAGTTTTGGGGGCCATAATCTAAGCATTGGTAGTTTAGGAGGCCATCCAAAGAAATGATGGTAGTTTAGGGGCTAAAATATATTTAACCCAAAAATAAAAAGAGAAGAAACCTAAAGTGGGAGAGTGTGAATCCAAAAAGTACCCTAAACCGTGTGGGTCACACCGGTGTGCTTTTCACATGTGGCCTATAGAGTCTAGAGTGTAGGCTGTATCTCAATGTGCCTTTTGTTTGTCAACAAATAACAATGAATGCTTGCCGGCGTGAATGAAGGAAAATGAGACGTGATGGTAATTTTCTGTTAGGTATTTCTGTTATTATTCTTATAAGAAAAAGGTTAGTTGGCTAGTTCCCATTAGAGGCTGGAATTTCTTACTCGGACGTGACACCTTAACCTTTAGGGCAACGGTTACATAAGCCTGCAAAATGGGGGATGAATTGAATCGCCTCACCAAGGCCCTTGTGAGAGTCTCCTCCCGTTTGCGTCACATTTCATAGAGGTGATTTAAGTACAATCTTAATTATATGTATATATAGGTTCTTGGACACCTTTTCTAAGTAAGCCGGTTTTCAAGAGTAAATTCTACCTAAAGTTTGTATCATTTAGTATGGAGTTGATCACCACGTCAAATATGGGTTCGGACGCATTTCATCGACTATGAAATCGAAATGATTGGAGCTTTGTGATTGAGTCACGAAAAGAGATGACCTACAAGCTGGATTAAAATATCTTGGTGCTATATATAGGTATACTGTTAAGTCATTGAATATTGACAGGTGAACGGAACCACCAAAAAAGAAATTGATATTATCGGATCAATATAGATAAACTTTTGAGCACTCTCCCTTTATAAACCGATTTTCAGGAGTGGGTTTTATCCGAACTTTATATCATACTCAAGTCTTTTCCTTTACCAAACCACATGAGATTAAGCAACTTAACACTAAAGCAAATTAAACCCATTTGATAGGTGGTATTTTTGTTATTAAACCACAATTACCAAAAATATCATTAGATGATTATTTATTCTTGATATTGCACAAATAACATATATTTAGTACTCTATGTTCCAATATTTGTACTTTTTTTTACAATGTGTTGGGTTATAGACTTATAGGCCGGTAAGCCCACGTGGCCGGCCACGCGGCTTCCCTAAACTTGTGCTCCGATATGTAAGTGTAACTGATGAAGAGAGGAGGAAAATGCGATGTTTTAATTAAAGTTGTAAGTTCATAGACTAATGTAATTACGTGGCTATGTGTGTACCGTGTTACGGTTAGTGCTTTGGTGGGTATTGTCCGTGCAATGTGATAGATGCAATAAAATAATTCTATAGTTATTTTTCGCTGCGAGATTACTGTCAAGGCATCATAGTAATGCCTCGTTGTATTTATCAATCAAAAATAATACAAATATATTATATACTCATCTCATTTTCAAATTCACAATTGAATTTGTGAAGATCCACATTGGGTCCCACAAATCAAATGATAAATTTAAAACTTAGTTGTAAGGAAATAGGTATAAGATGATTAGAGAATAGGATGTCTAACGTGTATATAAATATCTCGGGTTGTTACAGGCATGATGTGGTGCGCATGCCTTGCTCTAGCGGTCTACCCAACTGGATGTGGGATTCGAGGTATATGACATTGCTTTGATCAGCTACTCAGTAAGATATAATTTGGGATACATGATTTTACTATGACCAATTGCCTAATGAAATATATATAATCTAAGCGACATGATTGTGCTATAGCAAATTGCCCAAAGAGATGTAATCTGGGGTACATGGTCTTGCTCTAGCCAATTGTCCAATGAGATATAATTCTATGAGGTACATGGTCGTGCTCTGACCAATTACCCAATGAAATATAATATAGGATACATAATCATGTTCTGGTCAATTTTCCAAGGAGATATAATTTGGGGTATATGATTGTGCTTTGGCCAATTGCCGAAGGAGATGAAGTTGTTCTGACCAATTGCAAAACAAGATATAATTGGGCCTCTTGAATTGGGCCTGCTATTGGCTTGCCTTTAATGTGGGCCAGCGCTCCTCGAGCCCAAAAATATAGCCCTCGAATGTTCTTTCTTTTTTCTACTACCACCTTTTCCCTTTAGAACAAAACTCTCCTTTTTCTTTTCTTTTTTTTTTTTTCAAAATTCAAATCTTCTTCTCCTTTTTTTTTTTTAAAAAAGAGTTTTCAACAATTTCGATTAACTTTTTAGAGTTAGAGTTAGCTTGAAAAAAAATCACATTTGTACGTCAAATATAGTGTCGGATGTTTTTTAATACTTTCGACTCTGATCGAAGCAGGAGTATAAGAAAAAGAAATTGTGCTTATGATGTTGAATAGGGTCATAAAAATAAAATAAATGTGAGATATATACACGTGAGCCATCATCATAGAGAAAAATGCACAATGTGAAACTAATAAGGTTGAAAATAAAAAGTGATGATCAGGACATGGGGAAATGATAGACAGGGAACGGTTGTTCGTTTCCTGTCCATCTTTTAATAATAAAATAATTTATTATATAAACAGAAAATGAAAAATCAGAAAATATATATATATATAGATAATATATTATTTTATTATTAAAAGATCGACAGGCGACGTTCCCTATCTATCATTTCCATTGGACATGATCACGAGTTGTGGCCTACAAATTACAATAGTGACGTGTTACTTGTATGGAAGTTATTTCCATTAATAGTCTATCATTAACGTCATGTCATCAATGTGAAGGTCCCTTTGTCTTACTTATTCATTCCAAATTATCAAATACGTAACAAAGAAAAGTATGATGGACTTAATTTCTCTCAACTACCTGACGGTGTATAGAATAAGAATAATTTGGGGAATATTTCTTAACTCAATTCAAGAGTTGAATAATACTAATATTGTAGAGAATGGACAAAAAAAGTTTTAAACCATTATATTTTTTTAAAAAAAATATGTATCTTCTACAATAATTAATAACCCTAAGGGGTTGGTCGAGTGGTTAAGGCCGGGGGCTTCTAGGAGATAATTTCTATGAAGATTTTAGTTCGAAACCCCTCGGTGCTACCTTCCTCTTAGGGTCAACTACTCGAGCGAAGCTCGCGATTCAACGTCCCGATTCTGAATGGCCATGGATTTGGGGTCGGAAATTAGGCTAGGGTTATTTATGAACCACCTCTGCACGTGGGACGAGCCCCATCGAAAGAAGGTTCTAAACCCGTGGTATCGTCCACCAAAATAGGCATCCTGGGATACCCTGATGAAATAAATAATTTTTTTTTTTCTGATTATCCAAAATAACTGGTTTTATGGAAATTCTATGCCCTTTCACATTTTTTCGTTCTTTTAGAAATGAAGCTGGCCATCATTTAGGACAAAAATTTCTTACAAACCGATTTGTAGGAAATTTTTTACAACCCACATATAAGATTGACATTTGAAAAGCACATATTATTTAAATAGCATGTGCTTCTTACATACTTTTTTAGTATTATTAATAAAAAAAATATGTGTGTCTCACATGTTTAAAAGATACGTGTTCATTTTACATATAAATTGTAAAAAAATTTACCGACCAATTTGTAAGAAATTTTTGTCGCATCATTTATTCAGGGTTCTATGAATATGTGCCTCCCGCTTCAGATTTTTCCACACCAACCATGCGCAAGTCAACGTGAGGAATTAAATAGCAAACAAGCTAGGCATCTTCTAGAATGATGCATTATTAATAAATTAATATTAATATTAAAAAATAAAATAAAAATAAAAATAAAAATAAAATCTACTAGAAAAGGAAACTGCATGCATGACTTCAAAGTCGGGAGAGAAAGTTGTGGAGCACGCAATCATGAGCGTCATTGCCGTGCGACATTGATTGTTGTTGAGCATATTAGGCATTAGCTGTCGTTTAGTGGCATTAAGGGTCTTTGTTTGAGGGTCGAGAAGGTTATGCTCCAAATTCAATACTTAGAATCCTTTCTAATGTTATTGAAGGTCTATTAGAATAAAAAAATTGGAATTTACGGCAATTATTTGTTTGAATTGTTACTAATTTAAGCAAGTAATACAAGAGATTCTTTATGAAATTAACCTGCCTGGATAGACGACCAGACAGTCTAAAATTTATTTGGGTAAGTAGATCACATATAAAATATCTCACGTTACCTTTCCAAATTACTAGCAACTTCGATAAGTACTTGTGGATCCTTATCCTAAAATCGTGGTCTAAGTTATGGTTCAATTGACTTAAAAAGAGTGTGTGGACCGTAGATCGAGATATTCTCTATTTCAAATGGAATGAAGAGGATTATTTCATGGTCAAGATTTTGTTTTCAAATGACGTGGCAATATATTCACTATGTATTGAGATCTCTAGCAATTTGAACAACTAGATTATATCCATTTCACTTAAAATTAAGAGATCGAATCATATTTTGTACTCTGTAGAGTACCAATGCCATATATTTTATCTCCTACTAACTATTATGATCATGTCACATGCTAAAGAGTAAGGACACGTGTTACTTTTAGAAGCCAATTTGTAAAAAAAAATTTACAAATTAATTTATAAAAAATTTCTTACAAACTAATTTATAAAAAATTTGTATCCTTTAAACTCACTCGAATCGATCATCACCATATCCAGAAGGATTGAGCATAGCATCCGGGAGATGGGTAGTCACTTGTCAGGCTGTTTTTGCTTATTCAAACCATTTTTAAGACCAAGTAAATTGCTTGAATTTTATGCTCAAAACTGTCAAAAACTTGAATGGGCTTAGTTGGAAAATGTCAAAGAAGACCTCTCTCTCTCTCTCTCTTCCTCTCTCTCTCATATTACAATTTGCGATATAATTTTCTACCAACTTTTCACACAATTATCTTATATGACAGGGAAACATATCTTTAAGATTATGCCATTGTTTTAAACATGTTTAATTCTTATATATTTTAAACATTAGGTAACAAGTTTTTACCGCTTTTTTTTTTTTCTCATCTCTAGAGAAAAAGATTAAAAAAAAACCTTAAAATAATTTTTCGCGCCATACATAATTCAAGTTGAAGATATTTAGAATGAATAAATTGTTTATCAAACTGTCAAAAAAACTGAATTTTATCAAAGTGCCCATTAAAATAGTATATGTATCACCCTCATACATCCACCACATGATGATAAGCATGTGGTAAAAAAGGCCACATTTAATTCTAAATTTCCAACATAATATATATCTCCATCAAAAGGAAATTTTGAATTTTTTTTGTAAATTTTCTTTTCAAGGGAGAGAATATTGTTTTAAGACAACGATATAGAGTTGGGTATCAAACTACTTTTGTACTTTCGGATTCCTCCGTCTAAAGAGGAGGGGCATGTGAATTACAGCCCCGTAAGAAAATGCTTTGTTCGAACTGTCCAAGTAGGAGTAGCTTGAGTAGGTTCTATCGGACCCCTTCACATCCCTCTATCCAATTACAACATGGAGCGGGAATTTCCGATATTGATCCTCGATTATAGAGATTTCGATCCCAATCTTCCACCCATCAACGCTCGACGCTCATTAAGAACAAATAACAAAGAAAAGAAAGAAAACATTTATAGAACCCGAGTTCATACTAGAAAGCCCCAATTGGCAAGTTCCTATTGCCCAAGCAATCTCAATGTTTAGATTAATACATCCAAAGGAATATGGTAGATTGCCCCCAACAAGTAATTGGACAAGCACAAAGTTCTAAGAATAATTACTAGACTCTCATTATAAATCAATTTTGTATAGGGTCATTAAAATAAAAAAATAAAAAAATTATTGATGTGGGATATATATATACACGTGAGCCATCGTAGAGAAAAATGCACAATGTGAAACGGATTAGATTGAAAATAAAAAGTGATGATCAGGACATGATCACGTGTTGTTAATAACATCAACCTCTCTCGAATCAATCCAAGAGTTGAATAATACTAATATTTGTTTAATTTTATTAATAAATTTAGGGTGTTTTAAAAGCTTAAGCCGATAGGAAAAGGTAAATTTAATCACTTAATCAATACTTTAACACTTCCCCTCACGTGTGGGCTCAAACTACTTTTTAATAGGTGAAACCCAACACGTAGTATATAATTAAAAATTGGGTGGATGACGGAGTCAAGGTTAGAACTCAAGATTTTTTACTTTAATACCATGTTAAATCATCATTTTTAGCTTTTAGGACAAGTGGTGATTTAACATGGTATCAGAGTAGAGGTTTCGAGTTCAAACTATGTCTCTTTCATTTACTTCTCATTTCAATTAAATATTTCACGTGTTGGGCATCGTCTATAAAAAATGAGTTTTAACTTTTAAGCCCACATGTGAGAGCAAGTGTTAAACTTTTGGAATAAATAGTAGTTTAACATTGTCTTAAGATAGAGACCCATAACACTTCTTTTATCCAAAATGAGCTATTACTGTCTCTCCTATTCGAAATGAGCTACTCAAATCCCATTCTCAATCACAATCCAGCCTCGAGTATCGATCGTAGAGAACCAAAAATTAAACGTTTTAAACCATTATATATATATATATATATATATATATATATATATATATATATATATATATATATTATTTATTTATTTATTTTCAAATATGTATCTTCTACAATAATTAATATTTTTAATTAGTGGTTTTATGGAAGTTCTCTACCCTTTCATATTTTTCGTTCTTTTAGAAATTAATGAAGTCGGCCATCATCGATTCAGGGTTCTATGAATGCCTCCTGTTTCAGATTTTTCTACACCAAACCATGCACAAGTCAACGTGAGGAATTAAATAGCAAACAAGACAACAAGTCATCTTCTAGAATGATGCATTATTAATAAATTCATATTAATATTAAAATAATAATAATAATAATAATTTTTTTTAAAAAAAAAATCCTACAAGAAAAGGAAACTGCATGCAATATGCATGACTTCGAAAGTCAGGAGAGAAAGTTGTGGAGCACGCAATGAGCGTCACTGCCGTGCGACATTGCTTGTTGTTGGGCATATAAATGCATATTAGCTGTGGTTTAGACTGTTTAGTGGCATTAAGGGTCTTGTTTAATGGTCGAGAAGGTTATGCTCCAAATTCAATCCATAGAATCCTTTCTAATTAATGTTATTGAAGGTCTTCTAGAATCGGAAATTGGGATCCACAGCAATTATTTGTTTGAATAGTTAATAATTTGAGCAGGTAATATGAGAGACTCTATATGAAATCTATCTGCCCGGATAGGTGACCAGACAATCTAAAATTTATTTAAGTAAGTGAGTTTCATATAAGATTTCTCACATTATTTGTCCAAATTGTTAGCAATTTAGATAAATACTTGCGGATCTTATCCTAGAATTGGGGTCTAAGTTATGGTTCAATTAATTTAAAAAGAGTGTGGACAGCAGATTGAAATCTTTTCTATTTCAAATGGAATGAAGAGGGTTATTTCACGATCAAGATTTTGTTTTTAAATGACATGACAATATATTCATTATGTATTAAGATATCTAGCAATTTGAACAACTAGATTATATATATATATATCCATTTCGCTTAAAATTGATCGAATTATATTTTGTAATCGGTAGAGCACCAATGCCATATAGTCTCCTACTAATTAAATCCTCAATAGGTAAAAACTATTATAATCATATCCGAGCAAAGTAGCTATTAAAAAAAAATGTTAGAGCTCATTCTAGTGTCATTTTGTGATCATTTTATGCTGATATGACACCCTGTTTTTAATTAAAAATAAAATAAAAATAAAAACTACAACTTGATTTCTCTCTTCTGTTTTTATTAAAAAAAAAGGGTGTCATGTCAGCATAGAAAGACACTAGAAGAAGCTCTAGCATTACCCTAAAAAAAACATGTCACATGCTAAGGAATAAGGACACGTGTCACTTTTAGAGACTAATTTTTAAAAAAATTGTATCCTTTAAAATCACTCAAATCGATCATCACCATATCTGGAAGGATTGAGCATAGCATCCGGGAGATCGGTAGTCACTTGTCAGGCTGTTTTTGCTTAATTATTCAAGCTATTTTTAAGACCAAGTAAATTGCTTGAATTTTATGCTCAAAATCGTGAATGGGCTTCATTAGAAAATGTCAAAGAAGACCTCTCTCTCTCTCTCTCTCTCTCTCTCTCTCTCTCTCTATATATATATATATATGCCATTGTTTTAAACATGTTTCTTCCATATTTTATCCATTAGGTAACAAGTGCTTACCTTCTCTCTCTCTCTCTCTCTCTCTCTCATATCTCTGAAGAAAAAGATTAAAAAAAAAAAACTTAAATAATTTTTCACGCCACATATAATTCAAGTTGAAGATATTTAGAATGAATAAATTGTAAATTAAAGTGTTAAAAAACTGAATTTTATCAAAGTGCCCATTAAAATAATATATGTATCACCCTCGTACATCCACCACATGATGATAAGCATGTGGTAAAAAAGGCCACATTTAATTCTAAATTTCCAACATAATATCTATACAACAAAAGGGAATTTTGAATTTATTTTGTAAATTTTCTTTTCAAGAGAGAGAATCTTGTTTTAAGACAATGATATAGAGTTGGCTATCAAATCACTTTCGTACTTTCGGATTCCTCCGTCTAAAGAGGAGGGAAAGGAGAATTACAGCCCCGTAAAAAAAATTCTTTGTTCGTACTGTCCAAGCAGGAGTAGCTTGAGTAGGCTCTATCGGACCCCTTCCCATCCCTCTATCCAATTATAACATGGAGCAGGAATTTTCCGAGATCCTCGATTATAGAGATTCCGATCCCATTCTTCCACCCATCAACGCCCGACGCTCGTTAAGAAAAAATAACAAAGAAAACATTGATATAACCTGAGTTCATACTAGAAAGCCCCAATTGGCAAGTTCCTACTGCCCAAGCAATCTCAATGTTTAGATTAATACATCCAAAGGAATATGGTAGATTGCCCCCAACAAGTACTTGGACAAGCGCAAAGTTCTAAGACCAATTACTAGACTCTCATTATATATCAAACTTTTCTCAACAACATTGATAAAAGTGATTTGTGTTTGCAAATTAGTTTTTAAATCAAACACAACATCTCAACTAATATTCCTTTCTTTCTCTTGGAATCTTTTTTCCATAACCAAAATATGCATTTTGCATTGCCTTCTACAAGAGCCTCCACGAAATGAAGCTCAATCTAGGGGTGTGCGTAAAGAGGTGTTCAAGTCGAGAATTGGGTCTTTGCATTCCGTCTTCGTTGGGGTTGGAAGAGTAATAAAACCATTCACTCTTCTTATAATGGAGGCCATTTTCGCCTTGCCTCCACCTTTAGAATGTCAGATGGGCAGATTCAGATAAAAGTATCGAAGATAGGTCTGAAAGTGAAGACGAAGCAATTAAGGGTGGAGAGTGAAAAATGAAAAATAAATAAATAAATAAGCCCCTTTACGGCGGACGAACAATGATGAGGTGGTGGAGAGAGGAACAAACAAACGGTGCAAACAAGGGAGGAAGTGATTTAGAGTTTGCATCAAGAAAATAGAAAATAGTAAAAAAAAAAAATGTCACATGCTAAGGAAGTGATTTCGGAACATATATTTTTTTAAAAAAATAATAATAATAAAGTCAAGTAGGTTCAAATTCCTTTGAAAACTAAAAGACCTTCATCCCTGCATATGACTTTCGTCAAAAACTAAAAGGGAACTCCACCACTGCCTCCTCCTGTTGTCGGAAGCCAACCCGCGCGGGTTGAAACCTTGTTGGAGACGGGTCGGCGGTCAAAAGGCCAGAGATCCGCAAACCCATAGGCAAAGTTGAACTTTGTTGAGCCCCTATAAAATGGTAGCCCAAAATCATGCGTTATTAATAAATAAAAGGAAACGTTAATGCATTGATGTAGCTAAAATCTATTTTCAAAAAAAAAAAAAAAAAAAAAAAGATGTAGCTAAAACTTGGTGCATCTAAACTTTGCATTCCAATCGTACCCTTGACCCAGGTCCACTTTCTCACATATCCAAAGCCCAGAGCCCAAAACTTAGGAAAGCCCATCATCAAATAGAACCCTGTAGATCAAAATGGCCCAATTGGGTTGAGTCCATATAACAACTAACGGTAACTTAGGTACCAGCATTCCAAACAACGCTTTTCCAATTTCCGTGCTCGAAAAAAGAAACAAGTAGCTACAATATAATAATAATAATGTAGAAAATAGCTGCAGAAAATAGAAAGCAATAATCCCTTAATGTTAGGCTTGGCAATTTGGGTTGTCGTGTCAACCCGTTTAGCTAATTTAGTAAAAAAATGTGTCATTAACGCGTCATAAATATGTTATAAACGGGTTGGTGGGTCATAAACGAGTCATAAACGAGTTATAGCCTAAACACAAACCCTATATCTTCGTGTCGTGTTCGTGTCGGATTCGCGGGTCGTGTCAAAATTGCCAAGCCTACTTAATTTTCTCTATTTGACCATTCAAAGAAATGTTCCTAGTTCAAGAAGAGGAGATTTTCTCCCCCAAAAACTATAACTCACTTACGAATCTTATTTTGAAGTTTTGATGGAAGTTTACCCCTTTAATTTCTCCAAATCAACAGTTAAGTTGGATTAAAAAAATAGTACGGCTACTTAGTAGAGTATCATACAACTTGATGATCTGACAGTAAAAATAAAACCTTCGATCAGAGCATGTTAAAAAAATTCATTGCTACATTATTCAGTTGTATGACAGTCCCCCTAAATAGCATTATTCTTACCAAACCCGTGAAATGACCAAATTACCTTTTTATGTGAAACGAAGAGCTTAAAGAAAAACTCATCACCCTTATTGTTTAATATCCCTTGTGTCAGCTTTTCTAAATCAGAAGATAGAATATGGGATAGGTGAGCATAGTAGTAATTTATGGGAGAGAAGTATAATTTAACCTTCAAAAATGATGCCTAGAGAGTACCAAGACTATTGATACACAAGTTAAGAGATACTATTTGAACCCTAAAACTTAAACCAAATAGATTTGGACACCCAATAATAACTTTGACAATCAAGAAATCCAAGCATGAGCTGCCTAAAAATTTCAAAAGGTGTAGCAGCAGCATGTTACCAAAAGAGCCCATATCAAATTAAAGTTTAAGAATACACCAGTATCAATAAAATAATTAAATTACAAATTTCTTTGAGTATCCAACAAGTAACAACTACTTCCTCCTTTTGGTACACTACTACACAAGATTAGAGGGCTGTTAGCAAAGTTCAGCAATCTATACAAAGCACATAATGGCATTAGCCATCCTCCTCCTTTCCATTTAACCCACTTTGTGTTCCCATACACCATTGCCAGCTAAAACATTTCATGCAGCAGCTCGGTCTCGAACATTTTGGACATTTCGGGCATTTGGGTCGCCAGCAACATTTAAAGCAGCTAGGTCTCAAACATTCTGGACAGCTAGGTCTCCAACATTCTGGGCAGCAAGGTCTACCACATTCTAGGCATTTAGGACGCCAGGAACATTTGATACAGCTAGGTCTTGAACAATCAGGGCATTTTGGTCGCCAGATTTTAATTCTGCAGCACCTGTTAGAGGACCTACGCAGACTCGGCCGGATCTTTTTGAGGCGGATTGCTGTTGTTATATTCTCCATTTCTTGGATAAATCTGCAAAGATGGCGGATGTAATCAGGGTAAAGCTCCAAGTTGCAGTGCCCACCTCCTTTAATCCATAAAGGCTCATATGGTTCCCTTGCCATTTTCCACAGCCCATTGCCATGTAACCAATTGACAACATCATCTTCTGTGCCCTGTAAATTTATCCAACCCCATTTCAGCATAGGTCGTGAACAGGAAATTAGGACAGAGATAAACTACATAGAGCAGAATTGTTAGTTAAGGTTGGCACATGCCAAAATCACATAGCAGCACTTACAGAAATCATAGGAAGTTTCTCCAAACATAGTGAAAGAGCTGCTCCTCTTCCATGTTTGGTGTTCAGAGATTAAGATCAACAATCCATTCAGTGCATACAAGTGTTAAATATATTTTGGGTTCAACCAAGTTTGGTTGACCGAATTAAAGAAACGAAGGATATGTTTGTTAATGTGTTTTGGGAGTTTTTTTTTTTTTTTGGTTTAAAAAAGTCTTCTGATGTGATATGAAGATGAAAACAATTTTTGTGTTTTTAAAAGTGTTTTGTATTTTGAGTTGTTTGTTAATGTTTTTGTTTTGAGAACAGAAAACAAATTTTTTGACAAATATAGCCCAAGTTTCTTTTATGTACATAGACAAAGAAGAGGGGGGAAATACATATGGGTTTTCCTTGGTGAAACCAATAAAGAAAAAAGAGAACTTTTTTCTGGTGAGAAAAAGCACGAGGGGCATAGCAAGTTTGGGGTGTTTCCTTTGGAAATGATTTAAAGCGCACAAATCACAAAAAAAACATGTGACTTTTATTCTTGTTGATTGAGATTTTATATCAGATTTATTTGAGGCATGAAATATTCGTTAAATTCATAATTTTGATCAGTTACTAGATTATAAATATTTGGAGAAATAGTTCCCAGTATTGACTCCACTTGAGGTGTGTGCCTGAAGTTGTGGGCATAAACTTGAGATACCACAGAAATTTATTTTCTTATGATGGATATGTTTGGATTTTTCCCATGATTTTTTCCTTTGCACCAGAAGGTTTTCCACATACTCTTGGTGCTTGTGTTTGATTGATCCCTTTACTTGTTGCAGGATTGGAGTTTGTTCCTTGGCCTAAAATCTAGGTTGAATTATTGATACTTTGCCTGAAGTTATTAGATTTTCCTGATCCACAAATAGACTAGTTTGTGGCCTAGTAATAAGGATGAAAGTATATTTCAAAAGGGTGCTCCTCCACACAAAACAAGGGGTATGACAGTATGACCTCAATATAAATTCTTAAAGAGTTTTTTTTTATTGGAAAAAATATGACCCCCCCCCCCCTCCCAAAAAAAAAAAAGGGAGATTTTGGTGGTGGTTGGCCACTCTCGGGTGGTTTAGCTACCCCAAAGGGGCGGTCGGTCACCCCCTAACTTAGTTTTTTTTTTAAAGGGTAACTTAGACATTTTATGTAAAAATTTGCATGTGTAAGTCATGTGCACAAGTTTCTGACCATTTTATCATCAAACACTAACGGAAGGTGCCAATTGAAAAGAAATGGTAGTTCAAAGGGGATCAAGTGTCCCAAATAGTAGTTCGGGAGCTATCTACAAATGACCTATCAGTTCATGGGAGGTAAGCGTATTTTCTCCTATTTTTTTATTTGGGGGCAGAATTGTAATTTGCAAGAGCTCCATCAGAAAAATAGACAAAATTTATACAGAATTTGACAAAATGATCAATTTGATACAAAAAGCTTACTACAAGGAGCTATAAGATAATATTTGTACCTCAGGGATTGATTTAATACAAGCATAAACCCCAAGAATCAGTTTAGTAAAGAAAAAATGTTTCTAGGGTTGTTGCTTCAGACCAAGTGGGGTACTTGTAGGATTTGACAAAATTACTTCAATTTTGTAGGATTTTGTTGCTTCAATTTAACGTGGTAGTAGTGTGGAAGTTTTCTTGAATCAAGATTAGTGAAAGTTGAACATTGACACCTTGGAAGTCTTTTAGTAAATCCTTAATTCAAAATGTTGGGCCAGCACCTTCACACAATAACTTAACCTAATAGATGCTAGAATATAAGGACTTCCATATTAGGTTTGAGAGATTTTCCTTATTAGAGAACATAACCAGCCACACCACTCACAAGTGAACATTTCAATGAGCCTGACAATGTAATTTAGATACAAGATGGCAAAATAATATCAATTATTATTAGGTGATCACAAAAAATAAATGAACAACCAGAACAGACCAATAACATTTGAACAAAAACAAAATTGCATTCACAAGTGCATAAAGCACAAGGCATTTCATAACTTGAAACGGGCACACTCTTATTTCTTATAACAATGTTTCATGTCCGCTCAGAAAAGAGGAAAAAAAAGAAAAAAAAAAAAAACAATGTCCCATGTATATGTCAGATGCATGAGCCATTCAATCCAAAAGAGCTCTACTCCAGATACCTAATATTCTAGGTTAGGAAGGTATCAATTAAGCTAATTAACCTGTTTAAATTCTACACATCATCAATATGAAAAGGCAGTTATTATTAAACCCTATTCATGATAGAGTATTCAATATAGATCAAAAGTATATAAGTTGCTTACAAGATTCATACAAAATTTCAAAGCTCTCAAGTATGTTCAGTGTTTTCTAGTGTGTTTCAAGTCTTCCATAAATGGTTACAAGGTGAGGAATATTTCAAAATATTTAGTTGGGTAATCAACTATCATACAACTCTATCACATCCTCCTTATTGGAGTTTCACATACAAAAGGAATCCCCACATCAGGTAGTAGTCAAAAAAATTGGCTGAAATGGTTAAATATATTGGAGAAATATATGAAAGAGAGAGAGTGGAAGTATATAATGGACTACATTGTATTAAAGTAGTGTATGTAACAATATTACATAGGTCTCTATTTATAGAGAGACAATGAGTAGTGAGCAATAAACCCTAAACCACATAAGGTAGGGAATAAATCCTAATAGGAAAGACAATAAACCTAGAGAATAATATAATATTCTTAACATCCCCCCTCAAACTCAAGGTGCAAGCTTAAACTTGGGAAAAAGGAAAATATATATATATATATATATATATATATATATATACGTTGCCGGGAAAGTCGCCGGAGATGGCCGGAATAGGCTGCTGGAAATTCTGGCGGCGATGGCAAACGGTGGCCGGAGATTGGTGGCAGAGGAGGCTGGCTGTGGCTGTTGGTGGCAGTGCATGATCTGAAGGAACAGCTGGGCTGTAATGGGATTGGGCCCATGTATAGACTGGAGTCCATGAACCTGGTTGACCAAGTTGAATTGGGCCAATTTAATGGGCGAATCTAGCCCAAAACCCGTGGACCGTTTCATGCGTCGGTCTGGCCCGAAAATAAATTACCCGGGTCTAACCCACTAGAGCGAGTTGAGTGGTTTGAATCCGAGTTGACGACCGGCATGGACAGCTGGGCCGAAGTAGGATTGGGGCGATTCGGGTCTTCAAACCCAGTGGACTGAACCGGCTTGAAACCCATTGCTTCGGGTTGGACACTCAAAATCAGTGACAAACTGGTTTTGGACCTGGCTGGAATGCGTGAATTCGAACTGAAAGAGGCCTGAACCGGATGGAACCAAGCTGAAAGAGGCATGAATCGGCTGATAAGAGGACAAAACCGGTCTTAAAGGGGCTGAACCGGTATTGAAACCCATTGAACCGGACCTGAACCGGCTTGAAACATACTGAAATTGATAGAAAACAACTGAACTGGTAGAGAACCGGCCTTGGAAGCTATGGAACAGAGCTGAAATCCACTGAACCGGGTCTTTGGAGGCCTCAACAGGTTTGAACCGACATGGAAAAGGACTGAACCGGGTTAGGAATGGCCTAAGACCGGTTGAACCAGATTAAATACGGCTGGAATCAGGCTGAAAATGCCAAAAACCCAATGAAATCGTACTGAACCAGACAAGAACTTGTGAGCCGAGACGGTTTGGCCTGAAGAATCAGGTTGAACCCGGTGGAGCGGGTCTGAAACCTAGACTGAAACCGGAATGTAATCCGGTTGGTCCGGGTTTGGATCGAATCCTGGAACTGGATCCGGGAAGCGTGCGTGAAGCACGTGTGGCGCATGGATTAGACGCGTGGAACTATGTTGGCGCGTGTTGGCGTGTGGAAGGTAAGGGAGGCACATGTAAGCACGTGCTGCGATTGGCCAATGCAGCAACCTTTTGAACGCGAATGGAGGCGCGTGGGGCCCTGTATGGCAGAGATCGAGGCTGATCTGAAATCTTCGGCGTTGGATCTGCCGATTGGCAAGGCTACAGAGGTGATTGGCTAAACGTTGCAGCACATGTATGACTGGGCAAAAAGATTGGGTGGCGCGTGCGGCTGTCGTCGATGTCGGATCTTACCTTGCCGACCTGATTCTGAGATTATTTTTCCAGACAAAGCTGCGATGAAGGCGGCGAAGAGATTGACAACAATTTTAGAGGCGTAAGGCGGCGTGTGGACGACTAGAACTATGAGACAACCGTAGAGCACGTGAAGGATGCCTGAGAACATCAAGGATGTTTATTGAAGGCCACAAGAAAGTGGCTCTAATACAATGTTAAATATATTGGAGAAACATATGAAAGAGAGAGCGGAAGTATATAATGAACTACATTGTATTGAAGTAGTGTATGTAACAATATTACATAGGTCTATTTATAGAGAGATAATGAGTAATGAGCAAGAAACCCTAAACTACATAAAGTAAGAAATAAACCCTAATAGGAAAAACAATAAACCTAAAGAATAATATAATATTCTTAACAGACATAATATTATTAAGCTCATCCCCGTTGACTTAAGCTTTTATGTTTAAAATGGTGTTCTAACAGGTGTATCAAAGCATATTCAATATAGATCCATCATCATCTTTTTATTTTCTCTCTTTCCGAGTACAAGATCCATCACCACCCAAAATAGATTTATAAATTGATTTGAATAAGATTAAAAATACATTCCTTCATCTATAAATTACCCCACTTACACATCTATTACCTTGTTGAAGAAACCCTTGGGATACACAATATTATTCGTGAAGAAGGCACATCACTAATTAAGTTTCTTAATTCTAAATATTGAAACTAGGACTCTCCATTCTTTCATATCCCTCAGTGGCCATCTCTGTTATGCTCAAAAAAGAACTTTTCTTTTTGTTTTTTGGGTAAAAATCAAGGGGGGGTCAAAGCTTTTTGAAGTTAATCAAACTCTAAGGATCAAGGAAGATAAAGTATGGATATTGAGCCAAGGTGACCATGGCCCCATTAGCAAAACAGTAGCACCAGTAGGAGTTGCTACAGCTACAAAGAGGGCTAATGGTGCTTAATTATTGCATTTATGGAAGGCATCAAGTGTAGGAAGACCTTTCACACTTCTCTTCCCAGGAAAAAGAAATACAGGTTTAGGAAAGGTTGGAGGATGGTATATATTAAATATTTAGATCTTGTTTCAGTCCCTTTTTATATTTTGCAAAATTGGTTGGACCAAATAGAGTACTGGAACAAAGATGCAGAGAGAGAGAGAGAGAGAGATGAGCCCAGCTGATATTTGAGGTACCATTACTGGATCAATTCTGAACAGTATAAAACAAACATTTCAAGGAAAACCTTGACCTCTTAAGAGATTGTGGATTCTAACGGACACACAAGTGCACTTAGGGCCAAAAAATGCACAAACTAGGGTACTTATCAATATTCCCTCCTATATTCTTTTCTTTCAAAAAGGCACTCTAAATATGTTCTACTGTGTTGTTTTTGGCATCTTACCCTAGAACAAAGCATTAAGTTCCACCACGTGCATAAAGAGAAGGACAGCAAGAAGGAGGATGCTAGGGAGAGAAGCACTGCGGGAGTCAAACAAAAGTTAATATACATACTACGACACCACTTCTAGCCCAAAAGCCTAAGCTTATGGGCTTGGGTCCACCAAGGTATATTAATCACTCACTCTCTTTATATTTTCTTAACGTGAAACACAAACCTCACAAGTGCACTCACAACAAAGGGTCATAACATCCAAGAACTTACATGCAGTTATGGAAATGAAAGCAGCGCTCTATGAGAAATCAATGAGTAACGGTGGGCACCGACTTGATCAGGTCGAAACTCCACCCTACCACCTTCCAACCCTGACAGAGGCAAGTATTTCATTACCGAACTCAACAAACCCAACTCCTAAGGGTTTTTGAGCCAACAGTGGCCCCCTCAGATCAGAAGGCGGGTTGGGCTTACTAGTGGAGAGGTGCTTCAGCATCAGAAATTAAAGGCTATGATGTGAGGGCAATGGAGGGAGCAAGAGAGAGGAGAGACTTAAAAGAAGAAGGGAGGTATGCTCTAAAATGGTTAGGGCTTCTTAGAATAGGTTTATATATGAAAGCTAAACAGCACCTTTTGCTATAAGGATATATATTATTTTTAATGTAAATTCAATTTAGGGTTGGGATGAGTTTTCAGGTTTCCAACACTTCATTTCCAACTTCCAACCCGATGTGGGCCAGAAAGCAAAAACTATCACCAACTACCGAGCCAACACGTGTCAGAGTTGACAATTCAGGTTGACTCAGCTCTGAATAAGCAGGTCAGGTCTGGTATCTTGGTTTATTGGGCAGCCCTATCAATGAGTCTATTATCTAACATACGTGAGATATACAAGGCTAGGGAACAATACTAGTTTCCTTATATATGATGCGAATGAGAGAAATTAATATTAAAAACCGTGTTTCAAGCAAAACCAACAGTCAAATATAATATGATTAAGAGATCACCAGCAAATTTCTACACTTTTCAGATTGCATAGTTGTGTAACTGTTTCCTTAAGATATCAGTAACAGGATATTTCCCAATATCTAAACCAATTGCTCCAAAGGGATGACTTTGTGAAATGGCAAGGTTTCGAGATTTCAACACAAAGGATGCCTATTACAAACAATGTACCCAACCTTGCATACAAGAAATTACTAATTGCCACAAGAAACCCTATTGCATCTGTTACCATACCTCTTGTTATTTAAATCACCCCCAAATCTCCCTTCCAGTGCATATTAGTAAACAATTACTTGTTAAAAAATTCATATACTTGCAATTTTCGTAAAACCCATGGCATCCTATTAACATTCCAGTTGGTAAAGCAACAAACAGTACTTTTTTTTCTAAGCATGCAACAAATAGTACTTGGAACATGGAAAGATCTCTATACATCACACTGCAGCTTCCTCCAGATTCTTCACAATTCTCAATCCTGTAAATTAACTCTACCATAACTACACTTATGTCCATCAATGTAGTTCAAAAACCATGCCAAAGAAAATGAAAAGCAATCATCTGACCACATCCATGCCAATAGAGCTCTAAAAAACAAGATCAATGTGGTGAACCCAACAGAAGGAATTTCACAAATTTCACTGATCACTTTGAGGACTTAATAAACGGGAGACCTTGAATCCATGCCTAAACATTATTTGACTTCTCTAATAAGCATTCAATTCTACAGTATCACCAGCAAATGTCCAAAATAAAAAAGAAAGTTCCCCATGTCTGGCTGTACATACCAACCTTTATTTGTACCGAAAGATACACCAGTGCTATTCGCAAAACACCTAATGAACCTTTCCACATCACCTCTCTCTGCAAGATGCTCTCATGCAAATGTCCGAATCCAATCAATCTCATGCACCATGATGAGTTTCTCCGCCTTCTATTCAACCTACATTTTAACTCCATGTAACCTTTCAACATATGCTTTAGACTGCCTACTCCCTTAGGAGATATGATGTTCTAGTAAGACTAAGAATAGCAACCTTTCTTTGAAAAGTAGCTATCAGATAAAAACCTATACGACGAACAAACCCCTGTTTTCTTTTGTACACCAGTGTCAGACTCCTGCACTAGTGTCTGCATCCAAAGCTTTCAAAAAATTCACTTTTTAGATGTTGCCATTCAAATCTTTCGTCTAATTTTCTTTTCTTTTCTTTTTTTGATAAGTAAGAAAAAAATTTGTCAAATTTTCTATTATACTGAATATAACTTATGACAAGATAAAAGACTATATGGAAATGGTCCCATGTTTCATCATAACCTAAAAACCAGATTACCTGGACTACTTGAACATCAGATATATTAGAATTCTGGCTTTGAGTATAACATTACAGTGATACCAAGAAATTTTTTTGATCAGACAGTTAGGATTATCCCATTTGTGGAAAATGTTCTCGTGTCACAGAATTCATTCACAAGCTCTGCTATATGATATATAATCAGATCAATTGATTCAAGTCGAAGGAGAGTGAAACATTTCTTCAGCCTTCAAGAATCAACAGCAAACAATCTTTCCAATAAAAATAGATACAAACAAGCATGAGAAGGGAAATAGAGCTCTATAATTATTTAACATGGCAAGACACACTTACATGTATCACCAGCACGGGACACTTGACCTTCTTAATTTTGTTGATGTTCTGCACAAAATAGGATGGTTACTAGCTTCAAATGCAGCAGAAATAGCAACAAACCAGTACAAAATGCTCAATTCTAGCATATTAGTCCTTAATACTCTAAGTCTAACATTGGCTGGCCTGGTGTTAGGACCAAGCTAATTCACAAAATTTGTCATAAGAAACAGGTTGGGCTCCTTACCTTATAAATGTCAAAGCAAAATGTGAACTTGACATGGCAGAGGACACGGAGACCAGAAAGAATTGCACTATGCAGAACTACGCCTCTGAGCCTTGGCAATTTAGCTGCCAAGTGCAGTGTTGGGCCACTTCCAACTGACTGCCCATACAAGATTAAGTCTTCCTGGCTAACTCCGTACTCAGTCTCAAGGCACTGATATACTGCTTCTATATCAGCATAGGTATTGGATTCACTAGGCTGCATTTCATAAAGGAAAAAAAAAAAAAAAAAGGATCCATCAGGTCCATAGATACCAACAAAGTACCATAAACCATGACGCCAACCTGATCAGATGATTCAACATTTTTCAGTATATAGAAATGTTTCATCTAGATAATATAAGGATTGACTGACCAAACCAAGATGGCAATATACACGATTCATCCACTTTGTTGTAGGGTTCTGAAGTATACAAACAAGACAATTCCAGATGCATCAAAATCATCCATCACATTATTCATTTGGTTATAAATTGTTCATAAACATCATGGATTCTAACCGAATGCCTAACTTTTCTTAAATTGCTCCATATCTTGATTGAGAATGTTTGCCTCCTTTGCTTATGCATTTCTTTTATTGGTCAATTGTACAAGATAAGTCTCAACATATTCCCCATTCATTGTCCATTCCTCTTACTGACTTCTATAATGTGAATAAGGTAGTGCACCTCATAAATCAGCATACCATTACCAACTGAAGTCACCGCTAACAAATAAGAAAGTCAAGGAGGACTATGATGAAACTGCATAGTTTAGTACAGCTCAGACTGAATCATAGCCTACCTTACCGGTAGAAGCTCCATAGCCAGAATAGTCATATCTGCATCATAAAATTCAGATGGAAGATATTAACATAAAACCAAATGGCAGGGGAGAAGCATGAACTGCAAGATTAACTAAAGCTTAAATTCATCACATTGTAGCTAAGATTAGTTCAACGTGGAAAGCAAATCCCTCTAAATAAGTGTGTTAATCAAGTTGATAACAAGATCACAATTTGGATTACAATAATCCCTTTAAAGCAGAAACAAAAGGCATTCAACAAAAATGGAGTGAAATTTATGCGCTTTCAAATTTACCAGTCATAGAGTCACATGAAAAAGTACAAAGATAAGACGACTAGAATTTTCCAAGACCCTAAATCACGGTAAAATCGGTGCATCATATGGCAGGAAAAAGTAGATCTTGGAAGTTCTGCAGATTTCGAGTTGGCCATTCACGCCATAAAATCTTACAGAGCTCCAAAAGCACAGAACACCCAAAATAAAGATAAATACAAAGCCATGTCTCCATCCAATCAGAAAAATAAAAATAAACTACTTTACACTGGAAGGGAAAGTAAAAAATGAGTTGCCAAAAAGAAAAGGTGGAAAGAGACTGTTGAGAACTACCTGGTTACAGGGAAACTATTACACCAACCTTCTTTACTTTCACCTTTTCATTGTGAAAAAAAAAATGCCATTACCCACAAACACCTTGAGAAGAAAAGTTATTAGTCAGAAGATAGAACAAGCTATCATCTTTACCAATAATAGATCTAGCCCAAGAAAACCAGTTCCAAGAAGACTACATTCTCTCTTGAAAAGACATAAAATGAAAAATCAATCTCAATCACACAAACCATCACGCTTAAAACAACAACAATGGAAGGGTAGAGAAGCGTCAAAGCCCCACAAAGATTTATGCTTTTCAGTTTTCAGAACAACGGTAAGAAAAGAAAAAAAAAATGTAAGATTTGTAAGTGTAAAGCCCAAGATAGATAGCAATAATACAAAAGAAAGAAAACCCATTATCCTAAATCTTACATATAGACGAGATTAACCATTATATTAAAAGAAAGCAAAAATTAAAACAGAAACAGAGGGACTAACCCCATGAGATTAACTCTGAGATTGACTTTGAGCTGCACAAAGAGGTCATAGAGCTGGCCAAGGTCAGCAGCATTGCCGTGAGAGTAGAGCAAAGTGAGGCGAGCATACGGATTCCTCAGATAAAAAGCAACAATCTTATTGCCGCGCTTAGTATCAATCAGCAACACGTCCAAGGAATTGTCGTCAGCGTGAGGAATCGGCATCGACGACGGTGAGGAAGACGACACGACGGTGAGCTTGCCATCGTCGAGCTGCTTGATCTGATACGTGGGCGGCGATGGCGGAAAGAAGGCGAACTTGGCCGCCAGTTGAGAGACCATGCAACCCATTCGCCCCCCAAGAAGATGGATAAAAAGAAGCCAAACTCATTGAAGGAGGAGCAATCTCGACAGCATGTGTACACACACACAGAGGGAAAAAAAAAATGTCTTTTTCGTGGGTTTTCTCTGGGTTCGTGATGGGATGGGAGAGAAAGAAGAAAGCAGAGAAGCTGAAGGTGGTAATGGTGGTGAGCCAGTCAGCCAGAAAGGGTAAGAGTGGTGGGTTTTCTCAGAGATATTGGTATTTGTTTATCTTGCTTAGATTTGTATAAAATAAAGTTGGTTTTTAATGGTCGAAGACATTACAGACTTCTGCCGCGTGTTTGTTTGTGTGTGTATCAGTGTATATGAGAGAGAGGCAGAGGATATGGTGAAGCTTGTGTTTACTGGTTTTTAGTACAGTGTAGAGTGAAAGGGTGGCAAGAAAAAGAGAAAGAGAAAGCACCTTTATCCCAGTGAAAGAGAGAGTCAGAGAGAGATGGAAGAACAGAGCCTTAACTCACTTCAAAGATTTGAGTTTAAGTTATGTGCATGACTTCATTGTCTGTCAGCTGTACAGGGAAGCGGGTCAATATTTTTGTATCTCATATATCTCCCTGCTACAAGCCATTTTTTGGCCAGTTTATGAGTTCTATGCATACTCTCTTGTGTGCATTAAGGCTGAAACTCTCTTCTTCTTGCTGACACCTGTCTTTTCCAACGAACACTTTTCAGAGGGACCCTTTCTTTCTTTCACGCTTATTAAATTAACGTGTCTACTTAAATATAAAATAATAATAAATAAAATAAAATTAACGTGTCTAAAAAATTAAAATAAATGTGACTTGTGAATGTATTTTTAAAACTTAAAAGTGTATGTGAAAAATTATTTAATTTTATTAAAAAAATTTATGCGAGAATTACGTGTATTTTAAACACACATCAGTTTAGTAAATTGAATCAAAAAAAAATTCTTTATTTCAATCCAATACTCCATTTGTTTCGACGTAAAATATTTTATATTGAAAAATATTTCCAGCAAAATCATTTTTTTTGAAAAATAATTTCATTGAAAATATTTTATAACGTTTGGCTCCAGGGGCGGAGCCAGCTTTTAGGTTTTTGAGGGGCAAATTGAAAAAAAATAATTTAGGGGGCCAAAACTATAAATTTTTTTAAAAAAATGAGTATTGGGGGGGGGAGACCTTTGGCGGAGCCCCCCAAGCCAAAGTGTGGCTCCGCTCCTGTTTGGTTCGTACGAAAAAATTTACAATGGTAACAACAATAGTAGTAGCAGATTCGGCGACTCGAATAACGTTGACGGGGCTCTAGCGACAACTTTGTCAAGGACTTTGACGATGAGCAAGAGAGAGTGCATGGGAGAACGAGGTTAGGTACTATGGGTCAAAAGGGAGAATCTCAAACTCAAAAAATTGTTTACGTAAATTTTTTAAAAAAATAATTGAAAAGAAGAATCATTTTACACCGCTTAAATCCCAAAAAACAATGATTATTTTTTCTAAAAAAAAAAAAAAAAAAAAAATTACCCCAAAACAAACGAAGTCCTAAAAAAGGAAAATTTTCTCATTCCTTTCGTAAAATACGTACAACTCGTTTCAACTTTATATCATATCAAAATGCTTTTAAAAAACACAAACAAACAAACCCGCTCTAAAATGCATTATCAAAGTGAGCTTTTACGTTGTTAAGAGGGGATGTGTATTGACTTTGGAGAGGGATGTAGATGTAAAGGCAGAATATCCCTTATGATTTTCGATAAATGTCATCGATTTCTGCCTTGTTTTCTAAGAAGTCATCAATTTCATGCTTGATTGATTAAGGTGTCGGTTAGACATAATCATGTTTATGAACTATTCTTGAACCAAAAAGATAAAGTAATGGGAATATCAAAATTAGAGAAAGAAAAGTTGATGATTGGATTAAAAACTGGGCCAAGATTGCCCACTAGAGTCTAAAAATATATTTTTTTTTTTTATTTCATCTAGGCAAATAATTATAATTGCATTTTTTAAAGTTTTGTGAAGATTGGCCACTAGAGTCTAAAGTGAGTGATTAATCTGAATTTTTTTTATTTATTTCTTTTAGGCAAATAATTATAATTGCATTTTTTAAAGTTTTGTGAAGATTGGCCACTAGAGTCTAAAGTGAGTGATTAATCTGAATTTTTTTTATTTATTTCTTTTAGGCAAATAATTATAATTGCATTTTTTAAATTTTGTGAAGATTGGCCACTAGAGTCTAAAGTGAGTGATTAATCTGAATTTTTTTTATTTATTTCTTTTAGGCAAATAATTATAATTGCATTTTTTTTTTCCATTATAAAGTTTTGTGAAGACTGGCCACTAGAGTCTAAAGTGAGTGATTAATCTGAATTTTATTTATTTATTTCTTTTAGGCAAATAATTATAATTGCATTGTTTTTTTTTTTTCCATTATAAAGTTTTGTGAAGATTGGCCACTAGAGTATAAAGTGAGTGATTAATCTGAATTTTATTTTAATTATTTTTTATTTATTTATTTCTTTTAGGCAAATAATTATAATTGCATTTATTTATTTATTTTCCCCATTATAAAGTTTTGTGAGACTGCAGGGCTACAAGATAACAACACATAAATATCATGGTGTACTTGCCTCCGCAGTAGAGTAGCAGGTTTCGCTGTAAGATTCCTCTACATTTAACTTTTTTTGTGAGCTTTCAATTTAATTTTTAATTCTTTAAAGAGTACATCCACATGCCTTCTTTATTGTGCCATTACTTATTATTAATAACTAACATCTCATGGACTCAGAAAAAAACAAAACCTAAGGGCATGTTGGGTAATTTGTCTTTTTTTATTATTTTTAAAAAACATGTTTGAATGAATTTTTTAAATTTAAATTCTCCTCGAGTTTTATCTAATTCTTTTTAATTTTATCTTAAACTTTCCTTTTAATGGTTACGAAAAATAATCGGACTTAACATTTGAATTTTTCCCTTTCGAATGCCAAAGATAATGAATTATAAATATATTTTTGTTTCCTTTCAAGTCCTAATTGTGAAGAATAGAATGAATTTCAAGTCACAATTAGGACTTGAAATTCATAAACAAATAATTTAAAATAGCATTCTACATATAAAAACTTATATAGACACTTTTATTATTTAAAAATAAATTAATATAAAAATTTGATTACATACTTGAAACTTTTCTAGAAATATAAATGTTAAAAAAGGGTTTTGATAAGAGTATGATACATACATTAAGACTATGCAATTAATATGTAAAATGGGTTTTCACTTTTTAATCTCATAGTGAGACATTGAGGTAAAAAATTATGCCGAATCTATTACATGGATAGTCGGTAAGATAAATCAAATCCCGCAAATATGAACATAAGATGTGCAGTCCAAGATGATCTTGAAGACCCTACTTTGTGGTACGTGAGCCCTCCACTTGACGAAATCGAATCTTATTTGAACTAGAGATGAACCAGTTCTTTAGAAAAGATGGGCAAAATTATTATTAATATTTTTTTTTAAATAATTTTGCCTCCTTTTTTTAATGAATCGGCACCAATGAACTGGAGAGGGTCCGACTTCCCATTTGAATGCAAGAGAATGAAATATTAAAGAGATACAATTTTGAGTTGAGAATGGTGTTGTAGTGTGTAGGTATGGTTGTGTTGATTAATAATATTGTGTTGTGTATGAAGTTTGATTAAAGGGTTGGGAGGTTTTTGAAATATTTAGGTTGTTATGATTGTGCTGTACATAGATAATAATGTGTTTGGTGTTGTGTAATATAATGTGTTGTATTGTTGTTGGAACAAATTATGGGTCTTGGCCAATGTAAATGATATGTTTGTGTTGTTGGAAATTATGTAAACGAGTCGAGTCGAGCGAGTTAGAGCCGAGCTCGAGCTCATTCATCACGAGCCCGAGCCGAGCTCGAGCTCATTCATCACGAGCCCGAGCCGAGCTCGAGCTCATTCATCACGAGCTCGAGCCGAGCTCGAGCTCATGACGAGTTTTAAAAATTAAGTTCAAGTCGGCTAAACGAGCTCGAGTCGAGCTCGAGCTCATAACGAGTTTTAAAAATTAAGTTCAGTTCGGCTGAGTTTGTTGTGTTATATAGTCTATTTAACATACAAAAAAAGAGGTTTGTTAAATATCTAATGATAATACTTATAACATATAATAAAGTGATTATATGCTATATAGCACAATGTTATATTATTATATTATCATATAGTCCTATAATCCTATTATATTACATGAATAATATGATTAAGTATCTTTTATATATATATATATATATATATATATATATAGGTATATAGGTTTACATTAAACGAGCTAACTAGGCTCGCGAGCCGTTAAACGAGTCGGGCAAGCGGGTTGGGTCGGGCTTTAAACGAGTTAGGCTCGCGAGCCCCTATCGAGTTTTGTCGAGCGAGTCGGGTATGTATCACTTACTAATCGAGCGGGTTTCTACAATAACGAGCGGGTTTGTACAGTGTCGAGCTCGAGTTCGGGTCGAGTTTAACCGGGCGGGTATCGAGGGAGTTGTCGGACGGACTGGCTTATTTACATTCCTAGTTGGAATAGTGGAAGTGTAAGGTGAGGTGTGGAAGGGGAGATTGGTAGTGAGAAAGTTAGGGTTTTAGGTGTGTGTTGTACGTGAAAATGTGATAGAACGTGTTCTAATTTGAAAAAAAAGTGGACTTAATTTGAACAAACCTAGATTGATCATAATTCGCTCAAATAAGACTACCAAAAAAATGAAAAATACGATTTTTTTCAAGGGAAAATAAAAAATAAAAAATAAAGGTTTTAAGGTTTAAGGTCAGATGAGATGAGTTTTGCAAAGGGATTTAAAGAGGTTTAGATATAAGCATAAGGTTTCAATAGGGGTGTAAATCCGGAGCGGGTTCCCGGGTATTGGGTGAAACCCGGGAACCGGCTCCGGGTCCCCAAGTTTTAGGATTTAAACACCCGGACCCAGGTATCCCGGGTATCCGGTCCGGGTTGTATATTAAAAATTGTTTTAAAGATCAGAATCTTAGTTCTAAAGAAGCAGCAGATCGAAGGAACCTTTGAGCATCATCAATGTAGCCATGTTTGAGCAGCCTCTTCTGAAATTAACCTTGGTTGATATTCTTGAAGCCAACGACAATTTCGGCAAGACAAACATAACTGGAGATGGAGGTTTTGGAACTGTATTCTGGCCTAATGGAAAAAACAGTTGCAGTTAAGAAGCTATGCGAAGCTAAAACACAGGGTCACCAAGAATTTATTGCTGAAATGGAAACTTTGGAAAAGGTAAAGCACCAAAATCTAGTCCCATTGCTTGGGTACTGCTCTTTCGACGAGGAGAACCTCCTTGTGTATGAATATATGGTCAATGGGAGCTTAGATCTTTTGCTGAGAAATCGGACAGGGGCCCTTGAAGTCCTTGACTGGGACAAACGGCTCAACATTGCAACTGGTGCTGCACGTGGGCTTCCTTTTCTTCACCAGGGTTATCAGTCGGATGAAATGGGTTACTCTCAAACGCCTTCCAACCATCAAAGTAAGGAGAATTTTGACAGATTTGTGAGAACGGCGGCTTGCGGGCTTGGGGGAAAACCAAAAAAGGTAGGGCAACCAAATGTTTGGAAAAAAGACTAAAAGGCCCTTCCTATTTAAGTTCCTAAGCCATGTAATGCAAGGGTAAGGGGGTAAATTTATTTTTTTTAATTGCTGAAGCTACCCGGATCCGGGTACCCGGGTATACCCGGGGTTTTTGTAAATAAATACCCGGCTCCGGCTCCGGGGGTACCCGGTTTCCCGGAGCCGGTTAATGCCCGGATCCGGTTTCCCGGCCGGTTATACCCGGTCCGGATTTACACCCCTAGGTTTCAATGGTTTAACCCTCACTGATAGCACAATAAATTTGTAGAAGACAAAGTGAGACAATTCGAAGAATTTCAAAGTAATGGAGTTTAAGGGTGCGTTTGGAATTGGGATTTTGTAGACAATAAGTACGATTTTAAACCAAATCGCAAAAGATAAATCGTTTGGAAACTGCATTTTTAAAAATTGTGATTTGAAAACGCAGAAAATTTGATTTTTCAAATCGCAGTTAAGATGATGTTTTTTTATTTTAAACGCATAATTTTAAAGGCTAATTTACGATTTTAGAAGCTAAATTGCGATTTTGCCAAACGTCTAACTGCATTTTTAAAAATCATTTTTTTCAAATCACACATTTTAAAATCGTTATTTTAAATCACACTTTTTGAAATCGCAAATCTAAACGGACTTAAGCAGACAAGTAAGTAAACACTTCTCGAATGCAGTTAAAGTTTTATTGCATGACTTATGTACGTAAGATTCACTTTGAAAAACATGTAGTTGTATTTTCATGAGTGATGCAATATACTTGAATATTTTTCATAGTAAAGAAAATGCGATGTTTGATTAACGTGGTATGTGTTAGAGAGTATACTTTGCATATATTAGTGTTTGTGATTTGAGGGATTTATTGTAATTATTATCTCCTATAATCAATGAAATCTGATTGATTTATTTGTAATCAGATTTGATGGTAATCAAATCAAATGTGATTTGATTACCATATTTATCTATCCAAACTCTCCTATAAATAGGAGTCTAATGTATTGTGAAAATATAAAGGAATAAAAGCATAGAGTAGCCTTTTGGGCTTTATCCTGTGGACGTAGGTCATAAACCGAACCACGTAAAAATTTCTCGTATTCTTATTTTATTATTTCCATTATTGTCTTTATTTTCTATTTGTTTATATTTTCTTTCATGGTATCATAGGTATAGGCTAACGTTAGTATTCGATCCAGTGGTCCTATGAATTTTTTGTTTTCTTTTATCTCTATGTTTCTTTCGATCCAAAATTGTCCTGTATAATTTTCCTTTTTAATTTTGTACTATTATTTTTCTTGTCTTTTCATGCTTCTGTCATCTCTATTCTATACCTTTCAGTTTTTTTTTTTTTTTTTTTTCCTTATGCTTCTATTTTCTCTTATGGTTTTGTCTATGATTTTCTCCATTGTATGGCAAGGCAATATGCTTTTTTCCCTAACATTATATCATTGTTGTTTCAATGTCTTTAGGTACTCTCTCATTCTATTTCTTTATTTTTTCTTTTATGATTTTGTCTATGATTTTACCTATTATATCATATGGCAAGACAATATGAAAGAGTCCATTATTTTCTTTGACAATATTGTAAGAGTCTATTGTTGTGGGAAAACATATTCTTTTAATAGATTTTCATGTACACCCAATTGCGATTTGCAATTTTAGATAATTTAGGTGCTTAACAAAAATAAGAAATAAATAGAAGAAGAAGAAGAAGATGAAGATGAGGAGAAAAACAAAGTTGGAAAAAAAAAAAGGGGGGGGGGGGCCAATTGCCCACCTTCTAAAACTCATGCCTATTTCAGCCCACAGTTGACTATTTTTTATTGACTCATAGATGGCTTATTATGTGTTTGGCCTTAAGGTATTACCTACCTTGCTACCCAGGCCCATTTAGCCAACAGTTGGCTCTCTTTTTGGCCTATCATTAGTCATATTTTGAAGATTCTTGGCCTACTGTTGTTAAATGCCTAACTCCAATCACCATTGCTGCCATCTCTAGCAAGTTTTCACTCTTCGCCCCATCTTCAAAGAAAGTAGAAAATTCAAACTCAATATTTCATTTTCTTTCACCTTGAGTTTGCGGGGAAATGTTAGAGAGTATACTTTCCATATATTAGGGGATTGATTTGAGCGATTTATTGTAATTATTATCTCCTATAATCAATCAAATCACATTGATTGATTACCATACTTATCTATTCAAACGCTCCTATAATAAAAGTATAATGTATTGTGAAAATATCAATGAATAAAAGCTACAATGTAGCCCTATGTGCTTTACCCTGTAGACGTAGGTCACAGACCGAACCATGTAAAAATTAATTGTGTTCTTATTTTATTATTTCCGTTATTGTCTTTATTTTCTATTTGTTTATATTTTCTTGCAATGCAATAAAATATAATCGAATGGAAAAATAAAGACAAATAGCGGAATAATAAAATAAAAGCACAATAAATTTTACGTGGTTCGGTCTATGATCTACGTCCACAGGGTAAAGCCCAAATGGTTACATTGTTGCTCTTATTCCTTTATATTTTTCACAACACGTTGGATTCATATTTATATGAGAATTTTAGAAGATAAGTATAGTAATCAATCAATGTGATTTGATTGATTTGATCACCATAAAATAATTACAATAATCTCTGAAATCAAATCCCCTGATATATGGAGAATATATTCTCTAACATTCTCCTGCAAACTCAAGATGGAAGAATATGAAATATTGAGTTTGAATTTTATTATTTTTTTGAAGATGGCTAGCAGCGGCGAAGAATGGAAACTTGTTGGAGATGGCAGTAGCGATAAATGGAGTTAGGCCTTTAACAACAATAAGCCAAGAATTTTCAAAATATGACTAATGATGGGTTAAAAAGAGAGCCAATTGTGGTTTAAATGGGTCTGGGTAGAGAGGTTTTATTAATACCTCAAAGGTCAAACACATAATAAGCCATTTATGGGCTAAGGAAAAAAAAAAACAAATAAAAAAAGAGCTAACTGTGGGCTGAAATAGGCATGGATTTTAGGTAATACCTTAAATGCCAAAATGTGGGCAACTTGACATATTTTTTTCTAAACTTTTCTTTTCTCCTTTTTTTTTTTTTTTTTTTTTTTTTTTTTTTTTTTTTTTTTTTCTGCGGGGTCAGGTGTAACCCAAAACAAACAAAATCTTATTATTTATTTCTTATTCTTTTCTTTTCTTGTTTGTTAAGACATCTGATAAACGATCTACAATATATTTTCTCCTAATATATGGAGAATATATTCTCTAATAGTATGAGCCTCGATTTTAGTAGCATTTTCATTGCATAAATTATTTATCAGGATTTCATGATTTTTCATAAACGAATTTATAAGTAGATATTGAGAAAAAAAAATTACGAAAATATTATTCAAAAGAGCTTTTGTGAAAAGGTTTTTAAGTGTGGAAAAATACAAAATCAGTTCAAGTAATTACACCGATTTGCAATAAGCTTTATAGGGTTTAGAAAGTAGCTTAAAAATCCACATGGTAAGCATAAATGGCAAATAAGTCGTTACTCTCCACTTCAGTTTGAAATTTTGACCGAAACTGGTAACCCATCATGTCAGCACCAATAATAAAATAACAAGTGTCCCATAAAATTAAAGAATATAAAATATAAAAAGAAAAATACAAAAAAGAACTTGGGGTGGTTTGATCACACCCTATAGGCCAATACGGGGTGGTCCAACCAACCCCTATGTGTTTTCTTTTTCTTTTTTTTAAAAAAATCTCTTTTTTATATTTATATTTATATTTTTTTTCATTTTTATTATTGTTATAGTAGACACTTGTCATTTTGTTATTTGTGTTGAAGTGATAGATTGTCATTTTCGTCAAAATTTCAAATGGAAGTTAGGGATATGGTATTATTTTTCATTTATGCTTACCACATAGAGTTTTAAGTTACTTTCTAGACCTTATAAAGCTCATTGGAAATCAGTGCAACCACATGGTCTGATCTTAAATTTTTCTCTTTTAAGTAAGAGACTAAACATAATAGGATTCCCTTCATTGGGTGCGTCACCTATAACATTAGCATAATCACGAAACACATTCATTGGATTTATTATTTACTTGCTAAGTTGTGGAATCATAGTTTCATTTGTAAAAAGTTATTTTACAGAGTTTGCAGCTACATAGGAAAAGGTAGCATCGATTCTTAGAGTATTTGCATATGTACCTCTTTTGGGTCTAACTGAAGATAGTATCATGATGTGACCAGGTGTAGTTGGACAACATAGATGCCTTGATGTGTATGGGTTGTGATACATGTACTACTAGTGCACAACCCCAAGACACATTGGGGTAAGACCCACACATGTGGGTCTCCCTAATATTTATTGGAGTTGTGCACTTATATTTTTAGCATTTCCCAATGTGTATTTATACCTCGTAAAGTTTAGTGACATATTCTGATATTGTAATCGTGCTATAAATAGTAGTTGATGGTTGTATATCACGCTTGTGCTTTAGAACTTTGGTGATTCGCTATGCGATTTTTATAGTTCCAAAAATATATATTGTAGTTTCTGCTACATGTTTGTGGTAGAGGAGTAGTAACATCTTAGGGTGATTATAATATTGCATTATTATCAGGGAATGTCTCAGGCCGCATGGGTTATTTAGCGGCAGTGGACGGTGGCGACAGGCCAACCATTGCAACTAGCCATAAGATCCCATGGTAGTTGCCTTAACCTTTACTGAGAGGGACGAGGTTGCTTGGGTTACTGAGTGGCCATTAGTGGTGGCGACAGTCCAACCACGATAGTTAGCCATTAGTTGTTCACGATGGTTGGCTGCCTCACGCATGAGGTGGCCAGGCAGTGACTCAATCAAGCCGACTAGGTTACCGATCGATCACTGTCTATGAGGCTTCCACAGGGGGCCCTTTTAATCATTATCCAATCTAAAAAACAAAAAAGTTGATGAACAAACAGTATCAAATGTGGTGGGAATCATGTTAGTCACTCAAATTTTTGTTCAATACTCAGTCTTCAATCACATATTTATACATGTCAAACAAGTTATAACATAATTGTAAATCTAGTATTTTTATTATTAATTTAGGGAGAAATAAGACATTTTAATGAATTATTCTGTAATTCTCAATAACTTTTTATGATTAGTAAATAAAAAAGATGGCATTATCTGCCTTGGAAAGAAAAATCCAAGTCAATTTAGAATCTCCCCTAATTTAAGAAATAAATAAATAAAAGAAAACAAATTGTTATTACTGCCCAACACTAAAAATAACACAATATAATTCACCATTTACCCATCTCTTATTTAATTTGATTTGATTGGTCATTATAAAATCAACGGATTATGAACAGTGCACCGAAGCTGCATCCCACCAAGGCTCACTGCCCTTATCCACTTGTAGTAGGGTCTTGATCAGGGGCTTCCAAACGCTACAATCAAACAAATGTAGGGCCCAAATTTTGCCGCCTGGCTGAGGACTTGTTGCTTCAAGCTTCTAGCAGCTCTACCTGATAGCAGCAGTTGTCCCCCTACAGAGAAGCATTGTGGGGTGGCGCGTGGACCACACCTCCGACTGTATGCCACTGAGCCAGCTTCTGATGATGGGTGTTTTTGTCGTTGTTTTCAAGGGGTCATCCTTATTTTTGATTTGTTTTTTTGACTTTCTGAAATCTTCAGGGGACCCCATCATGAATCGGATGGTGATGCCTCACCAAACTGATTCTCTCAGATTTTTTTTACATCTGACGGCTCTACGGCCCCCACCTGCCTCCCCTCACTCTTTCCATGGCTGCCACGTGTGGGCATGGGACGTTTAGCCTAATCTTGCCCCCATTAGAGTGTTTATTTATTTTATTATAATTCTTTTTATATAGTGATGTGGCATTGGGTAGTTGTATGACACGTGTTACAAAATTCCATGCCATACATTTGCCAGCCAGAAGGTCCAGAACTAATGAACTATCACATATCTTAAACATGAAAACTGTTGCCTTTTAATGAATTTTACATCTCTTTATATCTTCATAATTACTCCAATTTAAAATTATTTTATGGTCTATACTAAATTCATAGCATTTAAGGCCTTAAGGGTATATATGGTGAGGAGCAGTGCTACGGGGAAGGAAAAATTCCGGATTTCATCCGAAAATTTGGCTGTACAGTGGCATTCTTGTAATTTTAAATAATTACAAGAATGCCACTGTACAGCCAAAATTCCGGATGAAGTCCGGAAATTTTCCTTCTCCCTAGTATTACCCATATGGTGAGTGTTACGTCATTTAAAATTTTTAAATGACATGATAATATAGGCAACATATACATCGTTAGATGCGATAAAATCTAATTTAAACAATAAAATAATTTATCTCAATTTTATTGGAAATTGAGAGGATCTTAAAATCAAGTATTCTTAATTTCTTTTTTAAAATTAAGGATTCCGACAAACTCCAGTGGCAATGAAGAATGGACTCCAGGAGATGTGGGTGCAAGAAAGAAAAACTCAAATTCGAAAAATAGTTTACGGTTTTAAAAAATAGAAACCATTTTATAAAAATTAAATAAGATTTTTGGTTGACTGAAAGATGTTTTCGATTTAATCATGATTTTTCAGTCGTATTAAACATTGAAAAATAGGAAAAACATTTTGCATTAAAACACAAACTCCGCATAATTAATCCCTGAATTTTTTATTTTTATTTTTTGACATGAATTACTGAGATTATTGGTCATAAGATAATGAGCATCAATCAATTTGAATTAAGCAAACCATTATGATGGGGTCCCTCTTACATTAAGATAGCTGAGAATAAGCAAATTGCATGCTTCCCGAGGCAGAAAGTCAACAAATGAAGTAAGTTGGAGGGACACCTCCAGTGCCCAAAGGAATTCTGAAGTTAATTTTCAGTCCCACTGGACCACTAGGAAATAGAATAATAATTTCCCTGTATCAAATTAATTATAAAAGATTAAGAATAATGAATAAGATAGAAACATACGTGGATAAGAAAAAAAATAAAAAAATGTAAAACTATAGCAGTCATGGAAGTAATCACAAATTATTACCTGAAATGGAGGAAATTAATTTAGACATTTTGCTTTTATAGATATGCTTAGCAACAAATTGCTTTGTAGATGTAATAAGTCACCCTAAATAAATAAAGCTCATGTTAATAGGCTTATTTACACATTCATGAACTTTATTTATTGGTAAAAATAATCCTCTCCTAAGAAAAACTATGATTCACAATAAAAAGAAAAAGAATAGGACTCATAATTCTGAGAAGAGTATGCAATCCTAACAAAAATGTATTAGAATTTCTAATCCTAAAGCTATTGGGATTTCGAAAATCTCGTCCATAATCAACGGTCTTTTCCTTGGCCTTTTGGTTAAGGAATTATGGGACCGAATATGTTTGGATGCACTTTCTATTTTAATTTTAGTTTTAATCTTTTACACTAATGACTTTTTTTTAGAGTGTTTATTGGGGTCTCCAATAAAAGATAATCAAACTATATACAATCGAATCTCAAGTCTCTTGATCTGTGATAAACATTATCTGTCGATTGGCTTGGATGTGAAGAGGTCCTACCCGCTTGGAGTTGCACAAGAAAGATTTAGTCGGTATGAATTGCAGACGTTCCTTCAAATTTGATTGAGTCATAGTCTGATCCAATCCCATCAAGACGTCAACTTAACCGTCTTAACGGTGAGTGTGGTAAATACAAACCGGAATCAATTACCATAGCTTTTGAAAGTGGGAGTGGTAAACCATGCACATACGGCACAATTCTCACAGCCAATATTGATATTGGTATCTGTAGAGTATCAATAAAGATATCATCAAATGTTTCCCTAGCATGCATGCATGCATGAGAATGTGAGAGATCGATGCACCTCGTTCATGCAAACATTAAAATGATTAAACAAGATAATATTAAGTGCATAAACAAACGTACCCGGCCATGCCTTGACGAGGAACCTCATCAGCCCTACATGGGGGGCAGAGTTGTATGCATGTTTTTTTTTTTTTTAATATTTTAATATCAAAGGCTGTCTCTTGCTAAGCTTTACTGTTCATGATGCAATCTCATGAGAAAACAAACACGAAGACGTGTACGTGTATTAAAGTATTTTATCTGCTTTTCTTTTTTCTTTTTAAATCATTTTTATAAACAAAAAAAATGAAGAAAGATGTGGGGGAGAGACTGCATGCATGTGATGGATCGATCATATCTTCCCCTCGCAAAAGAAACAAACACCAAAAAGAAGAGACAAAAGCAAAGATGGAGCTGAACTGGGACATCTGGAGATTCAAAGTTTTTTAGTCTTATTTAGATCCGAAGCAGTAAGCACGGCTTCTTGTCTTACCTTTAACCACGTGAGGCGCAATCCACAAATCTGTGTGTTACATTTATTTATTTATTTTTTAATAATGTAATATATATATATATATATATATATATTTTAAAATTCAAACGGGTGATTGACATTGCCACGTTAACATGGTGAGATACTTGTGGATTGGTGTAGTATATAACATTACACTTTTTTTTTTTTTTTTTTTAAGATTGAAAATAGAAAAATGCTAGGAACCATACGTTATCTCATTTTGCTAATACGACACTGTCAATTAAGAGCTAATTGGCAGTGTCACATCAGCAAGTGAAAAAAAATGTGGTGTATAGCATTACTCTCGAAAATATTAGTAAGTTTGAGTTTTTAAGTCCCGTATTAAATAATAATCACAAGATTTTCATTAGGAGAGAGTATCTTTTATATATATATATATATAAAAGAAAAAAAGAAGTAAAATGACGAGTATCTATTTAGTCTTCTCAAAATTGATATGGGCTTTTAAAATCACTATTAATTAGATGTGTGACAGATCACTATTAAATTTTGATTTAATGGTAATTTTAAAAGTCACATTAGTTTTTAAATCACTCATGGAGAACATAAGTCTTCATTTTAGCATTACTCATCTATTTTATGGTCAAGATTTTGTATGTTGCATCTAATTATCTAACGATATACATATTCACCATATCGAAACATATACATTAGTAAAACTATAAAATTTTAAAATTTATGGACTTAAATTATTTTACATTGAAGTCTAATATATGTGTCTCTCAAACAAAGGAGCAAACATTTCTCGTAATGGCTTGTCATGGAAAACTAACTGGGCCTTATGGGCCAATGCTAAGATCAAACCTCAATTAGAATGGATTATCTTAATCGATAAATTCAGACTGACCTCTGAATCTGCCCCTATTACAATTAGTTCCTCCTTTTAAGCATTATATATATATATATATATATTATAATACGATACACGATCTTTATATTTTAAGTAAGATTATTACGAAGATAACATAATCGGGTAAACCAAAAGCCATTTTAAAACTGACCTTTTAGTTTCATAGTGACCAGCAAAATCTGTGTTCCAGTTCTTTTAGATGCAAGTGACCCTTTTGGGGAAAGGAAGCCCCAAAAGCCAGACAGCCCGCATATTGTCTGCCTATGGATAGAAAACCCTTTCCCTATAAATATGACTACTTTCCAATATGGTAATTAAAAAAAAAAAAGTAATTTTAGTTGGATAAATGTCCACACTTTGTAAAATAACACTGATGTGAAAATTATTTTTAATTTTTTATTGTGCAGAAAATATTATTCTTTTTTATTGTGAAAATCATTTTTACGTCAGTGTTATTGTACAAAGTATGTACATATGTTGTGTAAAAACATTACTCTTTTATTTAATAGACTCGTATATACTGTCATACAATAAACTAATGACTTGACAATAAAAATTAATATTTAAATCAATTTATTTTTTTACTGTTACGTCATCCGGTTGTAGTCTATTAAATTGCATTGTACTTCACAAGTAGTGATGCAATAAAAAGAAAAATGCACTACTTTCAATCTCCATTGTATATAATATATATACAAAAAAAAGAAAAGAGAAGAGAAGAGAGAAGCAAATAGATATTTCATTATAGTTTTATTGGTCACATTAGATATAAGTTGCCCCATTTGGTTTCTATTTAGGATAATGCTAAAAATACAAACTTTAGCCAAACTATTACACAATCCCAAGGCACATTGGGGTTGTACAATATTGGGCTCCAATTGTTGATTCATTAAGTCTCATCCTAATGTGCTTTGAGTTGTGTAATAGTTGAGCTCCGATTGTACATGAATCAAGATCCATTTAGGAAGAAAATCAAAGCAACTGACCACAAGATACATTTGACCAGATTGTATGATTGTTAATGTATTTTGAATGATGTTTTTTTATTTTTGATTTGAAAAAATGTTTTGATGTGATATAAAGATTAAAATAATTCATTTATTTTTGTTTTGAACGGTATTTTGTGGTTTTTGTTGTTTGTTAATGTCTTTTACTTGAGAAAAGAAAACAAAAATCGCTAACAAACATGATAAAATATTTCTTTTGGATAAGTAATCCACAGAGGGAGAAGAAAATAGAATAATAAAAAAATAAAAAAAATCTATACTTCATAAAGCGAAAAGTGTATGACAAAATTCTCAATTCTCAGCCCCAAGTGTAAGACAAATCATCAATTCTCAACCAGACGTGCTCTCTCTCCAGAATTAAGTTTGGCCAAGTTGGCCAGCTTTAGTAATGACCAACGCCAACGGAGTGCGTGATCTTGAACCGCTAACCCCAAAAAATATAGTTTAAAACTACTACAAAAAAGAAAGACTTCTAATGAACTAAAAACCACTAAATCAAATATAGTCCTATCATAATTTGACTCATTAAGATGTTCACCATTAAGAACCCGTTTGAGCCATCAAGGTTACTGATTCAAAGGAACTCGGTCTTGTAGACCTTTTCTATTCTGCCACAACTTCTGGTAATTCTATTCTAGTGTGGAAATTTGTTACATTATGCCCAAAAGAAAAAGGCCAAAATTTTGCATTTCTCACAACAGGGGACCTCGAGTCTGATTCACATTATCAAGAACAAGTCAGTGTAGCAGCCGAGTGAGCCACAGCTACCAGTTCTGTTGCTCCAGTAAAAAACGCAAGGCACTAGAAATCTAAAAGGGAAATTTTTCAAAGACGAACATATTCTTAATCTACAGATCATAAAATAAAAGATAAATGAGTCGCATCAAACGCTGAAGGCTCTTGTGATAGTAGTAAAATACATTCAAAAAGAAAAAGAAAAAAATGACTGCATGGCACATCCAACACCCAAGTCCTAATCCTGTAAGTGCCACGAGAACCCAAAATATTCCTATTGAACAAAGCTATCCATTTCAGGAGATTGCTTCGCCTCTGAGCAATTCAAGGCAGTTAATATTTGCACAATTGATTCGACTGATCACAACACAACAAATTTGAAACCCGGGTCGAATATACTTAGTAATGTCAAAGAAAATGATACTTCAAATTAAAATTAAAATTAGTCATTTTGATCCCTCCTTTAATCTTCATGGCTTTGAATTTAGTTGTTCTCCCCCTTTATCCCTCATCCCGTACCCACAGAAAAAAATTAACGATCGCATGCTTAAGACAGTTTTTTTTTTTTTGGGCAGTAGTTGAACACTTGGCTTCTCAAACACAATTTCAAATGTTTCCAGGTGTATGGCTTTATTGGGAAAAGTTTAAGACATTTTAATTCAAAGAGAAATAAGGGGAATTGAGCAATTGGTCTGAATACGGGAAAAGACAAAATTTGAGCAAAATATACACCTAAATTGCCTATCAACAGCGGTCTCAAGTCTCCTTACAATGATGTAAGACAGCCGAAACCTTTTTCTTTCTTTCTTTATTTTATTTTTATAAGCTGTACAGCCAGCACCTGAAATTGAACTTTCCCTCTAGTGACAGATGCCTGCAAAATTGAATTTCTGACAGTTCCACTGAGGCATATGCACAGAAAAAGACCAGGTGATAGATGGCATGATTTTCAAGTCATCAATGAACATGAAGAGATAGGCTTCCTCTCTCACTGCACCCTGGTTTCGTAGGGCCAGCGGGCATTAGGTTGAGTTGCAAAATTATGTTTAATCGAAAGGTCCTAGCCTGCAATTCATTAAACTAAGTTAATTTTAAAATAACTGAAATAGTGCAACAATTTTTGGCTAATTATTACTTTCTCCCAACCTCTTCTCTGGACTGGCTTCTCATGAGCAAGTATCCACACCCCCCGCGGGCAAAAAAAAAAAAAAAAAGCTAAACAAAATCATAATTATGATAGGCTTTGGGCAAGAAAATGTTCCAGCCAAAACACAACATCCTGTAAAGGATAAATCTTGTAACAGATTTTTCTTCACATATACTTTAAGTAGTGATACCTAAACCAGGGAAAAAAGGAAACAAAAATGTTCTATGGTATTGAAGTCTGTTGGATCCCGCTCATGAGGTGGTAACTTTAGAGGTTTCTTTGTTTTGTTTTGAATTCCCACATTGATAAGAAGAACAGTAGGGAGGTGCAATAGTCCCTATATTAGAGTGATAATCTCACATCAGTAAAAGTGAAGTAGGGAGGTGTGCCAATTTCGATAGATAAGAGTGGTAGGGTAGCTTTGTAGTGTGAGAATTGGAAGAAAACACTTTGTCTAGTGCGAGTTAGTGTTAGAGCACAATTGGGTTTATTGGGATCTTGGATTTCAGTGTATCAAGTTTATGAGTTCTATAGCTAAAAGTTTGTAATCCACGTCGTTGATGGGGACTCGGTAGTTTTTTTTTTTTTTTTTTGGTGCTTTTCACAATTGGTATCAAAGCAATTTGCTTAGGGATCCTGGAGATAGAAAGTACAAAGCTAATATGGAGCCATTTACTGAGAAGAATAATTCGAGTTTTGGCAAAGCACGGTAAAAAATATCTTAATTAAACAATTAATGATTAGAATGTTGTCTGGAAGATTGAAGCCAACCACTATGTCTGATGGTGAATTGAAAGAGCTTGAGATGAAGGTTGTGAGTATTATTTAAATGAATCTTGCCGAAAGATAAGTATAGTGTGTTGAATGAAACTTCTCCCTAGTTAGTTGTAGAAAAAGTTAGATCTGATATAGAATATAGATGTCAAAGTTGCTGACAAATAGGTTGTACTTAAAGCAACTACACAGGGAACAAAGTACTGATATTAGAGATCATCTGAATGATTTTAATAGATGAACTACTTAGTTGACGAGTGTGGAGGCTAAAATTGAAGAGGAAGATCAAACCTACCGCTTTTAACCTTTGCTCCCACCTTTGTATGACACCTTGATAACTACACTATTGGTTGGAAAAGAGAAGCTAAAGCTAGAAGAGGCAACAACAATTCTTTTCAGAGAGAAAGAAAAGAGACACTCAAGCTAAAAGAGGTAACAACAATTATTTCCAGAGAAAAAGAAGTTCAAGAAGCCAACGAATAATTAAGGAGTTGGAGCATTTGTGGTGAAGTATGAATCAAGTCATTGTAGGGCTATATCACCTTGGAAGAATTTTGATAGGGAGAAGTCAAGATTGAAGTCGAGACAAAGGACATGAATGGAGTGCTTTTATTAGTTGGGGCATAGGCAATATCAATGTAGGAAGTTGAGAGCTGAATTAAAAGAATTTTAAGAAGTTGTGAAAGTCAAAAGTCCATAGATGCAGCGATTGAATGACGATGATGAAGATGGTGATATTATTATGGTCATAAAAGGTAGACATTCGACTAAAAAATTGTTGGACAGAGACTGGTTTGACAGATAAGGGTTGTGAACAAAGTTCTGTTGTGTTAGCTAACAACGAGGAACGTAAAGTTGTGGGAATATGTAGAGTAAAATTTAAAATGTTTGATAGGATTGTGGAGGCTTCCAGTAATATCGGACATGTAGTAGAACTTGAAAGGAATTTGATTTCTTTAGGCCAGCTAGATGCTTTGGGTTATGGATATTCTAAAAGAAGTAGACTAATAAAAGTTAACAAAGGTGCTTTGGTGGTAATGAAACGAGAGAAAGCTTAGAATCTGTACGAGTTAATTGGCGATACAATTAAAGGTGGAGCAAATTGCACAGATTAGCGTTTGGTCAAAACACTGTAAAAGAAAAATAGTGAATAAATGGAAGAGAGTGAGATTTGAAGAGAAAATATAAAAGTGAAGCCAAGTTTGACTTTGTTGACGACGTGGTGGAGTGCACCTACCCACAAAGAGGTTCAAAGGGATACCCAAACCGGTGCAAATGGAGACACACCTCATAGGTCGGAGGAGGAAATGTGTTGGTTCCCACACATGAGGTGGTAAATTTAGAGGTTTCCTTATTGGCTTTGAAATCCCACATTGATAAGAAGAATAGTAAGGAGGTGCAGTAGTTCCTAGTTTAGAGTGGTAATCCCACATCAGTTAGAATTGGAAGACATAGTTATGTTGCGTGTGAATTGGAAGACATAGTTTTGTCCAGTGTGTGAGTTAGTGTGAAAGTACAATTGGGTGTATTAGGGTCTTGAGTTTGAGAGTATTAAGTTTGTGAGTTTTAGATTAGAAAGTTTACAATCCCAAATAGTTGCCAGTGGATTCTTTTTGGACATACAATTTGCCGAACCACGATAAATATCACCTCTTTTTTGCCAGTGGATTCTTAAGGCACATGCTTTTTTGTTGTTCCTTGTGTTTTTCACAACAAAGTCATCCAAGCATCTATTTTCTGCACAACTCATGCATGCAAATTACTTCTTTATGTGTACAGATTAATATCACCTCTTATCAAACGGTTGAAATTTGACATCTCTAATCAAGATAGGTTTATTTTTGACAAAACCAGGATGCAAAGTATATCTAATAAATTACAGATTTACTGAAATATATCTACCAAATTAATTATTCACAGGCTAACTACAGGCCTAATTACGGGCAAGCAATGAAATTAAGCATGGCAGCCACAAGTTTTCTGCTTGATGAAAAAGTGTCTGTTTCGTTAAACTAACACATTTTCATGGAAGTATTTAGGCTAGATGACAGCAATTGTTTCATTTAAGTATAGCCCATCTTCATGCATTGGACCCAATTCATGATCTTTAAGAGATATGTACCTCTTATCTGTAATTTTAGGTTATAATTTCAGGTGTCTCTCTTGTATCCCACCTCTGCACTGGGCAATGCCCTTATCTTTAAATAAAATATTTCCTTATCCCAAATAAAGAAAAAAAATTAAGTACCTGATTGTAAAGGTTCACTAATTCCATGGTTGTGACAAAGAGACACTCGGTATAGATGCCTCTGGTCCTTGTTTGCCATGTATAGCAGAATTGAGCACATTGTATTGCTCAGTCACAGAATTATAAAGCGCTTGTGTGTATGCGTCCTTAGCCTGCTAAAGTGAACAGCCAACTCATTTAGAGTCGAAAAAAATTAACCATAAAAATAATGTGCATGAAGTTCTTTGGAAACTAAGAACCTAAACAAGCGAAGCTAGCCTTTGAATAAAACATTAATGGAACATAACTTCTCTAAGATTTCTTATTTATCATCATGGAATTTCAAAGAAAAACACACACACATATATATTAACAAACCAAATAACTTATGCATTGTGTCAAAAGCAACTTTAACAACTATGTGGAGTTGATAAAATAAAGCCAGCTTGAAAATTGGCTTTAATCCATTCATGCAGTTTGAAATCCTAATAAGATTAAAATCCTAAAAGAGGCAATAACTCATCATAAGATTTTTTTACATAAATTTAAAACCTGGCTCAAACCATCTCATTGCCATGGAAAAGATGCGTAATATGTCAGAATCTATAATAATATATAGTATGTAACGAAAAGTTGTTACTAATTGGTGTCAATTATGCACTAGTGCAGTCAATACAACAATGCTATTTGCATAGTCTCGTATACCAAAGTCTATCTCGAGCCCTCATTTCCAACCATGGGGATGACCCTTCTAGAGACTTGTGGTAATGTGCTCTATTTACCAGTATAGACATAAAGGCAAGGACGGAAATGAAGATTTGTGCGAAGGACTTCATACAAATAACATTATCCTAATAGCCTGGTATTTTTTATTTATTTTTTTGATTGGTATATAGCCAGGTAAAATTTTAATTTATACAAAACAGCTCTCCACTTCCCAAGCTATCAAACACATCGCTACGTATGGTTAGATAGTTGGTACGCATTATATGCCAATGCATGCGATACATATATTTAATAACAGCATATTTCTTATGTAAACAAACATGCCTTCCCATTTCCCAATTAAAATTCCTTCATAAATTAAGCTAAATCTTTTTAAGTATATATGTGTTGAAAATTTTGGTAGTTTCTTTTACAAGTCATAATTTAAAATTAGTTAAAGCAAAAAACCCGTGGCCCCAGGACACAAGCACTAACATTAATCAACTTTCGGTATTTCATGAATCTACCCATCAAAACCACCGAGGTAGACTTCTGATATGATATATGTTAAAAAAACCTGTGCCATTAAGTGTACCGTGAATTTTACTAGAGCGGCTCATGATTAGGAGGGGGAAGCCTTTACCTCGTGCTTCAAAGTGTTGTATTTAGCAAGAGTGAGACGGGAAGGGAAGAGGACAAGCTATGGTGGGTCCCTTCAAAAAGGGTTTGTTTGGTGTTAAATCTTTCTACAGTGTCATGGGTTGTCATGATTGTGTCCGTTTTCCTTGGAAAAGTGTTTGGCGAACTAAAGTTCTGTTGAGGGTAGCTTTTTTGGTTAGTCGGCGGCCCTAAGAAAGATCCTTACCACGGACAATCTTCAAAAGTGACATGTCATTGTGGTTGATTGGTGTTGTTATGTAAAATGAATGGGAAGTCTGTTGACCATCTTCTGCTTCATTGTGAGGTTGCTTGCGCCATTTGGAATGTTTTCTTTAGTCGATTTGGGCTGTCTTGGGTCATGCTTAGATGAGTAGTTGATTTGTATGCTTGTTGGTAGACTGTTGACAATACTCAGAGTGTTGCTGTGTGGAAGATAGTACCTTCGTGTCTATGGAGGGAAATGAATGATATAAGTTTTGATGACCGTGAGAAGACTTTAGAGGAGATTAAGTCTCTAATTTTCAACACATTGTATCTTTGAATAGTTGCTTTTGTTTCTCCTTTGGTGATTTTCTTGTTCTTTTTGTCCCTCCTAGTTAGGTGGCTTCTTTTGTATACTTCTTGTGTACTTAGAGACGCCTTACGTTTTTAGCTTTTAATGATGTTTCAATTACTTAGAAACAAAAATGTTAATATTGAATCTCTACCACTTTTTGACAAATACATCCTTTTCCATGTAGTCAAACAACACTCAATGTTAAATCTTATTACAATGTCCTTGTTCCCCATGATAGCACTCCTTTCCCTTGGAGTATTTGGCGGAATAGGGCTCTCTTGAGAGTAGTATTCTTTGCTTGGTTGGCTGCCTTAGAGAAGATTCAAACCATAGATAATCATAGAAAGCGGCATGTCATTATGGTTGATTGGTGTTGTATGTGTAAGAAGAGTGGGAATCAATAAACCACCTTTTACTTCATTGTGAGATGGGTAGTACCCTATGAAATACCATCTTCAGCCTTGTAGGGTAGGCATGGGTTTTGCCTAGTTGTGAAAGATAAGAAACCCATAGGAACAAAAGATACAGTATAATAAATTTCAGGAACTAGATATTAAAACATGTAAGCGAAAGACCACTATACTAAATGGATCCAACCTCTTCAGGGTTTCCACAGGCCGCGGCAATTTCAGAGAAGCTGATGCCTGGTGACACTGATAATCCAACCCCATGAAAGGAGATGACTCTTTCCTCTCCAATTTCTTTTTCTACCTGGAAAATATTAACATTGTCACAAGAGAGGAAAACAGTAAAAAAAGGAAGACGCCAAGTGAAAAACAAGGGCATACCTGGAGTGGAGGGGGCATTATGTCATTGCACAACAATGCTATTGGATATATATGCCCGGGGGCACCAGAATGTTCGGTAAGCCTTCTCATATTGTCCACTGAAGAAGCATCAAAGGGTGCCTGACCCCCTTATATCAGTATCAAAGAATTTAATGACATCACAAAAATGGAGATAAAATATCAAACAAAAAGTCTTTTTTTTTTTTTGTTAAAGAAAGAATTAAATCTTTGGCTAGATAAAGAACATATCGTACAGAAAGAAATTTTTTCTCCTAACTAATGGCATGTTCAGGAAATATCTGTAAAAATTTATCTCAGTAAGACTACATATTGTAACCCAAAAAATCTTCCACAAGCTACTAGTGCTTGCACAATGAAACTGTCATTGGAGATGCATTTACCTCAATATTTCATAAATAATAAAGGTGCGAGAAACAAACCAATGCTGACATACAAAGAAAGAGAGGAGAAGAAAAACTTACTGGATACCATTCTTTTGTATGAGGATCTGGTCGGTCCCTCCCACCACTTGGTGCAATCCATATTATTTGTGATCCACCCCTGTATCAGAAAGCCGCTAAGTGACAGAAGAGCAGAATGGGAGATTTTCTAGAGCAAAAAGAAAACTGCCAAAAATAAAGATGTGGATCTGTTTTCAAAATCAAATATAAGAGCAGGAATACATTAAACATCTAAGGCACTGAAACAACTATAGTAACTTCCCTACTTCTAATCATACAAAATTTTAAAATCAAAGTTGAAGGATCAGTATAAGGTGGGCAACTGGGGGGAAAAGGAGAAGATTTAGATTTCACAAAGAGATAGTAATCAACAACAGGTGCGTGAGTGTGTGTGGGTGTAAGCGAATTGCTTGTAGAAACAACAATTCCAGAACTTGTTCGAATAACCTGAAGGCTATCATGCAACTTTTTGATGGTTTTGCTAGGAGCTCGCCTTTGACTTGGATATTTTCATCACAATCCATGCTAGGATCTTAAATACTGTGCTTTACTCTCTCTATATCAAGTTTGGGATGCGCATATATTTCTATATGGCAGAAGGTCGAGATGTCCCCCTAACTCCCCTCAGTGAACCCTAATTTGAAAAAGATCTGTTCAGTGCTTTCGACTGTTATCTTGTACTCTCCAGAGGCATCACCAAACCACATCGAACATCATATCAATCCCAAAATGAAGTCGAAGGCAAACCAGACGAACTAACACAATAGCCCTATCCTTGTAGTTCATCAGACTTCCAAAGAGGGATTCCACCAATCAAGTTCTACTTATGATCATTCAATCTGCCAGCTACTACTCTAATAAATTTTACACAATTCCATCACTCATATTCAAGGAAAAGGTAAAGAAAAACAGAAAGGTGAAGAGAAAAAGACCAAGAAAAAAAAAAGGTATAAGATCTAAGGGGTCATCATCCGAAGATCAAATGAATAAAGTATACAAGAGAGATCATCTAAAGTAATCAAGATATCATTAAAAGCACAATCTAGTAAACACGAAGTATACAAGAGAAACACTTATCTAGGAGAAAAAACAAACAAGAAAATCATTAAAACTAATCATCAAAGGAGCTAAAAACGCAACTATCCAAGTAAAAAGAGAATAAAAAAATGACTTAAGCTCCTCCAACGGCCTCTCTTGGCCCTTGAAATTCCGATTGTTTATTTCCCGCAAAAGGCAAAAGGGCTCCATCTTCCACACTACAGCATTTTGAGGGCTACCACCCGTCCACCAGCAGGCAAACAAGTCAACAACCCGGCTAGGCATAACCCAAAGCAACTGAAGAAAGCATTTCATAAGGAACAAGCCACCTTACAATGGAGAAGAAGATGGTCCATTGACTCCCAATTCCTCTTGTACATGCAGCACCAATCACATGTCGCTTCCTAAGATTACCCATGGTAAGGATCTTTCCTAGGGCTGCCGACCAAGAGAAAAAAGCCTCTCAAAGGCATCTTGGTTCGCCAAATACTCTTCTAAGGAAAATGAATGCCATCATTACATGCAAGGACCCTGTAAAAGGAGCTAACACCGAACATCCCTTTGTTTGAAAGGGTCCACCAAAACTTGTCTTCTTCTTCCCGTCTCACTCTATAGGAATACAACAAATTAAAGGAAGAAGCCAAGACATCCACCTCTCAATCGTGAGCCGCTCTAGAAAAGCTTACATTATACTGAAGGGAACCACTAGAAAGATCCAAGTGAATTGCAACAGAAGTATCCTTCGCACAAGCAATGCTATATAACTCCAAGAACACTTCCTTAAGGGCCATCTCCCCACACCACATATCATCCCAAAATTTGATCTTGGAGCCATCTTTCGGCTCAAATCTGGTATGACTAGAAAACAACCTCCACCCCCTTCTAATATTCTTTCATAGCCCCACCCCATATGGCCCAGGGGAGTCAATAGAACACCACCCACCCCAAGACCTGCCAAATTTAGAATCCATAACAACTCTCCTCCATGCCTCTCTCTCTCCACTATCTTTTTTTTGATAAGTAAGAAAACTTTATTAAAATAAGCGAAAAGCGCTCCTAAGTATACACAGGAACACCCAGCTAGCCCACAGAAGAAAACCCACAAGAACCTACGCACACACAAATCCCGAAGGCCCCAAAAACCCAAAATCCAAAAGAAACTCCCATAAAGCCCAAACTACAAAATACATCCCAGAAGATACCCCCACCCAAAAAACATGAAAACACCCCAAAAACCTTAAACCCGAAATACAAGCAAACCCAAAAAACAGAGGGAAAAACCCAAGAACAACAACCCTCACAACCCTCACTATCTTCAAATGAATAAGTAAAAAGATACATGCTAAAAGTACATATGATGGCCAGAAATAAGAAATGACTTCCAATGGTATCTATTCCTCATGTCCACAGAAATCATATATCCAAGACTTCAATTAGACTCACAGAGACAAGCAAAGGTACCTTAGAAGCAAAGCCATTTCCTTCAAACTTCGTGTGTTTGCTTTCTTTTTCATCTCAACAAGCTCAGGAACATCATGCATGTGCTTTTTCGAGTACACACAAAGAAGATTCCTAGCAAAATGCAAAAAGGAAAATAACGTCAAATTTATTAAAATTTAACACAGGTGCAAGGAGCATAATCACAATATGATGTCATCTGAAAACTTCAGAATCACCTTCCCTTACTGAAGGGCTTGCAAAGAGGATCTATTAGAACTCTATCCCCTGCTATATAGGTCTGCAGTATGTCAAGAATGATTTTGTTATGCCAACATTTCCCAATGCACAGAATAACATCAGTAACTATTGCAGGCTCTGAGTTTGAAGGGTGGAAAAAAGTTTCACCATGCTTTCAGCAATATGAGGGTTTGTTGCTTCCAGCAACAATGCAATGATAGCTGGGTCTGCTTCAGTTTGGTGGTTTGACATCAAGACAATATTGTGACCCTGTAATCAATCATATGAGAAATTATTGCATTAACAAAAGTCACTTCTACATCAACAAAGACTTGAAAATCATAAATTGGAAATTATAAACAATGCTTAAAACCATGAGAAGCACAGAAGACAAGCCATTGAACAAGCAGATAGTTCTATACGATCTTCTATTTCTTCACTCATCACTTGAATAGGCATGTTAATACACACTTCCAAAAAAAAAAATAGAGGTAAATACAGTACCTGCATATTGCATACCGGGGAAACCTCTGGGCATTCTTACCATACAAATCTCACATAACTAATGCCCAAAAGCAATTGGGCCAGCTAGCATCAAAGCAAAGTTCTAGCCTTAATCTCTTAGCTTAGAATAGTAAAGGAAGCACACCACAGAAGGATTCTAATTATGAAAGTACCCCATAGAACTTGAATCAGTTCCTTTGCACAGGGTTAGCCTTAACCCAAAACTAAACCAACGGAGAATGGTTCTCAATTTCGTCACACAACCAACCAACGGACTAGTAGAACCAAACGAAACCAGGCCATGGAAAGATCATTTGGTTCAGTCATGGAAGTAAGTTGCCTAAAGGTTTTCATCATCATATGCACTATATGATAATAGTAATAATTTGCCACATATAAATTCCCTTCTATTTTTTCTAATCATACACTTTCCTTTTCTTTCTTTTTTTTTTTTTTTTTTTTTTGCCTATGTTCATTATACATAAGTCATCTAAAACACTTTAGCATACACATCTACTTACTAGCCTAAAAGCCACCCATACAAACAAATAAACATAATACATAATTTCCAGCATAAGACTTTGTAAGGTAGAGTTGTATAAGCACAAACTGTTAAATCATCAATTATTCCAAAAGCTTAAACTGATAAAAAAATAATGAATTTAATCATTCAATTAATATTCTAACCCTCCCTCTCTCATAATTTGCCACATATAAATTCCCTTCTATTTTTTCTAATCATACACTTTCCTTTTCTTTCTTTTTTTTTCTTTTTTTTTTTGCCTATGTTCATTATACATAAGTCATCTAAAACACTTTAGCATACACATCTACTTACTAGCCTAAAAGCCACCCATACAAACAAATAAACATAATACATAATTTCCAAAAGCACAAACTGTTAAATCATCAATTATTCCAAAAGCTTAAGCTGATAAAAAATAATGAATTTAATCATTTAATTAATATTCTAACCCTCCCTCCCCCCCCCTCCGTTCTCACGTGTGGGCTCAAACTTCTTTTCAATAAGTGAGACCCAACATGTGGAATATTTAATTGAAATAATAGGTGAATGACGGAGACAACTTCAAACTCAAGACCTTCGCTGAATGTTGGGCATCCTATAAGGCGCATCATATTTGCGATGACGTTATTGAAAAGATAAAACATCGGTTGGCTAGTTGGAAAATGTTGTATCTGTCCAAGGGTGGCAGGGTCACCCTTATCAAGAGCACCCTCGCTAATTTACCCACGTATTACTTGTCCATCTTCCCACTCCCAGCGTGTAGCTAATTGCATCAACAAACTACAACGTGACTTTTTATGGGGCGTGCAAGGTGAACAGTTCAAATTTCACTTGGTGAGTTAGTCCAAGGTTAGCTCTCTGATTTCTAAGGGAGGGTTGGGTATTAGAAATTTGATGGCGTTCAATCGTGCTCTGTTAGGTAAATGGTTGTGGCGCTATGGGATTGAGAGAGATGCTTGGTGGGGAGTTGCGGTGGACTCTAAATATGGCAACTTAAGGGGTGGGTGGTGCTCTTTTGAGCCTACAGGAGCCTTTGGGGTGGGGTTGTGGAAGAACAGTAGAAAAGGTTGAGATTCCTTTTCAAGGTTTACTAGACTTGTAGTGGGGGATGGGATTAGGATTAGATTTTGGCATGATCTATAATGTGGGGATACGGTTTTGAAGGTAGCTTTTCTAGGTTTATTTAGTATTCCCCAGATGAAGGACGCCTCTGTTGCGGCTAATTTGGAGCTCTTATGCTGTTCTACTCAGTGGAACGTGAGCTTTACTAGAGAGGCGCATAATCGAGAGGGAGGTGTCTTTGATTCTTTTCCCCAGGTGTTGCATTCAGTTACAGTGAGAAGAGGTAGTGAAGATAAGCTATGGTGGGTCTCCTCCAAAAGAGGTCTGTTCAAGGTTAAGTCTTTCTACTGCTCTTTGGCTTGTTCTGAAGGTAGTCGCTTCCCTTAGAATAGTGTGTGGCAGACTCAAGCTCCTTTGAGGGCGGCCTTTTTTGCGTGGTCGGCAACTTTAGGCAAAATCTTTACTTTGGATAATCTCAAGAAACATGTTATTGTCATGGACAGATGTTGCATGTGTAAGAGAGATGGGGAGTCCGTGGACCATCTTCTTCTTCATTGTGATGTGGCTTCTGCTTTGTGAGTTTTTTCTTTAGCCGTTTTGGGATGTCTTGGGTTATGCCTAAACGGTTTATCGACTTATTTGCATGTTGGTGGTCTTCTGGAAGGCTGAGGAGTGTTGCGGTGTAGAAAATGGCGCCTACTTGCCTATTATGGACTCTTTGGAGGGAGAGCAACAATAAGAGTTTTAAGGATTTGGAGAGGTCCTTGGAGGATATTCTATCATTTTTCTTCCATACTTTGTACCTTTGGATTGCGGCCTTTGTGTCCTCTCTGTCGATTAGTTATAATGATTTTATTGTTAGTTTTTCTCTTTCTAGTTAGGTGTTTTCTTTTGTATACTCCCAGTGTACTTAGGGGCACCTTACACTTTTAATAAGATCGGTCCATTACTCATAAAAAATAAAACTTATCCCCCCAAAAGCTTAAGCATGTAGAAAATGAAGAATTTAATCATTTAATTAATATTCTAACACAAACAACTAGGAGGAAGTCATATTTTTAACTTCATGAGAGAGAGATAATTGAACAGACTTCAGCAATTAGCAGCAGCAGAAACAATAAACAAAAGAAAATTGGAATACTGAAAATAGGCACCTTCTGAAGCTTCTCTTCAATTTCATTGAAAAGCGAAATGTTGCCTACATATGAATTTCTGCATCAAAGATTAAAAGTTCAACAATAGGGTAAAACATGAGGGAAGTGCATATCTTGACTGACAGAAAATGAAATTCTTTCAATCTGCATAGATCACAAAACAGTAGCCACTAGTTTTGAGAACTAAATTACACGTAAGTCATTCCATTAAAATTCAACCATTAGGGAGCGGGATAAAAGCAGAAGAGTTGAACTAGAAAGAGAGCACTGAACATAGTCTGCAACCATAAAAGATAAGAAGCCAACCAAGTAACAGTTCTTTGATGAAGTATACAATTTGCTCTTTATTAGAGCACAAGATCTACAGGGAGATTCACTGTTTTCAACCGAATCAATTTGTGTGAACTTGGAAATATCTGACATCCACACAAACTACAAAATCACTCTAACAAGTTGTTTAGAGAGATAGAGCCTACTTAGTAACTTTGAGGGAGATTCAAATCTCCAAACTACCACCAGCACAATCACAACCAGTCAACACCAGCATTTAAGTTTCCTTGTGACATTCCAAGGTAACCAAGAGGAATCACTGTATGTATTTGTGTATCTACATGCTTGCATGTTGACATATGTGGGTGCTCTAAGCACTCTGGAGATGCCCAAGATCCAACGTGTTTTATAATCAAAGCTCTTGCAATATCTCTCTACAATCTGACACAACACATTGGACAAACAGGACATAGGCTTCAATGGTTTGGACTTGGTACCTAGAATATGAATCTCATTATATATGGTAAAAACAGAAATTAGACCCAAATCCAATAGGTTTATGAAAAAATGCAACTAAGCTTAGAATCAAACAAAAATCCAGATTCAATTTAAATCTGAATATCTATAATAGTATATGTGGTATTAATCAATTATCACATACAGAATTATTCATGTCTAACATATGAATGCTATTTTCGAGTCATAGTTATGGAGTGCTATTTTCAGTCATGTTGGGCTGACTTGGGTTATGCCTACACAAAGAGTGGACATGTTTGCTTGTTGGAGAGGGTTATATGGCAGTCCTCAAAGTGTAACAGTGTGGAAGATGGTGTCATCATGTCTTCTGTGGTGTCTTTGGCTGAAAATAAATGATAGAAGTTTTGAGGACCATGAGAGGACGGTAGTGGAGCTAAAATCTTTCTTCTTCAATACTGTTTACCTTTAGACAACTACGTTAGACTATCCTTATTTGCTTGGTTTTCATATTTTCTTGATCTTTTTTCTCTTTCTAGCTAGGTATTTTCTTGTATACTTCATTTGTACGGGTTGCACTTTTTAATAATATTTTGATTTTATATATATATATATTAATTACATGTTTGTTATGATTAATCTTTTCAATTAAATTCAGGTCATAATAGGGAAGAATATGCCTTCTTCCGAATTCAATCAGTTTATTACTGAAAATCCTGAGAATCAAATGCAAACCTAAACCATTGGATTATTCAGTATGGTTAGCAAATATTTATTAGATTGATTTTAAATTTAACGTCTCTAGACCAAGCAGGAAGCCTTTTCAGTTCAAGAATAAGTGAACATGATAGTTAGGTTATTCAATATTTTTTTTATTTTTTTTTAATTTGTTCAGGTCAAGGGTGTTTTGCTAATTTAATTTACTTGTAGACATGGGCCATAGTTGAGGACTGTGGGTATTACTTTCTGACTAGGTAAGTCTTCTTTAGTTAGCGTAGCCTTTCAGCTTAATTTACAAGTATAAATCCTAGGCCTATTAAGAAATATCACAAGCCTTTGTATGAAAGCCATTGGTTTTTTTGTTTTTTTTTTTTTTTAGACGATACACCCCTCCAATGTAAGGTCACTTCGTGTAGCCATCTCAGTCAGGTAATCAGACTTGTGTAAAGCGGCCTCTCTACACGGATCGAGTAATACTCCGGCTTCGCAGGCAGGCTAGCCCTAGGGAATTGTTGGCATCCAAGGAGATTCGAATGTTAGACCTCATAAGACTACCACAAAGACCAAAGCTCTTACCACTTGAGCTAACCCCTGGGGTTGTATGAATTTTGATGATTGATACTAAGTATATTGGTTGTTACAGGTGTTTACATATGACTACTACCACAACCACTAAAATCCAGAATGATCGTCTCTTCAAAATTAATGACAAGAGATGGGGGAGAAAAGAAAACAAGTAATGAAAAAACTTATATGCATAGAAGGGGTAGAAGCTCGGCAAAGACAGATTTGTGTGGAAGCTCGGCCACAATGATAGTGTTATCCATTGGAAGATAAATAATGTTTGCTTATTTCATAAGAATAAATTCTTCAGCTTGGTGGATGACAAAGGAAAATATTTTACAGGCTGCTAATTCCTCCAGTGCAGTAAACTCTTACCTCAGGTTTTTGTGACTAGTTCTCTATCTTAATCTGATTGAATAGTCATGACTTGAACAGTGTATTCATGATAAGGATAAACACCAAAAAAATGAAATAAACAAAAATAGATATGTAGGAGATCAAAATGAAGGTCAAAATGGATGATTCATTACTTGACCTTAGAAAGCCCAAAAATAAAAAGTAAAGAAGCATGCATAAGCTGTAACACTTCAATACATATACCTGAAGTTAATCCACTAAGAACCTAACCATCCACAAATAGTAACTCAATAATGCCATTTCCCAAGTAACAAGAACTAATTATCATACTCAAACATAATTCCCAACCAGCATGAACATTAAGTGCTTAGATTATTAATACTTAAAGACTGCACGAACTTCATTAAATGATCATATTAAAGACCTGAACATTGTGCTATGTGGAATGGTTTCTTTAGTCAGTTTGGACTATCTTGGGTTATGTCTAGACGAGTAGTCGACTTATATGCTTGTTGGTGGACTGCCAGCAACATTCAGAGTGCTGATGTGTGGAAGATGGTACCTTCGTGCATTTTGTGGTGTCTTTGGAGGAAAATGAATGATATAAGTTTTGAGGACTTTGGAGGAGATTAAGTCTTTATTTTTCAATACCTTGTAACTTTGGACAGCTGCTTTTGTTTCTCTTTTGGTGATTAGTTTTCATCAGTTTCTTGTTCTTTTTGCTCCTACTAATTAGGTGGTTTCTCTTGTATACTCCATGAGTGTACTTGAGGGCACCTTACACTTTTAATGATATCTTGATTATTTATAAAAAAAATATTTTGAGCAATGACAAATTATAAATGTGAACATGCATGGAAAGTCATAAACAAATCAAGTCATTAATTTTTCAGGCAGTTTTATAGAGACCAATCAATATCTCTCAAAAAACAAGATGAAGTACATAAAAGTTGTCACCTCACCTGAAATCAACTAAAGGACGGATATAATTTTGACCAAACGTATAGTAGTCAAAAGGCTCTCGCAGTGCTTTGTGATGTGGTGAGAAGACAAAAGGATCCTGAAAAAATTACTGTAATATAAGATTCATAAAAGCTGATAACTCATATCCAATATCTGCAGACTGTAGATGCACATACTCTAGAAGCTATAAGGACATAATGATAGAGTAAAGATAATTAAACATTACCTCAACATCAAAGAATACACGATCTAATACAACAGCCATATTTGACAACACTATTTCATCAGCCCTTGGATTTCCACTTTGGAAAACCTGACACATGACAGCAAACAAATTATTATTAGTATTATTTTGGTAAGTCATATACCCAGTGAGTCTTGAACCCACAACTTGAACTGGCACATGTTCTTACAAGGGGAGAATGTATTAGTTGAGTTAGAACTCACCAATACAGCATGCAAATTAAAATTATGGAAGATAGATACATGCCAAAAAGATAAAAAGAATCAGTATATATTGAATTGCAGGACAGCACCCTAAGGCCTAAATGACCAAAAATTGTTTGCTGTCCTCGTAAAGGAAATCCGAAAAATAATCCCACCCTACTTTGCAAGTTCTCCAGTGTTCATAAGTTTAAGTAAACAATAAAGTACAAAACCAAAATACAATTTTACCTAGAAATAGAATCCTGAGTGCACCAAAACATTGTCAACAATCATTAGCACAGTGGTCAAGGTCTCATGAAGGTAAAGCAAAAAAAAAACATTTGACAATTTACATTATAGATGTAAGCTTATCAAAACATTACGGAAGCTTCAACCATGAAGCTTATCAAAAATTATCCTAAAATAATTATATATGAAGACCAATCATACAAAAAATGCTTATCTTGCTTTTTACCATCATTAGTTATAGAAGAAATGCTAATTATAACTTGTGACGTAAGAGATGGAAGTATAATACGTGTCAATCATACATGCCATAAACAATGAAATGACAATGACCTACAGTAGGAGATAGAAGGAGGAAGATCAAAAGAAAACATCAAGCATTTAGGTTCAGGGATGCAATATGAAAACCCGACAAGTGAGTGAGTTTAAATAATGAAGCATGAGGAGGAGAGCTTCTGACAAATTTAAAGTATACAAAATCTACATATATGAAATCACAAATTGCCATGACTCCATATGCATAGGACCAAAGCAAAGGTCTTTTGATAGCTTATGTGATTTTCTATCTAACAAGGGCAAGATTTCAAGTTACAGATAGCCAGATTTGCTTTAGAAAGTAAACAAACGGACTTATTAGTTCTCAAATCAGTTATTCATATTATGTACAAGTCTCATAGTCATTAGGAGTGGTGGCATAATAAAGTAGAAATTGGGTCTAGGTTTTTATTTTTTCTGATAAATTAAATTTTATTGAGAAAAAAAGCGTAAGGTGCCCCTAAGTACATAGATGGTATACATAGGAGAAACCAAAGCTAAATTTTTATTAAAAAGTACTATTAGATTTTCTAGTAAAACTTTTTTTTTTGTTATTTTTATTTGAATATTAATTAAACGATTAAATTCACTTGTTCTTGTCGACTAAAACTTTTGGAATAAATAGTGATTTAACATGATATTAGGCAAAAATTCTGAGTTTGAACTATTTTTCCGTAATTCACCTCCCATTTCAATTAAATATTTCACGCGTTGGACTTCACTTATTAAGGAGGAGTTGGAGCCCACATATAAGTGGAAGTATTAGAATATTAATTAAATGATAAAATTTACTATTTCCTACCCGCTTAAACTTTTTGCATAATCTTTAGATATTTCACCTTATTTTTACCTTAATGGTATTTAAAAAGTATCTCACTTGCAGATTCTTTATATGTAGAACTGAAAAATTGAACACATTATACCACCATACACATTTTCTTTCTTGGAAGAAATTAAGGCATAATGTTTCTGTATTTCACTTAAAGGGAAAAGAAAAGGAAAAAATCAATGGTTCTCGAAAATATATGAATATATGCTGTAAAGCATGAGTTTAGGAAGCTTTATTTACTGCTTTTTTATAATTGTGGTACAATACTTCCATCCCTGAAGCAACATTTGAAGGCAGCCTTCCCTCTTCTCTTTCCTTCCTGATTCCAGCCAGCAGCTCTGCAGATAAATTTTTAACATCATACACATAAAAGAGAAGACAACACCTTCAAAAAAATAAAAGACAAAGAGACCTGAAAGTTTAGAAAAGAAAAACGAGAAGAACATCTAACATCCACTTCATCATAGATTAACAATAGGATTTGAAAAGGTTTGTATGAGCTCAAGCCAGCTTAGCTCCTGGCCATTAAGCATCTGGCTATTGCCTTCTAACCAAATACACTAAATCAAGCACAAAGGAGCTGCATTCCAAGCTGCTGGGGTACATTTTCTACCAAATTTCCCATGCTGGCCAGAAAAGAGCTCATTGTCTGGGCTAGCGATGAGCACAAAAGCCAAAAATAAGGTATGATTTAACGATTCACTTTCTTAAAAGCAAAAACAATTTTCATCAACAAAGCTGCATTTAACAAGGATGTCACAACCGTCTAAAACTATTGCATTATCATATGCATAGTTAGTTTTAAACTTCTTTATCATTGTACATCTTCTACACAATCTTTCCATCTTCTACGAAGGTAAAGCACGATTTGATATATTCATGTGTCTACAAAAAAGGCCCATGCATCAATTTAGTACATCCAAATTCAGTTTCACTTTTACTTTCTCCAATTTTCTGAAAGTAGTAATTCTGAAGAATTTGCATCATCTTGTTTATTAAAGAAGTATGTAACATCATATAGGGGCCCACCAACTTGACTATAATACCGTGTTTAATATTAAGATGGATATTGACAACCAATATCATCATGACAAATTTTCTAAGAATAATGGACAGAATGGGCACAAGCTTGACAACATACATGATAACAATTAATTACCATCTTTTATGATGAAAGCAAGTGCATTATTCAGTAAAAAATCTATAAACTATTAGGAAATGCCCCCATAAATTACACCTACTTTTTCTGTCCCTTGATGTACATAACCCATAATTTTTTTTCTGATTATTCACATTGCCATAATAGTTTACTCATGGCTATAAATCAATCATTTATCATCTCTACTATCATTTAAGACTAGTATAATACTTCACCAAAGAAGTTCAATCAGCAATACCACCATATTCAACTCTTTCTTAAAGTAAAATTATTCCCTCCAAAACCTAAATTGTCATCAAGTACATATGCTAAATATCTTTCATTAAAGCATGATCCAAAACACCAATAATAACAATAATATGCAGAATAACACTAAGATGCTAGAAGATTCATATATTCATACATTTAAGTGGCTGAAAATCCTAATAGTTATGAGATGAGTATAATATCAAACCACTATGCATAGCTAACAACTTTACATCATAATTATTCACATACATACATAGAAGTTCAAAGCCTTCTATAATAGTTCCTTTATTAGTTATCAAGCGGATACACTTACAGACCTATTTAATCTATTGCAACTTTATAGGTTATAGTAGGGGTGTGTTCTTCATGATGATTTGGAAAGATGAAATTTCTCTCCATTACCAAATATAGGTCTCTTCTAAAAAATCACCAATGGCCAATCATGAGTGTTGGCTAATTGCGAACAAGCGCAACTCAGAATAATAAAATCAGCAAGCTTCCAATTATGTCCATATGAACCTTTCCTCCACCTGTTTCTTCTCAGTTTTCTATCCTTCATCTGATGATCGTAAAATGCTATCTTCCATCTCCATATCTCAAGTCCATAGGAAGACATTGGTTGAGGATTTGGCTAGCCTACAATTATGAACCAGACCTCATAGAAAATCTTGCTTCATGAACCTCTCCCATCATTATTTCAAAATCATATCCTCTTAATCCTACTATTTTTACTCTTTCTTTGTGTAACCTGTGCTCATGGAAAAATTAATTAGTTCTCATTTTTACAAGTTGATTCTGAAAACTCTAATTTAGTTTCCATGTGAGCAAAATTTTTTCTTTTTTTGGAATAAGTAATAGCATATCATTAATAAACCGCGGGCGCAGCCCTAGTTCACAGGGAGTACTATTTTCAGACAAAGAAAAAGAAAATTAAAAAAGATTCCGGGCCTATTTTCAGAGCTTGAACTTTTCAAAAGTTGTAGCTTTTTTTAGAAGCAATCCTTGAGCTGTTTTCCAAATGCTACCTAAAAAGGCCAAGGCACTTCATCAAATTGGCAAAAAGCTAAAACATCCTTGGGTTACCAAACAGTCTGCAAGTAGCTATTGCTTAAGCTTAAGCATCCTTGGAAAGGCCCCACCAGAAGGGGCCCAAGAGAACATTGAAACTAATTGCTTTTAAAAACAAAGAACAAAGATCTTCCTCAGACCTCTGTATCCACAATGGAATACACAGATCATTCTGGAAGGTCAAGATTCAGCAAACCAACCTTGGTCAGTTTTTCTCAGGCCCTAGCGCATGGTATTACAGTTACAGAAATAGGCCAGTTTGTATTTTGCAACAAAGATGGTTATGTCATGTGAAGCCATTCTATAAGATAAGCAACATAAAAACTTCTTTTTCTTTTCTTCTTCTCCTTTTTTTTTTTTTTTTTTTTTTCATTTCTTACTTTATTAGGCATTGCATCAGTGCGACTTATGGATAAACAAACAACCAAACAAAGACCATATTCTGCATAGCAAGTCAGATACATACCCAAACAAGTTAAGTCAGGTCGAATTAACTAACAGCATTTGTCCTGAATAAAGTGCTATTATGTTATAATTTAAGCTGTAAATACTCTAATAGTTTATCTCTGCATTTCCCTGACATCCACTACAACATAGCAAGGTTTGCATATCACCAACCTACTGTAAGTTTCATAGATTCCTCATATCTAAATTTCAATTTAGAACAATATTACAAACCTTAAAGAATACAATTATTTAGATCTGCGATGACAATAAGCAATAATAGGCAATACGACAAAGTGTTTGACTCATTAAAGCATTAAATATACTTATCAAAATAAAAAAATTACAGCATTAATTATAGCAACTCCATCCCTTCAAAGAACCACGTGTAGAATTCCTACCCCCTGAGATCCATGCAGAGAATATTGTCTTGCAAAGGGAATTTCGTTCCCTTCCGAAACACTCGTGAAAAAAATTCCATTTCGAATCTCACACCCTCTCTGGTGCCCACGCATGCGACAAGTAAAATACAAGCCGAATTCAAGAAACCAATGACTCATACAACGTCCCTCTTACCCTGAAAGTTTCAGTCAACCAACAGACTAACAACTCCCTTGTTCTCTCTCTGCCCAAGTAAAATCCATGTGGAATACAAAACCATGGACTCAAATAATTTTCCCTGTTATAATTACAATTTCAATGATTCAAATAATGTCCCCTTGTCAGCAGACCACTCACCACAGAGAAGTACAGAATTAAGTGATCTTGGGGTGGTGGACACAGATCAATGCTAATCTTGTTTATACTTAGAAGTAACAAAAAAATATATTGCAGAAAGCACAAAAGGGGCATTACTCTATTATGCAGGGGTTAGACAAAAGGTAATCATGTTTATTTTGAGAAGTTTAGTATTGGATTTACAAATATTTTGATAGGATAAGACTATCTAGTATTTTTTTAACCAAAAAGGGAGGAAAAGCATCATAAATTTAACAGAGACACACCTCATAGGAGGTTTGTGAGCTCCAAAAAGATGGTTCTTTTTCTTTTTCTTTTTTTGGTGTTTTAATGAACCATAACTATTAGAGTAGAAGCATATCATGGAAATCAATAAACAGAGGAGCAACGACAAAAGTCTTCACACAAAATCTATACATCTTTGCTTTAACATATTCATGATTTGTATGTTCCATGTGGAGATCGAGTAAAGATCAGTAGACAGGAGAAATTCCTAAAATAACGACTCTCAAATTCATCATCATTACGAACCACGGAAACGAGAAACTTCTCATCAAGATAAACACTTGTCCAAAACAATATTCAGCTTATTAAGGTGAGTCTCTGTTAGCTTTTGTTAACAAAAAGAGTGAAAGTATGACTCAGCAAACGATTCAGAATCTATGTTATTTAGGAAGCAAATAAAATATATTCCATAAGAGTCGAGATATATAATCTTCTTCCTTCTCTTCGCTACTCTCACTGGGCAGCGAAATAAAATCCAGAACTCAAAGATAAACCGAAAAAAGAAATCGAATGAAGAAAACAACAACCAGTGATTAATAAACTCACCATATTTAACATGCAAACCAAGATGTGCACTAAAATCGGAAGAGTGAGAGAGAGTAAAAAAAATTAATTCTAAAAATCTGAATTTCAAAAGTCTGCTATTATGCCGAAAAATGAGTTTCAAGTTAACTGATCCGCATGCAACAATTAGGCTCACTTGACGTAGTTTTCTATTCAAATTAGAGGAACGAAATTTGAATAAAAAAGAAAAATATTTCCTCCTTATTCTTTGCTTTGTCCTTAATTTCCATGCCATCACAGAGTTACTTTATCACCAACAGAAAATTTCACTTTTCCACTTCACCATCTCCACATTTACTCAGCAAAGAAAATTAGCAAACAACAGTTAATGAAGCACAAGATTCAACACAAGAAGCGCGATTTTCTCATCCTCTCCCCCCAACATTTTCTCACAAACCAATTACAAAAAGTCACAACAAACAAACACCGAAACCGAACCTTCTTCGGTGCTCGCATCGAGAAAGGTGCGCGAGTGGCTCCTCTCTCCGCCGGAACACGCCACATTATTCTCGGCGGAGTCCTTGTCCTGAACCAACTCCGCCATGGCTCTCACCTTCAGCGATTGAATAGGACACGGAAAAACCGGCCTCCGAGCACCGAATCGCACAGAGACCGAACAAAGCCTAGAAGAAGAAGAAGAAGAAGAAGACGATAAAAAAGAAAGCGAAACCCTAGGTGTTGATGTGAAGAATGCGTGCGAAGCCGTAGCTGATAGGATAAACATATTAGTCTAAGGCTTTGATTGTTCTCTTTGATTGCTTGAGGAGCTGAGGTGTGTGGATGAGACTTTGAGACTCAGAGAGAGTGAGAGAGAGAGAGGGAGAGAGGAGGGGGATTCGGGATTGGCGGGCGCACGTGCTTTTTATCGCTGGGAAGAAACGACGTCGTGGAGTGTACGAGGCGCTGAGGCAGATTCTGAATGTTGTTTTGGATTGGTGACAGAGGAGAGACACGTGGCAGGGAATGGAGGATGCAGATACAGGGGAAGTAATAGTGGCGGTGGGGCCTGTTTGTCTTCAAAGTTCAAACTAGGTTTTGATGGGGAGGGGTGTGGGGTACGGTCGGAACCATTGCTTTGTCCTCTAGTTTTGCTTCTTCTTCTTTCTCTTTTTTTTCTTTTTTTTGACATGCTCTAGTTTTAGTTTTCTTATGTTTTCTTTTGCCTTTTGGGATCCGTTTGGACTGTTTCTTTTGAATCTTGATCGTTGATCTGGGTGGACTGTGGAGTCTAAAATATAAGTTTTTTGTTATACGTAAATGTTTTTCATATTTGGTTAAATGGCATTTGAATTTATGTGTTTTGTAATTTTTTTATATAATAATGTTAATTTATTCTCAAATAAATTACTTTTTTTTCTTTTTTTATCTGTTCAAAGAAGGAAAAGGGTTACAACGGAATCTTTTCTATTTTTAATTCTTAAAGAGAAAATAAGAGAAAAATGAGTGAGAACGTTTTCAAACACATAATTTGAAGCGACTCATTTATTAATATGAAGTGCACGTAAATGTACAAATCTTCTTAAGGTCTTCAATACAGCCCATTTGTGGAATGAGAAGAGCGGCTGATTGCTGTCGGAATGGATGGGGGTTGGTAGACCATTCTGTTGACAGATGGGGAGAGTTAATAGCTAAAAGTAGCTTTTCTAAATGTCATTATATTTCTTATATGTAGGCAAAATTCTTCTTTTTTTTCTTTTTTTCCTTTATTTTTTTTTTTTTTTAGGAAAGTTAAAACTTTCATTACTGAGAAAAACAATACAACAGACCACACCATAAAGGCAAACATAATCGACCATCCCAAGGGTGTACAACCAACATCGGCCAAAACTCATGTAACTACAGACAGTTGCTACTAAACAAATCTAGCCAACAGAATGGTGCATATGCGTTGACATAAACATTTACTTGAACAAGGAATCGGTCACACATTCTAAGCTACAATCAATGACTAGATTAATACAATCACAGAGCAAACTGTCATAAGAAACACCCAACAACAAAAGATCAACACGGAAAACCAGCGTCGGAAAACGCCGTCACCGACGGCGGCGCGTGGAACACGCGCGCCCCGCCAGGGACCTCCCTCTTCAACTGATGACCTCCGAAGACACCCAATCCATCGAACACCACCAGCCGCACCCTCTAAGTCATGTCGTAGCCCTCACGCGCCGGTACAGGGAGTGACCTCCATGGTGCGTGCTGGCCACGGGCGTCACGGCCGAGGTTGGAGGCTGCTGAACCAGAAGAGGCCGGCAACTACCACGGAGAGGTGCGTGTCTTGAGAAACCCGGCCGAAGTGAGTAGATCTAACTCCAAATAAACACCAAGGTAGCACGGTCAAATGCTTCGTCGGATACACACCAAGAAGCCGCTCCTTAACACCAACACTCCCGATAAATCTTCTGTCAAGGGACTACAACCACCACCAAAAAACCGGTGGGACAAAAACCCAAGAACCCTAATGGCTGGGAAACACCTCACATTCACAATAACGAAAAAAAAAAAAAAAAAAAAAAAAAAAAAAAAAAAAAAAACTCCATAGCCCAAGAAATGCTAAGAGATAACCACCCCCAGGAGGGGAACGTGGAAGCCCCCCATCCCCCTCCCTAAAAAAAACCTCCTCAAAGACTCTCTCTCTCTAGAAAACTCTCGAGACCCTCTCTCTCTAGGTCCTATTAGGCAAAATTCTTAAAAATTCACTTAAATCAATTTTTTTTCCCCTAAATTAAGAAAATATCAATATAACTAAAAGTTATACCCTATATTTAGGGAAGCAAAAGTAGTTTCCTTAGTATTATTTTAATATAAAAAAATTTATCTTTCCTCTCTCAGTCCTATAACATTTTTTGAAATAATATTTAAATGACTTATCTTTCTTTTATCTTTTTCTTAATATTTAATTAAATAATACTTAAATGGTATAGATAAATAATAAAGGAAGCTATTGTGGACTGCACCCACATAAAAAAACAAAAAGTAGTTTAATTCCTTAATTGAGAAAAAATTTAAGCAAAGTTGTTTCTAATGCTCTAAGATGATCGTCAATAAGTCACCTTCAATAATTAGCTAATAGCAGCCTTGGTGGGCAACAAGGTAAGTAAACTCCTTTCGAAATTAGTTAAAAGTTTTATCACATGGTTTATTCAAACAAAAATTATATTTTTTTTCCTAAGTTATGAAATTGTGTTATTTTCATATAGTGATATGATCCATAGGTTTACCTAATGATTTCATGAAATGTTTTACTTACAAAAGAGTTGCATGGATTGTATCAAAAGAAAATATAAAGAGCAAGCACCATGATGATTTTTATTGTAGTACACATAAAGAGACAAAATTGCACGTGCTAAAGCAAAGCACGAAAGTTTATGAAAAGTTATTACATGAAAATTTTATGAAATATTATGGATAGTCATGAAATGTTATGATTAACCATGTGCATATTTTTAGAAATTAGTTATAAATTGATTTGTAGTCAATTTTTACAAATTAGTCTAATAAAGGGACATATGTTCTATATCATATGAAAAATACGTGTTTTTTTAATAGCATGACACATGTCACTTTATCAATATGGTTTGTAAGATTTAGCTACAAATCAATTTGTAGCTAATTTTTATCCATTTAGCCTCACAAACTGACAACCATGATATTTAAGTACATCAAATTACTATTTATATATATATTTTTTTGTAATTAAGTCTTTCCGCTAAGGGTGCGTTTAGGATTGCGATTTCATAGATAATAAGTGCGATTTTAAATCAAATCGTAGAACATAAATCGTTTGGGAACTGCGTTTTTAAAAATTGCAATTTGAAAACGCAGAAAATCTGCTTTTGCAAATCGCAGGGAATATTGTGTTTTTTTAAAACGCAGAATTTTAAATGCTAATTTGCGATTTTAAATGCTGAATTGCGATTTTGCCAAATGCTTAACTGTGTTTTTAAAAATCACTTTTTTCAAATCGCATTTTTTAAAATCGCAAACCCAAACGGACCCTAAGATTGACACCGTTTAAGATTGAAAATAACATTTTTTTTTAATTATAAATAAAAATACCCATCTTATAAGGTATGTTTGACAAGTTACAATAAAATTCAGAATCATGCAACATCATTTCCAACCATATTTTTACATTTTTTTTAAAAAAAATCATCATCAAAATATTTTAATTTTTTCACTTTTTATTACATCTATCTCTTTCTACTGACTTTTAAAATTAACTTTTTACTATTCGGCAAAGTACTTAATTTGTCAAATATATCCGTAGCTTTGACAATTGACGTTACTTGTAATCACCCTCTACACTTTCCCAAGAAAACGGTCATGCGCAAGCTGTCACGAAAGGTGCCAAAATGGCACATTGATATTGTCAGGATTGAGTCTCGTACAAGTGACGAGGTAAGGAGTGTGACCGTTGTTATTGTAGGAGGATAGAGGATGACACGTCGTAGTTGGGTGGAATTTTGACAGAGACAATGCTGAGGATTGGTATAAAATTATCATTAATGAATGAGACGGCAGTAAAATACACAAAAATCTTTCTTGTTAATCCCTCCCAACCTAAGTTCTGGATAGGGTATCCTATCCTGTTATCTTACTGGAATTCGATATTTTTTTTATTTTTATTTTTTTTTTTTTTTGCTTATTTTATATGGAAACATAGACCAATAAGATAAATTGGGCCATTAATACTTGACAGAAATTTCCTTCATATGCTTGGAGAAAATTTTCTTCAACTCACTCTAATAAATGCCAAGTATTTTCTTACATATAAGAGGCACATAATTTTTTTCTTTTTTTTAACATATTTAACACCAGTTAAATAAGATTTTATTTCACTTTTTCAAAAACAAAAGGAATTTTATTTCACTTTTTATAAATTTGTCTTAGAAAATCAAACTATCCAACAAGAGCAAATGTTCTGTTGGACAATGTTGCTTCATGTCAAGATAAGTTGGACAATTCAAAGTGTTGAGACAGTTTCCGGTAGGTGACGTGTCGGACAGAAGTTGGTCTAAGTTGCTCCCGGTTGTATCTGATTCACCTGAAAAGTAAAGCTGCGTCGGGGGGTTCCGACAACCCCACTCCGATGCTTAAGTAAGTGTATGGTTCTGAGAATAAATACGCAGAATAATGCCAAAGAGACTGATTAGCATGTACCTTAGCATCTAAAGTAGTTCTTGTGTTTATAGAGGCTGTGGAGCAGTTCCATTAGCTTCGCAATTCGTGCACGAGGCGGTTGAAGGAGACGTGGCTCCATGTAAACGGATGTTCCGGGTTCCGTAGATCTCGGTGGCATCATGGGGTCCCACGACATGCATCGTATCCCTAAAGTTCCGGGTACCGCCGAGAAGCATGACTTCCATGACGTGCATCGTGTCCCTTAGATTCCGGGTACTGCCGAGACGCTTGCAGATGCGGATACCAACTAGTATTTGGATCGCCAACTCAGGCCAGTTGCAACAGACTTGGGCCCAAGTGGCCTCAATGGGCCCGGGTAGATTATGCTCTTTTTGATATTTTGGGCCTGGTCGGGTGGATCAGAGAGGGCCCACTTCTCGGATTGGGCCCAACTGCCGAGAAGATCTATATTTGTCCCAACACAAAGAACAAGGATAATGATAGAATCATGTGAAGCTTAGTTTATCTGATACATTTGTAATTTTCGGTTTTTAAGAATTCCATATGCTCTATTGTTGATGCAGGGTGGCATAGTGAGTTTGCAATTACAAACAATAATAGAATCACAACTCTTCTCAAATCATGATTCTATCATAGAATTGAGGTAAAAGGGATATAAAATCACTTATTGAGTGTTTTATATTGATAACATGGTAAAAATAAATTAGATGGAGGCTAAAGCCATCTTAATATGCTTATGTAAAGCATAAATTCGAAACCTAACAAATAATAAATAAAAAAACGAATATAAGTACTTTACGGTATGAACAATTTGCCTATTGTGCTGTTGGAGATGCTCAATCAATAATAGATTTCCCTCTCCATAATTGTCCTCTGACGTGCCACGCCCTTCCTTATTGGGCATATTCTGGCAGTACAAAATATCTGGCTCAAGCCTCGTGGTTTTTTTTGTTGACAACCTTTGACTATGGTCGGCTCGATATATTTTGGAGCCTTAGGCAACAAGTTTAAGTGAGACATTTTATTTAAAATTCATTATTCTCGTTTTTTGGGATACAAAATTACTTATTAAGTTTTTCATTTAAGTTTTTTTAACATTTCTTTTTCAATTGATAATAGGCCTTCAATTTAGAGATTTTCTATATCTCATTCTATTTTGAACGTTGATAATTAAGGCTTTCAATTTTTATTTTTTTTTTGAAATAAGTATCTATTAATATTTTGTAATTTGAGGCTTTATTAAATTGGAGCCTTCCATTATATTAATGCATTTCTTAATTTTATTTTTACCATAATTTGGGACTTTATTAAAGTGTATCGATGGTAATTAAGGCTTTCACTTTATTTTATTTTAGAAATAAATCTTTGTTAATATTTCTTAATTAATCCGTTTAAAGTTCCACCCTGCCTTTGTCCTCTAGCAAATTAACCATAATGGGGCAAGGGTGGGTGGATATTCAATGTGGTGCACCTCCATATATCTAGTGTGGTCTGTGTGCCTTCAGGTATGTTCAGAGGGCTGGAGACTGGAGTGGGAGTCGTGCGACTCTCTGGCTAATCTAATTTCTTTTTCTTTTCTTTTTTTTTTCACTCGAGCAAAAAGTAATGGTAGTACAAATAGCCTTATCCAAACTAAAAATAAAAGGAAAATGTTAGTTTTATAATACCTACACAACATAGGCATAACACCCTCTCACATGAGGATAAGCCTTAGTGTGTGAGCTCCACTCTCATATGAAGAGATGTTGTGCCCATGTTGTGTGGGTGTTGTACAGCAATCAAACCCCAAACAAAAAAGAAGAACATGAAGTTACACACAAACATGATACACGTAAGATAAAATACCATATATATATATATATGAATGTTGTTTTATGTGTTGAATTATTTGTTAATATCTTTGTTTTAAGAACATAAAATAAAAGACAAATAACAAAATTAGGAACATAAATTTTTTATAAATCGGTTTGGAATAAATTTTATTCAACCCACATATAAAATTGATATGTGTCCCTTGGCATGTGAGATACACATGTTCATTTAATAAAATGTACTTCTCACATGCTTTTTTAATAGCATTAATAAAAAAAATATATGATTTTTTATATGTTTAAATGACATATGTCACTCTTCTACGTGGATTGTACGAAATTTCTTACAAATTAGTTTGTAGGAAATTTCTGCCCCAAAATTAGTTACGGTTAAGTTTGAGTTAAGCAAATGGAGAGAAATAGACCCGAAACAACCCCTAAGCTGATTTTTGGCCTCTTCCTTCCCTGATGTATCTCATAAAATATATAGCTAGAACCTAAAAAAAAAAAATTATATTATTTTTAAAAATAATAAAAATCCTCACTTTCATGTAGTGAGATCCAATATCTATTAGTTTTTGGCATAGAAGTGTAGCTATGCGGGCTAGGGGTGGGCAAAAACCCGCCCACCCGCCCTGCCCCGAAAATCCTGGTTTTTAGTTTATTTCTTGCGGGTACGAGTCCAAATATGGTATACTCGTGCGGGCAGGGCGGATTGCGGGTTGGGACTTTCAAAAACCCCGGGGACCGCCCCACCCGTAGGAAAAAAAAAAAACCCTATAGCCCTAGAGCATCGCATCCCCTTTTCATTTTTTCATTTCTTTTCTTCTTCAGCTTTCGCCCTGCGCCCTTCGTTCAGCCTCTCTTCTCTTCGTTCAGTCTGCAGAACCAAGTAACAGACTGAACTGGGGAAGAAGATGACGGTTGGTAGCAATGAAAGAAGTGAAAAGATAAAAACAATGAAAGAAGTGAAACTGTGAAAAAAGAAAGCAAAAGAACTAAGATGGGCTTGCGGAGGCTCTAGAAGGGTACATACGTGGCAGTCACTCGTAAACTTGGCATACAGCTGTAAGCCACTGCTTGAAATTTGAAAAGAATCAAAACGTGCAGTATTTTTCAAAACATCAAAATGCAACGCACAGACCCAGTCCTCTTACTTCAATATTTCAAAAAAATTAAATTAAATTAAATTTACTTCAGTGATTGGTTGAAAAAAAGTTGGGCATAGGGACAATTAATGTTTTGCACAAAGATTAATGGACAAAATATTAAACTAATTATCACTAAATAAGACACCAAATCAAACCGTGATTATCACTAAACAAGGATTTTGTCTTTTTCCTTTGCACCGATCTTTCGTCTTCACCTCTTCTTCTTCTTCTTTTTTGATCTTCAATTCTAACAAAACCATACATCATCACGAAAACAGCCAATTCCACCTCCAACGACGCAAGCACACTATTAAGTATTAACTCAGTACTCTCTCTGCCATTAATTCTTGCCACCACCGTTCGTTTGAAGATGTTTGCCGGATTTTCACCCCGTCGGTCACTAGATCGGCCTTTGTCGGCCAATCCAACTCGAAAAAGCTACCATTGAAAGATTCTGTTGGATGGACCCGCCCCGCCCCGCCCCGTCGACCCGCACCCCCCCGCCCTGCATGTACCCTCCCCGCAATCTACCCGCACCGCACGGTTATCCCCTAAAAATTACGGTTTACGAGTCTAAAAGGTGAAACCCGCATGGCTGCGAGGCGGGGCCAAAAAGGGCGGAAAACCGCCCCCCGCCCCGTGCCCACCCCTGCCTATGCCTCCCCTTTATTTACATTGTCAATAAAGTCAAAGGCATGATGGTCAAAAGGTAAAAAGTCTATGGCATGTACATGTGCAGAAGTTTAGCCATGCCTCCCCTTGATTTTCAGTGTCAATAAAGTCAAATGCGTGATGGTGAAAAGGTAAAAAGTCTATGGCATGTGTTTCATGCGCAGGGAAGTCAACGAAAGCAAACCCATTCCACTTAATTATGCACGTGATTAATTAACAGCTTTCGCATTTCTTGCAAGATTCATCTTTTTCACTCATGGTAGATACGATATGTGGAGCTATGCATTTCCCTCTTTCCAAGTAAGCGATACTAACAAAGCTTTCGTTGTCAAATTTGGAAGGCAAATTTTTCTTAAGAGTGTTGTTAGGGTTATTGTCATGTCAATTACGTAGATTTAACTCTTTCTTCCAACGTTAGTGTTTCTGTTCATTCCCGTCGCTTTGACCACTTCTTTTGTTGTTGCCTCCGCACGGACCGCAAATGCATTTTGAGGAACCCAAAATTGAAGAAGCCCAAGAGTCAAGAGAGCAATAGACTTCTCTTCTCCCTTCTATCTTTAACACAACAATAGCAGATGTTGTTCTGTTGGACAATATGCTTGATGTCAAGAAAAGTTGGACAATTCAAAGAATTAAGGATAATGATAGAATTGTGTGAAGTTTAGTCCATCTGATACATTTGTAATTTTCGGATCAAATGCGTTCAGATTGTGGAGCCAACGACCCACTAAGAGCACTAGCAGCAGATTTTCAACCAATTTCTCTATATTTAGGGAACAAAATTACTTTTTGCTTCCCTATAAAAAAATACCCCACAATAGATTTCCTTACTTTTCCCTATATCAATTAAATATTATTTTTCTCCCTTTCCTACTTTTTCACTCTTTCCTATATCAATTAATTATACTTTTTTTATATTAAAATAATACATAGGGAATGAATAGTAGACATGTATACATAGGGAATCACTATTCATTCCCAACCCCCTCAACTAAATATAGGGCATCTGCTGTGGGAGGTTTTTTGATGTTTTTCATGAAATTTTCCCTAAATATAGGGAAGGGAACCAATATAGGGTAACTGCTACTAGTGCTGTAAGCCGCTTATAGTTTTAAGAAACCCATATGCTCTGTTCTTGATGCAGAGTGACGTAGTGAATTTGCAATAGCAGACAATAATATAATCATAACTTTTTCAAATCAATATTCTATCATGGAATGGAGGCAAAATGAATAGAAAATTATTTATTGAGTGTTTCATATTAATAAACTGATAAAAATATATAAGCTACCTGGAGGCAAAAGCCATCTTAATAGGCTTATATAAAGCCTAAATTCGAAACACTAAAAAATAATAATAAAAAAAAAAACGAAATATAAACACTTTACAGTACAAATAATACAAAACGTCAACTTTTGCCCAATAAGCGTTAGAATTACGAAATGTTCATGAAATACAAAATTGTATTCATCTGAATAAGCTTTCCAACGCTACCAAATTTGTCTCAATCTCATGTCAAAATTAGAAGATGTGATTTTTTTAAGTAAAACGGGTTTAACAAAAAACTGATAAAACTGGCCTGCATCATTTTCACCGGGTTTGAGAGAATTCGTTGTCAAATTCAAATGATTCTTGCCATGATCCTTTGGATGCCCAATCAATCTATTCCATCCCTTTCTCTTCAAAAGCAAAACAATGTAATATCCACGATAAATAATTATTTACTAATCACCACAAGACTATGATGATTTACTTGAAAACTTTTTGCACAAGATTCAAACAAATCTAGATTCACACAATTGTCACACATTTTCTCATGTTCATGCACAATTAGTATCTCCCAAAATGGATCAACGATCTCTTTACTTTTAAATATAAAATTATTTCCCCATAAAAATCATCAAAAGCATTGACATTAAGATAATTTGATATAATATTTTATACCCAAAGGAAATCAACTTCGTTAACATCAAAATTAAAGACTTCACTTTTAGGGCTTTCATCAAGCACATGATGTATAGAACTCTCATCAACAAAATTTTCAATATTATCTGAGAGATTTACCTTTTCCAACGATTTCTCTTTCTAAGGATAAATGTCGTAGATTAGTGTAGAGACTCAATCTACTACAGATTATTTCTCTTAATCATATGACAAATAACATCCTACAAGATCTTCATCATTGATATCGATATCAAAATGTTGGTAGAGAATCTCAATCCACGAATCTTTGTGAAGGATCTTTAACATCTTCATGTTCAACATCATCATGAACATTTCCATGTTTGAACTCCTCATCAACGAACTCGTCTTCTTGGAGCTCTTCGTCAACAAATTCATCTTCCTCCTCCACATAACAAGGATTTGGTAGATGAATTTGAGGCTCGCTAATAACGGTCAAGGTGGCCCACCGCAGCCCGTACCTTCATCATTTGAGATCGTGCCTCACTAAAGGTAACCACATCATCCTCATCTACGAAACATGGAGTTGGTTGACGGCGACGACCGTTAGTAACATCCATGGCGTCAAATTGGTCAGATAAGGCTCTGATTTGCTCCATTAGTTGCCTAGGTCGCGCAACAAATTGCTCTTCCCCGTGATGCGAACAAACCACCAGTCGTTCATCACGCGTTGTTTCTTTGTGCTCATGCACAACACCAAAACTTGCATATCTATTTCCTCCGTCGCGGTTTTTTTTTTACGCCATGGCAGGAAAGTTGTTGGGCTTGATACCAACTAATGCAAGGTGGTGTAGTGGGTTCGAAATAGTAAACAACAATATAATCACAACTAAGGTGTACAAACGGTTATAATTGGCGGTTATTGGCTAAAACCGCTAACCGTCTAGGCGGTTATTGAATTTTACCAATCGCAACCGCTAACCACATAGGCGGAGGCGATTGTTGAGTAGATAACTGGCGGTTATATAATCGCTTTTTTTCAATTTGGGTTTTGGGCCAATTTTTAACCGGTTTTGGCTACTTTTGGGTCGGATTTTGGTTATAAATCCAAAATAGTAACAAATCTAAATACAAATATAACAAATCCAAATAACCAAATACAAACAAATCCAAAACCCAAAACCCAAAACATTACAAATTTAAATATAAATCCAAAACATTACAAATCAAAAATTATATTTTAATATATATAAATAATAAGCGGATAGCGGTTATTAACCGCTGTTCCCAAATCCTATAACCACTAATCGCTTCTACCTAGACAGTTAGCAGTTATTTATAACCGCTTTTGAAAGCGGTTATACGGTTAAGCGGTTATAAGCAGTTAACGGTTATAACCGCTCCGTTTGTACACCCCTAATCATAACTCTTTTCAAACAAAAATTCTATTATGGAATCGAGGCAAAATGGATAGAAAATCACTCATTGAGTATTTCATATCGATAAACTAATAAAAATACATAAGCTGGAGGCTAAAACCATCTTCATAGGCTTATATAGAGCCTAAATTTGAAACCTTAAAAAATATTAATAAAAAACGAAATATACACACTTTACAGTACAAATAATATAAAACGTCAACTTTTGCCTGGTAAATGTTAAAATTACAGAATGTTCATGAAATACAAAATTGTATCCCCTTTGAATAAGCTTTCCAATACTACCAAGTTTGTCTCAATCCAATGTCAGAATTGTAAGATATGATTTTTTAAGTAAAACGAGTCTAACAAAAAACTGATAAAATTGACCCGCATCATTGAACGTTGAAATTACAAAATGTTCATGAAATACAAAATTGTATCCCTCTGAATAAGCTTTTCAACTTCACTAAGTTTGTCTCAATTTGATATCAAAATCAAAAGATATGATTTTTTTTAAGTAAAACGAGTCTAACCAAAAACATATAAAACTGGTCCGCATCAGATCTTCTGATGCAGAGAAGCATATTTGCTTGAGAGACTTGCTGCTGCCGTGATTCCTAATGGGATAGAATGTCCAGGTATATGAGATAGTTGCGAACGTGGAATTAATAGATCATCACATTGGGTGACTAATGTCTCTAACATTAGTGGATGGAGAAGTTAACGGGTGTTAGAGATGTATTTTTTTTTTTTTTTTTTTTTTTTTTTTTTTTTTTTTTTTATGTTTGATGCGACCGAAAATAATGGTCAAACCGAAAACATTTTCGGTTTGGCCAGAAAAGCTTCTTTAATTTATATTTTTTTAAAACTATAAACCATTTTTCGATTTTGAGTTTTTCTTCTCAAATTGCTGAATTTCGACAAACCATTGTTGAAAACTATTGGACCATCGCCGGAGTTTGCTGGGCCTCCACCAGAGGTTGCCGACTGTTTACCATCGTCCTTCGTTTTTCATGAAGTGAGGTTTTTCATGAAGCAGATGAAACTTCACAACAGGTGAGCCTTTACCACAATAGCTCAGGAATAAAAAAATTTTTAAAAAAAAAAAGAAAAAGAAAAAAAAGGTGAAAGAAGAAAGAAAGAAGAAGAAAAGAAGAAAGAGGACCTTTACTAAATTACTACAATGGCCACAATGCCCAAGGCCTTTACCAAAGACCAGTGCTTATTATGAAGTATCATGCGTTATCACTGAGAGACGGTTTACAATAATAGGATTTATTTATTTATTTTTAAAAAGGAAATAATCAAGGGGATATCCATATATATACTAAAGAAAAACAAGAGCTTATTTTATTTAAAAACTTATCAAATATTTAAGTAAGACCTTATACTAACATACTGATAGACTATTATCTTAAAAACTTGAAGAAAAAAAAGGGTTTCAGAGGCTTTAAATATTACTTTTTATGAAATCACTCTTTAAGATTTAAATTTTATCAATTTACCAGGTCAGAATCGTTACCAAATAATAATTCTTTCCAATCGACCCTACTATTTACCACAAACCCCACTACCACATCTGCAACACCACTAGAACCACTGCCCCTACCACCACAACATCATACCAAATATTTAAATCCAAGCTGAATAATGTTCTCCATAAAACTCCTGGCCTCCTGATTCCTACAAATTACGCATGAGACAGCAGAACGCCTATTAACTATGGATATATAACTCTATATTCCCAGTCTAAAAAAAATAACTATATTCTTTCAGAGAAACAGTTCCAATAAGGACACACAAAGGTAATAAACTGTAACTATAGTGCTACAGATAAATGAAAAAAAAAATCTACTGTTTCAACAAACGGCTGTGTCTTCTATATGCCCAACCATTCACCTTTTTCCCTAATCAAAGCACAATTGTGTAATTTTTGGACTGGACGTAGCAACTTTTGTTCTACTGTTCATAGAATAAAGACAGACCAACTAAGCTTTTTTCCACCTTTTTTCTTTCAGGTACAAACTAATGAGTAATGACTAGACAAAAGAACAACCAGGATAAGTGCGACAAGAGCAAAGTAGAAAGACCAGGTCCTACAAAGAAGCAAAACTCCAAATATACAAATTTAAGCCCCTGAGAAAGCAAGGAAGCTACTTACCTAAAAAAAAGACGCTTAGTGGCGACCAAATCTTGTTAAGGTGTATGTTTCTTTGATGTGCAAAATTTCTGATGTTAAATCCATTTTTCATAAATAGTGACCTCCGCGAGTTACAAACTAAGAAAAATTGCTGCATCAATGGCAAATAACTGTTTTATGGCTGATTCTAGTTGTAAAAGTACAAGGAAACACCATTATAGAACACTCAAAGATGGTGATTTATCCAAGGAAATTCATAATAACCAAATGGAGCACCAAATTGCAGAGAACAAAATCCGCAAAAGCACGCTCTGGCGGCAAATCCTGCAAGTTGAAGGAACATATAACAAGTAAGAATGAATTATTATCAGGATCGTTATAGTGTACATTTATTTGTTTTGCATTTCTTGTTGGTTGCTATGGTTCCAGCAAAACAATTGTACGAATTACCAAAGCACACTAAATTTAAATTCCTTTACCAAGTTGTACTCAAATTTATTTCCTCCACCCTTTGAGCAACAATCAAAGAACATGAGGAAAAATGTAAAGGAAGAAATCTTACCTTGAAGTCCTTGTTTTCTTTGTTCACTTGGATGCGGAGGCAAACTGCATTCAAGGAAATCAATCAGCCTCGGAATCATTTTCTTTAGGGGAAAAAAATTACTGCAACAAAGGATGTGGAAACTTCCTGCTGCTCAGTGAGGTGGCTTTTCTTAAGACTGCTATGTGTCCATAATCACTCAAAGGTGAAGAGAGTCAAATTTCAAAACACCAGGTATTTTGCATTTTGCACTGAAACAGTTGTTCTCTATAGTTTATTTTGGACCACATTGCTCCATTGGCTATACTTCAGTCTTCGGTATCTCTACTTGTTCTTATCTGGTTCTCCACACTCATCCCCCTCTTCTACCCCCAAACTGTCCTAATTAAAATATGACCCTTATTGACTTGCAAACTCTAAGAAAGTATTAAATTAAGAGTAAAGCTATATACCACACCACTATCTCACTATGCTGATGTGGCATTGTCAATCCACCCTTAGATCATCCCTTATTAAAAGAAAAATAAAAAACCGAGTGATAGATTAGAAAAGCCACATCAGCATGTGGGATAGTAGTGCAATAATGGTGTGGTATGTAGCATTTCTCTTAAATTAATTTCTTACACCCCTTCCAACAATATGAGAATTAATATTTTAAATCCGTATTCCGATGGTTTTTTACAATGAAGCAGCCTCTTTCATTGAGAGAATTAACAAATTCAGATATAGATTGATACTGATGCTTCATTCCCCTCATACAGTTGTTCAAGTCATGGAATCTATAGCTTATGAGATTAGTTCACAGCAAGATTTCTCTTTCTGTTGAAGACAAGATTTTTAAGTAGGATTTTAGGTTTCACATTGCTTTTTCCAATTGAGAACTTCATACCCAGGTTTTCATGCAATCTTTTCCACAAACCAAGTGAATTATAAGACCAATTCTAAAATTGTCAAATCAGCATATCTCCACGTGTATTTCTATTACTATCTATCAGCAAATTATGCAGATTGGATGTCATGAAGTACAAATGAGCAAAAAAGAGGAGCAGGTCTAAGAAGCATGGTGGAAATCTGTCATTAACACTAATTCACCTTATTTAGACTTCTTTGGCAGGGAGATCCAACTGCCCCCGATAGCAATAATTATTTATTTATTTATTTCTCACTCTTTGCTTGATCCACTCCTCACAAAAAATTACAGTAAATATCCTGCTTACCAGCAAGGACTGCCGTCCCAACGCAAGAAAGTACACCTGATAGAAACGAGTTGAATGGGAACGATCCAACAATAGCCATGTAAACTACCTGTTCATCAGCAACTAAACATGTCAGAACTCAGAACTGGACCGTATAAATTTAGAACAAGTTAAATCTTCTTTATATATCATTCACACCTGCAGAAAGAATAAAGAATAAATGAGGAATGCAGAACCAATCTCTAATTGCCTAAATTCCTAGTTGAGATTGATCTTCTAGCACTAAAACCTTCCTAAATAAAGATCAGATTCAGAAGCAGACTCTTTCTGATAGAATTTGAATGTGAAAGTAAAAGGCAAAAATAATGAGGCCGTATTCCACAAGAGCCATAAGATATAAATTATGAGTGAAGAGATTTCAGAGCAACAATAGAGCAGCAAGGAAATCAAAAAGAAAATGATCTACCACGAACATAAAATGTAATTCAGGGTATGAGCTATAGTAAGCAACAAAGTTTGTTCAGGGACTATACTAAAGCCAATCTGAAAATGAGAATGGACGAAATTTAAAGGGAAGAAAAAAGAAAGGATAAACACCGAGAAGATGACACAAAGGCCAAGCCTCAGAACAAAGAAAATATAGGCACCCAAGTCATTCGTCCTGAATAATTTTAGAAGAGAATAAAACAACAGAAATATACAAGATCATTCAAAACTACTTGGAATTGTATGCAATTGCTTCTATATTTCATGTATTGATGTACTGTATAATCATGCAGAAAAATAAATGATCAATTGGAATTCTCATCAAGAAATTAGTTCAGAAAAAAGACATGCACAACTAAGCATCTCTAATCAAATAAGTTTCTCAAGCAATAACGAATCGAAATGACAAAAACAACAATGCTAAAATTACTGCTTTACGTTACCAATTTTCTAGGCAACAAAAAAGCGAGCGTTGAATTGGATAAAATCATACGGAACTGACATTGTTCAAACACATGCGTTTCAGCGACCTCAGATCAAGTAAAATTTACACTTACTTGATCTAGAAAGAACAAAAGAAAATGAAAACACAATTATCCGAACAAAATTTGTCAATTTCTATACTTTTCCCAGCATTTCATCGTCAACGAAACAGATATACCCCAAACTCAATATTTTGCAACGACTAATTCATTGACCTAAGAGATCTACAAAACAATTCCATACATAAACTTATTAAGCCGTAGAGTACCTGGATCAGAGCAGTGACGACAGCGAAAGCCACATAGAGATCGATGATCTGCAGAAGAATGCGATTCCGGTTAAGATCTTAACTTTCGTATAGAGAAATTGCGAGAGAGAGAGAGAGAGAGAGAGAGACTTTGAGATTGGTGGGAGTGGCTGCATAGGCAGAACGGAGAGCGTGGATAAGGGCTTGGGCGTCCTTGCTCGTCGACTTCGCCATCGCAAGCCTTCTTCTCGGTGTGCGTCTCTGACAACAAAGCGATATTCAAAGTGGGAGCAAATGCAAAACCCTCCCAGTCTACTTAGGTGAGTCGTTTCACAGGTCGTCGTGTTAGTGTTAGGGGTGATATCGTCATTTACAGGCCCTCATGGGCCTTGCTCATTGTTTTTTTTTTTTTTTTATATGCGATACGAAGGGTAGGGGTCTGATGGGCCTTGCTTAGTTACCCAAAGACAGGCCCATGAAGTTTGTTCTTTCTTTTTCTTTTTTAACTAAATTTAGAAATGAATAGAATTGGAAACGTTGAACTTAAGAGAAAATATCAATACTATTATGTGTTTTGACCCGATATTAAATATATAGTTTCTTCAGTCTTTAATTTTATTAAATAGTTCTTGTGTTTTCCCTTTATCAATGCCAATCAAGTCATTTCATTTAGGGCTCATCACCACCTCTTATAGGCAGATTTCAGCCCTATCCTGACCCTATATTTGCCCCTAATTGAGGGTGGTTTCAGGGACCATCGACAAACGACCGTTAGACGTTAGCTCGTCCACGGGACAGAGACGGGTCATATCCGCCCATAGGGAACTAGTATATTTTTTTAAAGCTCATTCGGCCGTTTAACTTGTTGAAATAGATATGTTAGACAAATTTCCTCATTACTTCCTCTATTTTTCCCAATCTCTCCGAGAAACCAAACGAACCCTACAATGATAAAATCGTAAACAAAAATACGAGATCTAAAACATTAATTTCTTTTTCCAAAAAACAAATAGGACCGGAAAGATTCCAGATGAAAGGAAGGGAATGAAGAAGATAAGAAACAAATAGGAGACATAGTAGATTATAATTAACAGTCCTAACTATCTTTCATGTGGTTTATTCGAGCCCTTAACTCCTTCGTTAGGGTTGGTGCTGTTCTGAGGGACCTGTAGTATGATACCGGTGCCCCGAATATTGCTGTGTACGTATCGTATTCGTTAGTAGTCCGATCGAATTTAAATCCTAGGTGATCTACACCACTAACGAAGATGTAGTTGTAACCTCCATTTGTACATGGTACATTGGTCACCTGTAAAACCATTAGATCCAAGGTTAATCAATAAAAATAAATCTCTTTGACCATGAGGTCAAGTCCGTAAAATAGTAGCCCATAGCCATTATTCGATTATATGGTGTACCATGCCATACGATACAATTATCCAATTGAGAATTGAGGATTGAGGTCAAGTCCGTAAAAAAATTGGGGGGCCAAAACTAAGAAAATAAAAAAAAAATATGGGTAAAATTTTGATTTTTTTTTCTTTTTAGATTTTTTTTTTGTTGGGGGGGGGGGGGGGGAACCTTTGGCTTGGGGGAGCCAAAGAGTAGCTCCGCCCCTTAATGTTGGGGATGATTTTTAAATTTGGAAAAAAAAAATCATATTGACAAGTTTATTTTGATTCATTATGATTTTTGTTTATATCAAATGCTTACTTTGTTTGATTTATTATGATTCGAATTTATAGTGAATGCTTAATCTAACTTAAGATGTCATTAAAATCAAATCTTCAATCAAAACCCATGTTCAATCGACCTTATCTTTTAATTAGTGTTTTATTGTTAAATTTTTCGATTATGATAGTTGATTCTTTACTTAGTTGAGTTAAAAAATGTATCGACATAATAAAATGCTAGGTGGATCCTTGAAGCCCTAGTGCTTTTCCCTTTAATTTTCCTAAGCTCTCTTTTACTTGTTAATTCAATCACTCAATTGCTCAACTTCTTAGTGTAAGAACATTTTACTTGAGTGTCTACCGTTTCTTGTGGATCGACCTCAGGTGTACCGAGAATTTATTACTTAATTACGATAGTCTGCACTTGGGTTTTGCAACATTTTTTACGCAACAATTTTCGTATTGAAACATAAAATAGTAGTTTGCTCAGTTCGTAAACAAATCAAATAGTGAAAAAGAACAGTTCAATAGGCATTTACTTACCTCAGACGATTCTCCTCACTCTCAGACATCTTAACCTTCACGTTGCTGCAATCATACTCTAATATTAGACACAGCCATACTAGAACCTTAATATAGTATGTAAACCCTAATCACGTAATAAAATGATCCTAATAATGCATATTACTGGCTTCGTCGAACTTTTCGTATTGAGATTGATCATTCGACCAACAGAGATCAATCGTTCAATCATGAGGGTGGAACGCCCGGTGACTGTCATAATGCATGAATAACTTAGATCAGCTACACAAACCTACTACATAGCTCAATGATAACTCATAATAATCCTAAAAGGCCAAACAAACAATAATAACAAGCTACAAACACATCCAACCATACCTATGTTACACTTATGCATGATTAAACATAAAACCCTAATATGGTAAACCCAAATGCTTTAAATCCACATGATGCATGTTGAATCTTAAAAATAGTTACTCGTTGTAATAATAAAGGCTAATATAAATACCAAGAACAAGACTAGGTTTAGGGTTACTTTTTATTGAAGATGAAGTCTTTCGAAAATCACATTCTCTCTCAAGAACTCTCTCTATAGGGTTATGGTGTGCGAAATGTGACGCAATTGAGACCAAGGGCTTATCCTATAGGTCCTTAAAGAGTTTTAATTATAGGATTATAACACTTTATTGGAAACCTTTTATACATGAATTAAAATAAGAGTTTTTGGTTTGTAAATTACCATTATCGTTTAAATAAATGTATTTATTTTCGGGGTATTACAAGCTCCCATATTTTGTTCAAATGAAACTAAATTTATTTCAAACAAACCTAATTTAAAACGTGCGTTGAAAGTGAAAAATGAATGAGGAGATATCATTTTCTTCCCCCTTCATTTAATTTTTTGACAGAGAGAAGGGGGGGAGAAAGAAGAGGAGGATCAAGATAGAAAAATGTTTTCGGTGGTAAGTTTCTCTAAATTTTGTTTAATATTAGAGTTTGTATATTTTGTGTTGAATGATTAAAAGGTAAGGTTTAAGTGTGTGTAGTGGTTTTATTGTTTTGTTAAACTTGAATTTCAAATAGATCATTATCTTCTTTCTTTCATTTGTTTTGTTTTTTTTTTTTTGTCAATTTTCTTATACAAAATATGTGAAATATCAATTACACCCTTAAAAAAAATTTAATAAAAAAAAGATAAAATAGAAAACCGAAACTCCCTTTTTTTTTTTTTTTCTTTTTGTTTTGTTTTGTTTTGTTTTGTTTTTTGGTTTTTTTTTAGGGGGTGTCTTATTAGGTGAAATAAATTTCATTTTTCCAATATTTACTCATATTTTGATAAGGTTTTGAGTACACTAATAATTTTTGACACCATCTACTAATTCAACATAAAATTAGTAGGTTAGGTTGAAGAGTTTGATAGTTTAATTAAAACGAGTCAAGTTAAGGTTGACCTATATAATTTTATACCAATATCTTGACACGATCTGAACTCGACTTATGACATAAGGATTGAAATTTTTTGATACAACCTGCAAACCTAACACAAAAATAGTGAGTTATGGTTGAAGGATTTGACTCGTTTAATTAAATAAATCGAATTAGAATTAACTTATATAATCTTATACTCATATTTCAACACAACTCGAACCGCAAATATAAATTAGAACCCCTAATTTTGAGGATATCCGGAATTTTGGAAGTCGAGGGTGAATATAAAGGCTGGACTATTTAATTTTTTGATACAACCTGCAAACCTAACACAAAAAGAGTGAGTTATGGTTGAAGGATTTGACTCGTTTAATTAAATAAATCGAATTAGAATTAACTTATATAATCTTATACTCATATTTCAACACAACTCGAACCGCAAATATAAATTATGGGTAATTACCTTTTCCCCCATGAACTATAAAAAAATGCGCGATGCCCCCATGAACTACCAACTCGACCAAAATAGAGCATTCAACTACCAAAGATAACCATTTTCCCCCATTCCGTCAGTCACACGCCGTCAGGGGCGGAGCCAGCTTTTAGGCTTTGGGGGGGGCCAAATTGAAAAAAAATAATTTGGGGGGGCCAAAACTACAATTTTTTTAAAGAATAGGGGTAAAAATTATATATATATTTTTTTTTGGGGGGGAGCCCTTTGGCTTGGGGGGCCCAAGCCCCCCCAAGCCATAGTGTGGCTCCGCCCCTGCACGCCGTTTTACCTTCATTTTCTTCCTCTTTTTCCCCTATGAACTACCATTATCTTCCTCTTTTCCCCCCATGAACTACCATTATCTTCCAACATGCCCCCATATAAAACGGCACATGACCCGTTAACCGTTTGTTTTAACCCCTTTGACTGACGGAAGGAGGGAAAATAGTTGTCTTTGGTAGTTGAATGCTCTATTTTGGTCGAGTTGGTAGTTCATGGGGGCATTGCGCATTTTTTGGTAGTTCATAGGGAAAAAAGTAATTACCCCTATAAATTAGAACCCCTAATTTTGAGGATATCCGGAACTTTGGAAGTGAGGGTGAATATAAAGGCTGGACTATTTAATTTAAAATTAAAATTAATATTTTTTTTTTCCGCCTAATACCAAAAATTTGTGTCGGGAAGTTTTTTATTTTTTATTTTATTTTTTTTTGTCGCGAGAGTGTTGTTGTGACTTGTGAGTCACTCGAAACAATAGAAGGCCATTGCTCGACCATTGACCACGCAGATACAGCTTCGCTGCTCACCGAAATGGCGTCGTTTTTGTCCTTCCCTGTACTTCCCTCGCTTCCCTACTCTCCCACCAGAGCTTCCTTTCGTACCCGCCCCACCTCGCCTTTTCAGAACCGGTCAGTTCGCCCTCACTCACACTCACACTTTCTAATTTTTTTTTGATAAAATAATTTTTGATTGGATTATGATTTACAGCTCTATTGCATGTGATTGGCTATAGATATATTTTTAACTATTTTTGTTTTTTGCTTTTTATTTTTTAATATTAGTTTAATTGATGGAAATTTTGAGCTAGAAATTGAATGCAGTAATTTTGAGAATCACAGATTCATAAACAGCTATGTTTTCTTTTCTACGAATTTAGAAGTGCTTTGAAGCTTTTGAAATTGATGAAATTGTTAATTTTCTATTGATTTCTGAAGTAGTACTAATCATTTGGCTAGAGTCATTATTTCCATGAATGAATGCCATTCTCATACAATTAATCCTAAAATTGAGCTTATTATAGTCGACAAAAGGTCTGTGCTTAGTGCAACTTTAGAAGCAATGCACGTGTAGCTGTTTTTAAGAAAATAAATATTTGCTTTTTCTTGGTTTGAACTCATGACTATTGCTATGATACCACGTTAAGTTGATAGAAAATAATGAATTTAATTATTCAATTAATATTTTAACAAAGAAATTGATAGGGCTTGCATTGTTTGGAGGTTGAAAGTTGAGTTAATGATCACATATCATAAATTAATAGGACTTGGTGGTAAGTTGTGTGCAGGTTTGGTGTGAGATGCAGTTATGCAGAAGCAACTGAAAGGGGTGACTCTAAACCTGATACAATAGATGTTGTAGCTGATGTTAAGTCCGAAAGGGTATGTGAGACTTAGCTTAGTCGTTTATTCAGTTGAAATTGATCAGAAAAATATGTGGTTTGTTTTTGGCTACTTATTAGGAGACTTCTCACTAAGTGCTTTTCTTAATAGATTGTAGTCTTAGGAGGCAGTGGTTTTGTGGGTTCTGCTATATGCAAGGCAGCGGTATCGAAGGGCATAGAGGTCATAAGTCTAAACAGGTAAAAGGGAAAAATGTCTTTATCCAATTTGGGATCTATAATTTTGCTTTGCTTTCTTTCCCCTTTCTATTTAGCTGTTCTCATCATGTAGAATTTTAAGACACTCTGATCAAAGAAATTTATTGGCATTGGTTGACCTCTTTTGCCCTAGTTTGCATTCTTGGTATTTGAAAGTTTTCTCAATTTTACAGGTCGGGCCGTCCTAATTACCCAAATTCATGGGTAGATCAGGTAAATTGGATAGCAGGTACATGAAATTCTTTACGCCCCCTTGAATGGGTAGTAATGTCGTAACTTAAACCAGTTTTTGATGCAATAAATCAAGTATCAGTTTTGGAATTTATATCAGTACTTGTATAAGAGTCTCACCCACCTCCAGTAAAATGAAATAGTGGCAATCTGAAATAGAGCTTACAAAACAAAATGATGTTTGCTTCCAAACATTGAAAATGTAGGATTACATGTATTGATTTGGTTTTCACAAATTTGTTTGCCCTTGGGATTAGGTTCATCTACTAAGAAGCAAATGGTAGTTATGGATTTCAAGATAACATTAAAAATGCAATAATAATTTCAATAATACCAATTTATTCCTGTCTCTGATAATGAAAAGTTCGATACCAAATCAAAGTTTTGACATATATGGCCTTTATTTGTGGATTCTATTAGTCAATAATTTTTTGAAATGCTTATTGTGTTTTAAATGAACTTTTCTTTCCAAGTAATAAGAAAAGGGAATTTTAACGAAAGCTCTTGTGTATATGAATGCAACACACATATACACACACACACGCACGTATCGTGTGTGTGTGTATATATATAGCTAAACATATGTTATTGCTTGCTTGAATTTATTGTGCAAATTTCCCTATGACTTCTTTCGTATACTTTTGTTGTGTGTTTTATTTATTTATTTTTATTATATATATATATTTTTTTTTCAGTTAATCATTTTCAGATGCAACATTAAAAACTTTATTATATGATTAGAATCATGTTCCTCTGACCTTAGTCTTACTCTCCGCAATTATATGCTTATTTTTCCATGGATGCGGATTGTTAAAATAATCTTCATGATATGCAGGAGATGTTTTCTATGTGAACTGGGATGAAGTACTGGTTGGGGCTACTGCAGTGGTTTCAACCCTTGGAGGTTTTGGCAGTGAGGAACAGATGCAAAGGATTAATGGCGAGGCTAATGTTGTGTCTGTGAATGCTGCAAAGGATTATGGTAAGGAAATGCCTATTTGGTTAAGAACTGTTAATTCTTTTGGCTGTGAATGCTGCAAAAGATTAGTGGTTGTTGTTTCCATTATTTATATTAATTTACATGATATCTGGCTAAGAACTGTTAAATAACAGTACCCCAAAACAGAACATGTTGGAGTTGGATAGCAGTTTTACATTAAGAGTTTTCTGGTCTTTCATGTCTAGGCAATCACTTGGAGCATAATAGATTACAGAAGTAGTGGAAATCTACTGCCTTTAATTGTTTAATAGAAGAAAGTTTAATTTTTACTCTCATTCCAATTTCTCTGATATTTCTATGTTGTAAAAAAGAAGCATCTTGATATTTGATAGGATCATGCTTGGGGTGATATCAACTCTTATGTTTTCTCCATTTTTCCTGGCAGGTGTTCCCAAGTTTGTCTTGATCTCAGTGCATGATTACAATTTGCCATCATTTGTACTTTCATCTGGATACTTCACTGGAAAGAGGAAAGCAGAGTCAGAGGTCCTTTCCAAATTTCCCAACTCTGGTAATCTATAACATGCCTTTCACTTTTTGCCAAAACATTTTTAAAAAAAGTCTTATCATTTGGAGCAGTTTATATTTGGCTTGTTAGTGTTTTTGGTGCAGAAGCAAGGAAAGTAAGTACCAAACTAGAAACTTGTTAGACAAATCTTTCTGACTGATTGGCAGGCACAATCATCTTTGAACCGTCCCTTTAGTATGACCAACAACTCTCAAATTAATAGGATCAACATGTTCAGTGTTACGGACCTCCATAACGGGGATGGACGATGGTGAGTTGGATGGGGAAGTGCGTGGGATAGTAGGGTATTCGAGGTACCCTAGGCCTCCTAAGATTAGGGTTATTCGAGAAACCCTAGAAACTCCTAAACAACCACAAGAGTTGAATAATAATTTTCTTCTTGATATTATTTCATTCTTCAATACCCTATTTATAGGGTTACAAAGCTTGAATTACGGAAACAATAATTAAATAAATATTACATAAATATTACTAACCCTAATGGAATAAATAATTCATTTATTTCCTTTCTAATATAATGGGATATAAATCCCTTAATCTCGGGATTCTTGCTTTACGAGCAAGACTCCTCATTTTCCTAATTAATTTATTATACAACTAATACCATACTAATAAACCTATTATTCTCTTAAATGATAATACGACACTTACCTAATTTAAAACCTAATTCTAATTACCCTAGGTACGTAACATTCAGTCAGAAGGTTGAGTTTGCTAGATGTTGCTAATCAACAAACTTGCTTATTGATCTATTTAGTTTGACAGTGACAACTAATGGGAATAGTCCATCAAAATTTACTTAAGATGGAGATCAGATATGTATGTAACAACACCCCCCTCCTTTTCCTCTCATCCTCTCCAAAACAAAAAAAAAAAATTCCATTCTCATTGTTTCTCATTATACTTGTATGTTTAACTTCAGGTGTTGTGTTAAGACCGGGCTTCATATATGGGAAAAGGAGAGTGGATGGTTACGAGATTCCTCTGGATTTGATAGGGGAACCAGTGGAGAGAATTCTGCGTGCTACTGAAAGCTTTACCAAGCCTTTGAGTTCTCTTCCAGCATCTGATCTGCTCTTGGCTCCACCTGTTAGTGTTGATGATGTTGCACTTGCAGTTATCAATGCAATCTCAGATGATGATTTCTTTGGCATTTTCACAATCGAGCAAATCAAGGAAGCTGCAGAAAAAGTGAGGGTGTGATTTAGCGTTTCTAACATAAGAGTCAAAGGTGGTATTCTACAGGCAGGTTTTTTAGTATGATGTTACTCCTGGTTTAGCTACCCCATGCATGGGAATTAATTAAATACATGGAATTGTTGTGTAAAGACCCCATATTTCTTATACAAACTGTCTTGAGGCTAAGCCTTAACATTTTCATATGAACATACAATTTTGGATAAACAAAAATAATAATTTGCACAAATGAAGCCCCCCACGTTGTTAGTGAAGGGTGGCCGGACAGCCACTTTAGCCACTCCCATGGGTGACTGACCACCCCCTTGAGGGTAAGTAGGTAGTCGGTCACCCTTCCAGAACTTTTGCACGGTTACGACAGCGACATGTCTCACGGTCACGTCAGCACGTATTTACATTATAACTCTTTTGATATTATCAACCTATTATAACTCTTTTGATGTTATCTGCCTTTGAAGTCTCTTGTTAGAGCTTCAAGTTTTAGTAAGTTGCATTATGACATGGGGTTTTTACTCTCAAAACCACAATTTTTTTTTGTCCAAAAACTTATGTTAATTGGAGAGCTAAGAAAGAAAATAATTAACTTAAGCTTCTAAACTTATAAAACACACATTGTGTGTTTATCTTATTTGAAATAATTGTGTAAATCTCTACATATTTTCGAATAGAGAAAAATCATATTTAGTCATTAAGTTTTCATCTGATTTAGATTTAATTAGGTTTTCAATTTAAAAATTAAGGTACTTAGGTTTTGCCCAAATTTCAAATTGATCACTCTATTAATTTAATGTCAAAGCTAGTTAACAATTTTTTATTTGTTACATGTGTTTCATTTGACACTATAAGGTTCATGTTAGCACCCAATACAATGTCAATTTACATGTTAGCATCAAATTTAACGATTTTTCATCTAATGTTACAAATTTAAAAGATTAAGATGATGAAGAAGATGATTTTTGTTTCTAGAGTTGGACCTTCTTCTTCTTTTTTATTTTTTATAAATGACTTGGCGCTTAATGATGTGACATTGATATTAGGTGTTAATATGGACGCTGATGTGTCAATTGAGATACACATGAAATATGACAAACTATTAATCTTATGAAAAAGAGTGATAGAGGGGCTTATTTTAAAATTTATGTAAAACCTAATGACCATATTCTTGAAATTAGAAACTTAAGGACTAAATTCAAATAAGATAAAAATATAAGAATTAAATATGATTTTTTTTCCTTTAGATTATGCACAAAAATAAAAATTACTTTTTTTTTTCTTTTTTTTTTTTTTCATATTTCTTGTTCTACTTTTCCAGAGGCTTTTTAAAGCCATGTAAAAAAAAAAAAAAAAAAAAAAAAAAAAAGAGAAGAAGAAGAAGAAGAAAAACAAAAAAAGAAATTAAAAAAAAGGCCAAAGATTTTTAAAAAGCAGTTGACGAAGTCCTATCCGTGACACTGTCATCATGGAAGACGTGGGCACTTGGCACTTGGCACGGAATTCCCGCTTATTTTCCAGCATTTGTTCCTTTCGGAACTTTCTCAAATAAAAATAAAGAAAAGAAAAGAAAAGAAAAGAAAATCAATCATGATTAAGGTTCCAAATTAATCATCAATCACGTCCACGACGTCCTTGTCCTCTGTGTGTTGACCTTTAATCAAACGCTGGTTTCGCTGTACATCTCAAATAAGTTTCCTCTTGTATCTTTTCATTCAATTAATCCTTCTTCTTCTTTGTCTAACAATTCAATACTTTGGTGGGGTTGCAGGTAGTTAAGGAAACCCCATCAAAAGAGGAGGAAGAAGAAGAACCATATCCAAGTAAAGTAGATCTCGGCTCGGATCTTTCAAAACTTCATGCCCCTTCAGGTACGCAAAGCCATAAAAGCGATCTAACGATCGATCTCTCTCCCTCTCTCTCTCTCTCTCTATATATATATAGATAAGAAAATGCAAAGTTACGAGTTGCTGTTTTGTGATTCCTAGGAATCCATGCAAAGAGGAAAAAAGGGTCTGTCTATGTCGTTTTTCCAGTCTTATTATAGATCTGGATGCGCTTCTAACCTTCAGTATTATCGAAAACAGAGAATATTGTTCTAACAAAAACAAAAGTGATCGATCATATTTGCAAGAATTACAGAGGGTAGAAAGAGAAAGCTTTGGAGAGAGATTCGAAGATTTGTGGTGTTGACATGAGCAACAAGCAACAGGTTGAATTAGACGACGAGCAAATCGCGGAGCTGCGTGAAATCTTTCGTTCTTTCGATCGGAACAATGATGGGAGTCTCACACAGCTTGAGCTTGGATCGCTCTTACGATCACTTGGTCTAAAACCAAGCCCGGAACAGCTCGAAACGCTGACCCAAAAGGCTGATAAGAACAGCAACGGTTTGGTTGAGTTTTCAGAGTTTGTGGCGCTTGTGGCGCCGGACCTTCTTCCGGCGAAGTCTGCTTATACAGAAGAGCAGCTAAGGCGGCTGTTTGGGATGTTTGATAGAGATGGAAATGGGTTTATCACGGCAGCCGAGTTGGCGCACTCTATGGCCAAGTTGGGGCATGCGCTTACGGCCGACGAGCTGACGGGGATGATCAAGGAGGCGGACACGGACGGAGATGGCAGAATTAATTTTCACGAGTTCTCGCAGGCAATAACGTCGGCTGCATTTGATAATTCATGGGCTTGAATGACGAAACAATGGGGATTTGTTTTTGGTATGCCTTTAATTTCGTTGTTTTCTTTGATCTGCTATCTGTTCTTGGCATATAATTTAATTTTGTTATGATTTTGGAGCCTTTCTATTCAAAGCTGTAGTTGTGAAATTAATATCTCAAGGTTTAATTGTAAAGTTAATTAATTAAATTGTTGACTGATTTCTCGTACGTACATTATATGGTTGGATGAGGATCTTAATTAGCAGGCAACAACTTGAGTTCTTTTCGATGGGAATAGAAGGAAAGAACAAGAATTAATAGAAAATATTTCATGAATTAAACTCTCAACATATATAGTACTTTTTTAAAGGTGAGTGTTATATCAGATGTTAATCAACAGAACCTTGAAGCTAATTTTATTTCTAATTTTTGGGTTATGAGTGTTCCTGATATAAACATCGGGTAGAACTCATTGAAAACGAGCTTATAATGAGAGGGTGGCCAAAACTTATATACATATGGTTAAGATTGTATTTAAGTCATGTGAAACACTTATGATCGTAACATACCACCACGCTTAACAGTCGACGTTCACGAGGGCTCACACTATCTCATAGGACGTCACTTCCGTTACTCGAACTCGTGACACTAAATGATATAAACCTTGGATATAACTCACCTTTAAAAACCGGCTTATAAGAGGAGGGTGCACAAAAATTTATATACAAACGATTAAGATTTTACTTCAACATTGTAAAACACTTAGGATCGTAACATACCACAACGCTTCATAGTCGACATTCACGACGGCCCACACTATCTCATAGGTCGTCATTTCCGTTACTCAAACTCGTGATACTAAATGATATAAACCTTAGGTAGAACTCATTCTTAAAAACCGGCTTGTAAGAGGAAGGTGCACAAAAGTTTATATACAAATGATTAAGATTGTACTTGAGCCATGTGAAACACTTATCATCGTAATAGTTTCATCATATATAGGCACAGTTGCATCTTGGCAAGACCCTACTTGCACGTGCTTTACTTCAAATTTTAATTTTCGTTACTGTTAATGCTTATGCAATGCATAACTTTAAATGTTAGATATAAATTTTTTACTGATTTTTCAGAGATGAAAATTACTATCGTCAAGCACAGTCCATGGTGAAACAAATTCTGCAGCAAATTTATTGAGTAGTTGTTTCTTGCAGTCAGGCTAGACAATTTCCACGCCAGCAGATTGATGAACAATTCCAACATGCCCACAGAGCTACAATTTTTGGATTATGCAGGGGCTGATTACTTTCTTTCATTCTGCCTCACAAATCTGGCATCCACACATATATTTCCTTGTTCACATTCTGTGTTGCATTTTCTTCAATCTCCACATTTCTTGGTTATTTTTTATTTTGAAATTCTTAGATATGTAAGCCTTTTGTTTTGATCAGTTGATTAGTTTAATGCCCTTTGGTTTTTGAAATATTGCCCATTTTCCAATATTGGTGTCGTTGATCACCAGTGTAGGAATTTTCTTCCTTCTGTTGAATCAAACATACTGGATAACTGACAATTAGGACTGAGGTGATCAGATGGCCTTACTATTGTATACAAAGCACAGTGGTCGGAACATTTATCTAGTGAAAATTGGTTACATTTCATGAATGTCAATGTATCTTCCCTTTATTTTTATTTTTTTATTTTTTTAAAAAAGGTCTCTCTGAAGAACAATGGTTGGAAGATTTAGTTGAATATCCCATTAGCTTGTTGCTAACAGAGATTTTCTTCTAAAAGAAAGAAAAGTATGGATGCTACAAATCTTGCAAGATTATAGAATTGTTACTTCATTTATCATTTCGATTAGACCTTTTTTTATACAATGATTAAAATGTAGTTCAAAGAATAACTGGATTTTATTTAAAATTGGTTTGTTTATTTATTTATTTTTAATGATGTGGAACTTTACAAAGATAGGACCTTTCGAACCCACTCCTAGGGAGTAAATTCCAGATACACAATTTCACTCGCTAGAACTGTGTATCAAGTAATTCAGGATGTCCAACTCATTCGAGTGCGGAATCGACAAATAATGACCAAAATGAAGTAAATTGCGTAGTTCATTTATAATATTCCAAAATAAGTTTCTTCAATAGTATTAGCAATGAGACAGATGTACAAAAATATGCAAGCTGCAACAAATCCAAAACCAAGACACTCAATCCAGATAAGAAAATGAGAAGAAAAAAGGGGGAAAAGAAACAAGAAAAGTAAGTAAAAATTCTAAGTTATTTTGAAAGAAGGTAAAAAAAATGGCTAAGCTAATTCCATTAAGCCTTCTTCTTTTTGGATTTAAGCATCACAGATCCAATAAATACGCATAAGAAACAAAGAAGCACCACACCAGCAAATACGGGAATAAGTATGGCATATTCTTGCGGCAGGAAATACATGTGAATGAAGTGATCATCATCTACAAATGGCTGAAAGATCACAAGATATGAGTACACAACATTAATAGGTAGTCACATGGTACAGTATGCCTTTTATTATCATTATCATTTTAATTTTTTGTGTAAAAGTAAGAAATCAAATTAAATGGAAGGTAAACTGACCAGAATGATGACCCAGAAAGTATAATACGTGAATATGGATAAGCTGATAAAAGATAGAAGAAACCCAACTGCCCTGTCTGCTAATTCCATTCTGACGTTCGTGGCTTTAACGGCCTGTAATGTAAGTACAAAGAAGAGAAATCGGCAACTTTATAGGTAGTAGCAGACACTTTGATCAAACATTAACAAGTGGATAGAAGCTAAAAGACTTAATCAAACATTAACCAGTGAATAGAAGCAAAAAGACTTAATGATGCAGCGAAAAGACTTAGTATTAGCAACTTATTAAAAAATTGGAAGCCTGACATCATGTGTTTTCAAAAAACTAAATGGAGCAGATTACAGCTAGTATTGTCCGGGGCTTGTGGGGTGGATCTTTCATGGGGTGGACTGTTTTGCCAGCCTCAGGAACCTCAGGAGGTATACTTTTAATGTGGGATAAACGGGCAGTGGAATGCATTGAAGAGGTGGTGGGTACTTTCTCTATTTCCTACAAGTTCAAATCTGTCATGGACTAGTTTGTTTGGGCTTTTTTCGGGAGTTTATGGTCCCAATCCTGATGCAAATAGGCATTGTGTGGGAGGAGCTTTCAGGGGTCTTTAATTGGTGGGAAGTCCCTTGGTGCATTAGCAGAGACTTCAATGTTACTAATTTCCTAAAAGAAAGGGTTGGAGCAACTCAGGTAACCTCTGCCATGTGGGTTCTCAGATTTTATTTCAGGGCAGGGGTTGATGAACTTTCCATTGATTAGAGGGTCCTAAACTTGGTATAATAAACACTATGTCCAGGATCGACAGATTTTATATTTCTTTGAATTGGGAAGACAATTTCCTAGACTTGATCCATCACCGTCTTCCTCGACCATTATTTAGATCGTTTTCCCATTTTGCTCGACTGTGGAGGTTTGTCTAGAGGGTCACACATTCTTTTAAATTTGAGAATGTGTGGCTGAAAGCACAGGATTTCGTAGATTTGGTGAAAAAGCGGTGGGATTCGTGTCAGGTTCTCGATACTCAGTAAAGATTTTGGCTAATAAACTAAAATGGTTGAAATTGGATTTAAAAGGTAGGAATAAGGAGGTATTTGGTAGTTACAACCTCCTGATTATTTAGAAGAATAGAGACCTCTAGTAGAAGAGGAGAAAGTAAGGAGGGCTAATGCAAAAGCAGATTTAGAAAATGTTGCTCTTTTGAAAGGGGCAGTTGGAGGGAGAAATCTAAGGTGACTTGGGACAAAGTGCCTAGCCCTGGTGGTTTCACTATGGCATTCTTTCGGTCTTGAGGATGATCTTATGCACGTTTTCTACAACTTTCACAAGCATGAGACATTTAAGAAGAGCCTCAATGCTACTTTCATTGCTCTAATCCCTAAAAAGTTTGGGCAGTTGGAAGTAAAGGACTTCAGACCAATCAGCCTAGTGGTGAGTGTGTATAAAATCTTGGCTGAAGTCCTCGCTATCAGAATCAAGCAAGTGTTGGGATTGCTCATTTCGAATAATCAGAATGCATTTATAGGGGGTAGACAAATCCTAGACTCAGTTCTCATAGCAAACGAGTGCTTGGACAGCAGGTTGAAATCAGGAATTCCACGCATTATTTGTACTCTCTATTCCCTATTCCCTCCAGTGTTTCTAGTTGTATAGAGAAGTTGCATCGAGATTTCTTGTGGGGTGGCATAGGTGAAGAATTTAAATTTCATCTGGTTAATTGGTCCAAGGTTTGTTCTCCTATTTCAAATGGCGGTTTGGGCATCCGGAATCTAAGGATTTTCAACAAGGCTCTTTTAGGGAAGTGGCTGTGGTGTTATGCCCATGAGAGAGGAGCTTGGTGGAAATCTGTAGTGGATGCAAAGTACGGTTCTACTTGGGCTGGTTGGTGTTCTTTAAACCCCCCTGGGTCACACGGAATGGGGCTTTGGAAGAATATTAGGAAGGGGTGGAGTTTGCTTTGCAGCCATACCAGACTTATTCTGGGAAATGGATCTAGGATCCGTTTTTGGGACGATGTGTGGTGTGGTGAGATGCCTCTTAAGGAAGCCTTCCCAGTTTTGTATGACATAGCGCGTGACAAGGATTCACATGTTGCAGACCATTTGGTTGTGGTGAGCGGGTCCTATCAGTGGGATGTTAGCTTCTTTTGAGCGGCCAACGACTGGGAGGTGAATGTTTTGGCCTCCTTTTTCTCTTTGCTATACTTTACTAGAGTGGAATGTGATGGGAAAGACCAGCTCTGGTGGTCTCCTTCCCACAAAGGGAAATTTGATGTTAGATCTTTCTATAAGGCTCTTACTTGCAAAGAGACTATTCACTTTTCCTGGAAAAGTATTTGGTAGACCAGGGTTCCTTTGAAAGTGGCTTTCTTTGCTTGGACGGCAGTGCAAGAGAAGATCCTCACCTTAGACAATCTCAGAAAGAAGCGTGTCATTGTGATTGATAGATGTTGAATGTGCAAATTGAATGGGGAGTCGGTGGTTCACATTCTTCTCCATTGCGAGGTGGCATGCGCTCTATGGAACGCCATCTTTAGTCGCTTCAGTTTGTCTTGGGTTATGCCTCTTCAGGTGGTAGATTTATTCGCTTGCTGGTGGATGGGTGGTCGCTCTCGGAGTGCAGTTGTGTGGAAGATGATCCCTTGTTGCCTTTTGTGGTGCTTGTGGAGGGAACGCAATGATAGATAGTTTGAGGACAAAGAAAGAACTATTGAGGAACTCATTTCCTTTTTCTTTCATTCTTTGTACTTTTGGTTGGCTGCGTTCCTCGCTCCTTTAGTGTTTAGTTTTAATGATTTCCTTGTTTTGTTTACTTCTTCCTCTTGATACCTTTTTTGTATACTTCCTGTGTACTTGATTGCGCTTTGCGCTTTTTAATGATATTTCTCTTACTTATCAAAAAAAAAAGATGGATTTGGAGAAAGCCTACAACCATGTCAACTAAGAGTTCCTCCTCTATCTCTTGGGGCGTCTTGACTTCAGTTCAAAATGGAGGAAATGGATGTCCGCTTGTATCACCACGGCCCGATTCTCTATTTTGATCAATGGTAATCCTCACGGTTTCTTTGGTAGCTCTTGGGGCCTCTACCAAGGAGATCTTCTCTTGCCTCTCCTCATTGTGATTGACGTTGAAGCTCTCAATAGGATGCTCTCTAGAGCTATGGTTGGTTCTTACCTAGCAGGATTTTGAGTAGGCATTCAAAACACGACCTTGTTGGAAATATCACACCTTTAGTTTTCTTGCAAAAATGATGTGTGCATTATGTGTGATGCAGATCGTGTTTTGAGGCAATTTCAGGCTTAAAGGTTAATCTTCGGAAATCGGTATTAGTCATAGTGGGGGAGGTACAGTATCAAGAAGAGCTGGCCAATATTCTTAGCTGCAGAATATCCTATCTACCCTTGATTTATTTGGGTCTTTTATTGGGTGCTTCTTTTAAGTCAAAAGCCATAAAGATGTGTTATTTGAATACACTTTGTACACACACTCACATTTGGTGTGAGACTCATGCATATTGGATGGGTCCCACACCAGATGTGAGTGTGTGTATAAAGTGTGTACAATATTCTTAGCTGCAGAATATCCTATCTACCCTTGATTTATTTGGGTCTTCTATTGGGTGTTTCTTTTAAGTCGAAAGCCAAAAATATGTGTTATTTGAAAACAGTTTGTACACACACTCACATTTGATGTGAGACTCATGCATATGGGATGGGTCCCACACCATATGTGAGTGTGTGTATAAAGTGTGTACAAAATGTATGAGTCCCGCATCTAATGTGAGTATATCTACAAATATCATTTGCCTGTTGGAAATATCACACCTTTTTTTTTCTTGTTGTTGCAAATGACATGTGCATTATGTGTAACGCAGATCGTGATCAAATCTATAATCTGGGTCACATTCTCATGTTTTGAGGCAATTTCAGGCTTAAAGGTTAATCTTCGAAAATCGGTATTAGTCACAGTGGAGGGGGTACCGCATCAAGAAGAGCTGGCCAATATTCTTAGCTGCAGCATCTCCTATGTACCCTTGATTATTTGGGTCTTCCACTGGGTGCTTCTTTTAAGTCGAAAGCCATATGGGACGGGATAGTTGAGAAAATGGAAAGAAGATTGGCTAGCTGGAAGAAGATTTACTTGCCTCAAGGTGGTCGTCTTACCCTAATGAAGAGTACGTTACCCAACTTACCTACTTACTTCTTGTCCCTTTTTCATGTACCAGTATGTGTAGCTAGGAGGTTGGAGTGGCTTCCAAGGGACTTTCTTTGAAATGGCCTAGGAGGTGCGCCCAAGTTTCATCTAATTGAACTATAAGACTATCTGCTCCTCAATTCCCAGGGGAGGGTAGGGAGTTAAAAGCCTCATGTTGTTCAATAAAGCTTTACTTGGTAAATGGCTTTGAAGATTCGTCAAAAAGGAGGCTTCTCTATGGAGACAGGTGATTGTTAAGAAGTACAGGTCTAGAGTGGGGGTTGGTGCTCAAAGGAAGCCCGAGAGCCCTATGAAGTATGCCTTTGGAAGAATATTATGAATGCTTGGGGAATCTTCTCCAATTTTGTCTTCTTCAAGGTTGGAGATGGGTATTGTATTCGGCTTTGGCATGATGTTTGGTGTGGTGAAGATGCTCTCAAATCCTCTATTCTAGAACTGTATGTGATAGCTCGTGACAAAGAGGCCTTGGTGTCGGATTATTTGGAATCTTCTAGAACTTCTATTAATTGGAATCCGAGTTTCATCAAGGAAATCTAGGATTAGGAGTTGGAATCTATCGATTCTTTCCTCACTCAGTTATACTCCTCAACTACCCATCTGATACAAGTGGATAGATTGTTATGGACCCCAACCATGACTTTGAAGTGAAAAGCTAGTATAACACTTTATAGTCTAAAAAGCCATGCTCATTTCCCTGGAAAAGTGTTTGGAAGGTTAAGGCTCCGCCCCGCATTGCGTTATTTACATGGACGACAACTTGGGGTAGAATCCTTACAGTTGATAATCTTAGAAGGTGGGACTTCACTATTGGAAATTGGTGTTGCCTTTGCAAAAAGAATGAGGAGACCGCCAATCACCTACTCATCCATTGTGAGTACTCTAGTGATCTATGTCACTTGGTTCTCAACTTATTAAGAGTTTTGTAAGCGATGCCTAGTTACATGCAAATCCAAGAGCTTTTACATGTTTGGAGGACTCAAGGGTGGGGACATCCCAAGTGCTATCTGGAAAGTTATTCTGCCGTCCTTAACGTGAAACATTTAGAGAGAAAGAAATTGGCATCAATTTGAGGACTGCGAGTCCAATGTGCTTCGTTTAAAATTCTCTTTTCTGAGATCTCTCTTGGATTGGGCTATAACCTATGTTCCTAATTTCTCCTCTTCAAATATTTTAGTTGTTTCTCTTTTACACATTTCGTGTACGAGAGCTTTGCATTTTCTTTTCAATAAATTGTTATTCAATAATATGTATATATATTAAAAAATAAACCTCTCTTCTTCTAATTATCTCATCTCTATCTTGTCAAAAACAATCACACAATTAAAGCATGAGCCTGATCTCTCCTATTCAATTTCCATGAGAAAATCTCAATTAGTGGAGGGTACCCCTATCGAGCCTAGTAGAGTTAAATCTGTGAAATCGCCATAGTAGAGTTAAAGACGTCACCTTAAAACACAATACAATTTTACCAGTGCAAATCATAAAGTCAGTAAAATTTTACTTCTACTACAAAGATGAATTACTGAAGATTATCACTTGGCCCTAAAAAAAGGGTTTAAAACTGTCCTTTTGAAAGGCATGGAAATTAGATTCCTATATGCAATATTAGCTTCAAGAAAGAGAAACCCAATTTCACTTACATTAACAAACAATACAGGAGGATCGCAGAAAACCCAGTGCTAAGAATTCAAGTCCTAGGGTTTACAACGATAAAATATGCATATAATTCAAATAGGAAAAATTTTTGCAATTCAAATGTCATGTTATGTCAATCAATGAAGTTGTAGATTACCTATTAGGCCGGTACGGAGAAAGTTGATGGAAATGCTTTTCCGTTTCTTCTACCAGAGGAATTGGTTTCTGGCTACGAGGTGGGTTTGAAGAATTGAATAATGGATTTGGTTTTCCTTTCCTGTTTGCACTTTCCAGAATGTCTGATCTTATTCGGGTTTTGGAAAATCAACACGAGACTATCGGGTTTGGGTTTGGGCCTGGGCTTCAACTTCAAAGTTTCAAACAAAATAGACCAACTTTTTATTTGGGTTAATTCATTTTTTAAAAATGTTACCTTCGAATTTTTTTTTTTTGAAAATACCTTCGAATTTTGTTGTAAGTAGGGTTGGCAATTTTTGACACGACCCGCGAACCCGACACGAACACGACACGGAAAAATAGGGTTAGGGTTTACTGTAATCGGGTTCGGGTCATAATCGGGTCAACCCGATTATGACCCGATTATAATCGTGTCTGGCGGGTCAACCCGCGATTAGGATTATGAAAAAAAAAAAAAAAAAAACTAGTCTAACGGTAAGTTGTCTAACCCGGCTAACCCGACTAACCCGGCTAACTCGACTAACCCGACTAACCTGGCTAACTCGACTAACCCGACTAACCCGAAAGTGAGAAAATCTCAAAATCAGATGATATTCTGATTTCTGAAATGAGTGAAATCTGAAGACTGAAGTCAGTGAAGTGAGATTGTGAGAATCAGAAAGACAGAAACTCGAAAGTTCGGAACCCAAACCGATGAAACGGTGGAACTGGAACCCTAGCCAGCCCGCACTCCGCCCGCCCGCCCACTGGCCACCGCACTCCGCACGCCTGCCCACCGGCCACCGCACTCCGCACGCCCGACCGGCGCGACTGCCAAGTGCCAACCATCCGGACCATCCGGCCAGACCGGCCTTTTTCGTTTTCCAACTTTTCCCCCTGTTTGGCTCTTTCTAGTTTCTACGCCATCCCCACCATCTCCGCCAAGGTCTGGTTTCCGCTTTCGCCACAAGATATTTTATTTATATAAAAAGACAAAAAAAAAAAAAAAAAAATAACAGTAAATGAAGAGTCAAATAGGGCCCAGAAACAAAGAAAATGACATAAAGCAACAAATTAGCCAATTAGGGACCGGAAGCCATTAAATGCTCGAGTGTTTTTAGTCTTTTTGCTAACCAAATTTCAATTTAGGAAATTTTTAATCGGGTCGTGTCGGGTAAACGGGTGACACGTTTATGAGTCGGGTTTGTCGTGTCGGGTTCATGTCACTCGATTATTAATCGGGTCGTGTTCGGGTCGCGTGTCACAACCCGATTAATAATCGGGTCGGGTTCAGGTTGACACGTTTATGTAATCGGGTCAGTAGGGTTGACCCGAACCCGACACGTGAACCCGATTTGCCAACCCTAGTTGTAAGTGTCAATTTTGTCCCAACTCTTTAAATTTAAACAATTTAGTCCTTCCACATTGTACGTACGACAAATCAAATTTTCTCTTATGGTTCGTTTGGATTTGCGATTTTAAAAATTATAATTTTAAAATAACGATTTTAAAATATGGGATTTGAAAAAGTAATTTTTAAAAACGCAGTTAAGCGTTTGACAAAATTGTAGTTTGACCTTTAAAATCGCATATTAGCCTTTAAAATTCTACGTTTTCAAAAAAACACCATCTTGTCTGCGATTTGAAAAAGCAATTTTCTGCGTTTTCAAATCGCAATTTTTTAAAAACGCAATTTTCAAACGGTTCATTTTCTGTGATTTGATTTAAAATCACACTTTTTGTTTACGAAATCACAATCCTAAATATTTTAAAATCGTTATTTTTAAATTTATGTAAAAATCACTTTATGATTCGCTAAACGAGACTTGAGAACAAAAATTCTGAAGAAATTATACACAACCAACCATAATAATCTTTTATGATTCCTAAGAATACTAAGAGTGCGTTTTGAAATATGATTCTGTAGACAAAAAATACGATTTTAAATAAAATCGCAGAAAATGAATTGTTTGGAGATTGCATTTTAAAAAATTGCGATTTGAAAACACATAAATCTGTTTTTCAAATCGCAGGCAATGAGGTATTTTTTTTTTGAAAATGCAGAATTTTAAAGGCTAACGCTTAATTGTGATTTTAAAAAACACTTTTTCAAATCCCACATTTTAAAATCACTATTTTTAAATTTCATTTTTTGAAATCGCTAACCTAAAGGGACTCTAAAAGATTAATCCAACCAGATGCAGAAAAATTGTTTGTCTCATTAGGACACGATTTTAGCCCGTCTGGACACACGCATGTGTTTTGACTTTCTTGAAGTCCCGTCCGCAAGCCTGTCCAGACACAGCTGCGGACATGGTCTTTCTGCCAAGCCCGTTAGGACACACGTCTTAGCCCCTTCGAACACACTTCATAGAAAAATCTATTCTAAATACTTTCTAAGTGTTTTTCTCATATTTTCTCTTAATCTTTTACTTAATTAATCTAATTCATGTTTTTAGTGTCTAATTAACATCTTTAATACTTAATTAATGTCTTCAACATTATAGGTATTTTAGGAATTTTAGCAAGATTCAACAGAAAATCCTAATGGAGTACGTGTCATTGAGACATTTCGAAAAATGGATACCTTAAATTAAGATGTTTTGAAATTCAGGTATATTCTCTAAGAAATGGTCAAAGTTCGGTAACCTTAAGTGAAGTTCTCACTTTTTTTTTTTAATGAGAAATGGTATATCACATTTTTATCTCACAACTATCTTGACATGACAATTCCAACTAACGATTGATATATATTAAAAATAATTGATTAAAGGTTGGTTGGGACTGTTAGGTCAATATTATTGGGTAACTATGAGATAAAAAATGTAGGTTTTATCATTACTTTTTCTTTATTTTTCCTTAATACTAGGGCTGTTAATTTTTTAGATGACTCGTGAACCCGACATAAATCCAACATTAAATTAAAAGGGTTAGGGTTGAAGAGTTTGACCCATTTAATTAAATGGGTCGGGTTATGGTTGATTTATATAGTCTTATACCTATGCCTTGACAAAACCAGAACCTGACACACTACATAATAGCTAACAATTTTTGACGTGACTTGTAAATCTAACACGAATCCAATACAAAATTATAGGGTTTGGGTTGAAGGGTTTGACTCATTTAATTAATATAATTAAATGAGTCGGGTTAAAGTTAACCTATATATTCTTATACTTATGCCTCAACACAATCTGAATCCGACACGTGAACAAGAATTGCTACCCCTACTTAATACTGTGCACCATCTGCAATTTTATTTTAATCGTTTAAGATTGTCAATAGTTTTCTGAAACTGATTAATAATAATCTCTACGACACAACTAAATCATGTTGGTGGAATTATATAATCTTTGAAAATAAAAATTCTAAATAATCCATTTATAAGTGGATTTCAAAACTTGGAAAGCAATTTCTACCTTTCCACACCTAGAGCCCATGGAGACCAAAGCCTTACAACTGCATTCGAATTACACAAACCATGTTTTTAGAGACCTGGCATGAATTTACTTGATCATTTTAGGGTTAATTATAAAAAAGTTGCCCAAACTAACAGCCGTTTTAAAGTAGTCCATTGAATTACCAAGTATATCACTCGGACCCTATAAACTACCAACGAGTACCAAAAAAACTAATTTTGTCAAAATATTTCTATAATATCCTTGCCACGTGTCATATTTTTATATAAATAATAATAAAATTCAAAAATCAAAGAAAAATTTTAAGAAAAAAACTTGAAGGGGTGGTTGAGCTACCCCATGGCCGGTCTGGGGGCGGTTCGGCCACCCCCAACTCCCCAAGGAGAAAATGGGGTGGCCGAAACCACCCCCAAGAGCTGAGCCACCCTCGTTTGGCTTGAGGGTGGGTTCAGCCATCCTCAATGGCCAAACCCTCAAATTTTATTTATTTATTTTTTTTTTTATTATTATTTTCACCCCATGGGCCATGGAGGTGGTTCGGCCACCCCCGACCGGCCGGTTTGGGGTGGTTGAACCCACTCCCAGGCCAAATAGGGGTGGCCGAGTCACCCCCAAGGCTCTTGGGGGTGGTTTCAACCACTCTCATTTTGCTCTTTGGGGGTAGCCGAACCACCCCAAGGGCCATGGAGGTCGTTCGGCCATTCTCTACGCCAAAATGGGGGTGGCCGATCACCCCCATTTTGCTCAAAGGGTCACCTTCATATTTTATTTTATTTTATTTTTAATATTTTTAATATTTCTTTGATTTTTAAATTTATTTATTTTTGAATTGAAAATATGATACGTGACAATGATATTATAGGAATATTTCGATAAAATTGGTCTTTTTGGTACTCTTTGGTAGTTTGTGGGGTCCGAGTGATGCACTTGGTAGTTCATAGAGCTACTTTAAAAATGGCTGGTAGTTTGAGGTTTTTTTTTTTTATAATTAACCCATCATTTTAAATAGAAATTCCAAACTTCCTTATAATGCCCTTCGCTTTGAACATATGCTCTGATAGATATCTAGACATGAAATTTTGATCTACCATCCGATTGAGCACTTTCCTTGAATCATCAGACAACAACCAACACAAGCATTAAAGCCAACCCCACTAGAGTAATCCAGGAATGCAATTGTTGCCCAAGGGACAACAATTCTAGCTCCACCCAAGCTGATAAAAAAGCACTTTAGAGTAAACCAAGATGGTACCTAATCACTCAAGACAGACTCTATCCAAATGCAAATCTACTGCCTTTCTTAGGTACCCCAATTGCATGAACTAAGTTATCATCAAAGTCCAAGCATATTAATCAATGCACACCCAACACACACATCATACCCAAAGCTTTCTAGGGAGACTTTAAACATTTAACAATTGTTTTACATTTTATACTTCCAAAGCTTTGGAAACACAACTGCTCGATTAGCTTGTCCTCTTCTACGACTAAAACAAAAACTTATGAATTGTGACCAATAATATCTCTAAATGACAAGGATGGTCCAATTTGATATGCCAATTTTACAAAGCAGGGGATGCCTAATAGAGAACGAAGAATAGTACATACCTTCTCAAACTGAAACTGAATTCACTGGTTAAATATGAGAAAACAGAGTTCAAACAAAAGAAATGATGTAATAAGGCAACTTATCATAAATCAAAGGAACTAATCTTAATTACCTCACATAAATATCAAGCATCTTTGTGCTAAAAAATATAGATGAGAACACTAATTGCCCCATTTAATGGGAATGTAGTTGAGGAGACTCATATCAATAATTTGCATTTACAATTGAGTTGATTGAGTTGATTCTTCTGATTGAAACGATGACCAAGTTTGATTTGAATCCTCTCCAGCATCCCTCATGGGGCTGTCTGTTGATGATAAGAAAGGTTTGGAAGGCATTTGTAAGCTTTCATCTTCTCCTTCAAGCATTTCTACGACTTTGTTCATTGAAGGGCGATAATTAGGCTTCATCTGTATACACCATAACGCAACCATGATAATCTTCTTAACTATTTTCTTTTTCTCCTCTGTAACACCCTCCATTTCTATGTCCTTTCCATCTTGCAATTGGTCATAAACCCAAGTAGGAAAGTAAACTTGGCTTGAATGGTCCGCAAACGCATTGAAGTTCTTTCTTCTACTTGCCATTTCCATCAATAACATTCCAAAACTATAAACATCAGCTTTGTATGAGACGCCTCCAATGTTTTTGTAGAACAACTCAGGAGCCATGTATCCTAATGTCCCTCTTGCAGCAGTCAAAGAGACAATGCTGTCATCTACTGGATATAGTTTTGCCAAGCCAAAGTCAGAAACCTTGGGAGCAAAATTCTCATCAAGAAGAATGTTGTGAGGTTTGATATCAAAGTGCAAAATTTGCATGGCACATCCTAGATGTAGATATTCAATTCCACGAGCCACTCCTAGAGCTATATCGTACATTTTGTCATAGCTTAGGAGGGTACTTACTTCTGGGGAAAATATGTATTTATTCAGGGAGCCATTAGGCATGAATTCATACACTAGAGCTCGCTTTGATCCTTCAACACAAAAACCAATGAGTTGCACTACATTAACATGGTGAATCCTTCCAATGGTTGCAACTTCATTGGTAAACTCTTGTCCATTAGCTTTGGACTTACCCAACATTTTTATAGCTACGAGTCGGCCACTTCGAAGTGTTCCTTTAAATACAGTGCCATAGCCTCCTTCACCCAATTTGTCCTTGAAATTTTTGGTCATCTTCCTAATTTCTGAGTAAGAGTACCTTATTGGCATGAGGTTATTGTGGCTTTGCAAAAATTCTTCAACAACATCATACATCGATAAATGTCTTCTACACCATTTATATATCAAAAACACAATCACACATGGAGTCCACAATACAACTTTTGCTGCAAGGTATAGCCCTACGAAAGAACATCATCAAAATAAACTATAAGAAAACAAACATGTAGATGACCTGCTATCAGCATTTCATTTATTACATCTCAACCCACTGCCTTTCTAAATCCTAGTAATTAAGCAGAATATTTGTTTTCTTTTTCAAGTGAATTTTATTTTCATCTCGCCTACATTTTAAAATATTGCATGCTTCACAGTGGAAGGAACTATCTGCTAATTAGAAAGGAAAAGAAAATTAAAGAAGATCAAACGAGAGATATAAGGTTCTTACCGCCATAGATGATCATGATTATCAGTAGATTGAGCACAGGATCTACAAGAAATATGAAAAAAATAAATTACTTAATTAATCAAGATAGTGACTTAAATAATTTGGAAAGTTTAAGGTCTAATAAAATTCCATAAACAACTTTCCTCTTGGCCGTGCTTAAGAATAAATAAATAATTGTATAAACGTCTAGACTTTACATGTTTGGGATTTAAGTTGGCTTGAGCTCGATTCCATTCCTTCCCAATGTGTGATTGAGATGAATAATTTGCCAATTGAGGCTTGTAAATGTGGTTTTAGTTAGGTTATAATAAATCAAGAGAGAAAGCTAATTTCTTAAGAAATTTGATATTTTTCCTTTCATTTTCTTCATTGTTTCTGATATCTAAACAAAGCCGAAAAGTTTGAGATCAACCATTGCCTAAGCACATGGTTACTCCTCCGTTTGTCTTGTCATCTGCCACAACTCATTCTATTACATTGTGTCATTCTATATTTTCATTCAAACAAATTTTTGAGATAGAAACCTTACTGTATTCCTCATCTTCTCGGGAAATCTGAAACATTAATTTTTCTGCTTTGGCAAAGAAAGAATGTCATCAGCATTTGAAAACTTGGAATTAAAAATCCGCATTTTTATTTTAGTAGGAATTATAGTTACAATGTATAACTAATTGTCTTTTTCATGTAAATTCCATTGAAACAATTTTCATGCTTCACAGTCTAAGAAATGATCTGCTAAAAGAACACAAAGGAGAGATACAGGATCTTACTGATGAACCGCGGTACCAGTATATTGCTAACAGCTGCAATAACTATAAAAAAGAGAAATTTCATTAATTAACTGAAAAGGTGAATTAAATAATTTCAAAAGTATCTCGGCTGTATAAACAACTTTTGTCTTAGGCCATCCTTAACAAGAAATATAAACCTCTAGACTTTACATGTCCATGGTTTAAAATTGGTTGAGTTCAATTCTCTGCCTTCTCAATATAGCTGGGGGTGTATAATAGAACTGATCTGCAGGCATGCATAGACTACTAACCCTATGTTATCACATAAGAACTGGGGCAACAGAAAAGAAAATTTTTATTCCAAAGAGGCAGCTAATTTCTTAAGAAATTCTATACTTTTCCTTTCAATTTCCTCATTGCTTTTGAGATCTAAACAAAACCTGATAATTTTGAGATAGCCATTGCATTAGCACAAGGTTATTTGTAACGACAATGTAACTATCATTCCAAAATGACTAACTACTATTACTTTAAAAGGACTAGTTAATTTGAAACTTCAAAAAATATTTATAAAACCCACCTCATTAAGTAAAAACATTATGTGAGATTTAGCACCAATTAGCGCCTTTATAATTTACCCATTTTATATGAGCTATTCATCTTTTCAATATGAAACTTGGGTGTTACGTTACTCCTCTACTTGTGCCATCATTAGGCACAACTCATCCAGTTCTATATGTCATTGAGCCATTCTGTATTATCCTTCAAACAACTTTTTAAGATAGAACCTCACCTTTTCCCAATATCGACGAACCTGCTCCACAGAGAAAGAATAACATCAACTTTTGCAAACTTGGAAAAAAAAAATCAAGTCATTATTAACTGGTGTGGAGCTAGTTTAAAAATACAGTTCACATTTACGCACCATATCTTTGATAGTCACACCGAACAGGGAGCTTCACGTTATTGAGGTTGCAAATGTCATCTCCTGTGAAGTGATCACAGAAAACTTGGATCCATGAAAGCTTAAAACCATAGACCACTTGATTGTAAAAGTCTGTACACGTATTTGGGTAACCTACTGGCGCAACTGGCCACGCTGTCGGAAACATTTGCTCTATTTGGCACGAGTCCCCCAAATTCTGTAGAGACCCGGAATATAAAACATGGACATATCGATAGCTCTTGGAATGGAATAGAGAAGAGTTGGAGGATTCCATTCCATTACTAAAGCAAGTTGACATGTCAAAATACGAATAATAAATCATTGGCTTTTCGCACTTCACCCAAACCACACCCGTTTCTGGCATTTTGGCATTGTTCAAAAGGTGCTTTATCGGCTGTTTCTGATCACTATTATTACAAAATACATTTATCTTATCTGGATAAGATAGGGTAAATGGATCCCCTGAACTGAAATTGAAGTGGTTAAGAAAATAGCGAGGGATGGAGGAGTAATTGTCCTTCTGAATACCTGGGTCTACTACTCGGATTGTGTACAGACTGTAATTGATTTCCTGTACGTAGTATTTTCCAGCATATAAGTATAACACTGTTTGGTTATTCTCACATGAAAGATTGTATCTTTGATCGCCGCAGATTGGTGGATCGCCTTTCAACCGAAACGGATAGCTTATGTTGTCGATATTGCCGCAGGAAGAAGGAGGACAGTAGTGATCATGACTATCGTTGGCACTGGAAGCTTTGTGGACTAGACCAAGAACAACAATTAGGACCAGGAGTCCAGCAGTGAAGAGCATTCCTCTTGCCATGGAAGGAGAGAGAGAGGGTATAGTAGTACACTGAAATTTCCCTCAGAAACAGGTTGTTTGAGTCAGACTGTAACGACCCACCCCCAATGACACAATACTGTCCGCTTTTGGCTCCCCATATCAGACTTCCCAGGAGGTCACCCATCCTGGGATTGCTCTCGCAGCGGCTCGCTTAACTGCAGAGTTCTGATAGGTTCATTGCCATCACGGCTTTAAAACGCGTTGTGTCATATAGGGTGCATTTATACATATAAGCACATCCTCATTCCCAGGCGATGTGGGACGTCACAATCACCCCCCCTTGGGACCCAGCGTCTTCGCTGGCGACCCTCATGGGATCACCCCATTCTTGGCATCCCAGCGAGTGCTCGCCGGCAACCCTCTTGGGCTTGTGCACGCTCCCACCATCTCAGGCTGGGCAATGGCTCTGATACCATTTGTAACGACCCACCCCCAATGACACAATACTGTCCGCTTTTGGCTCCCCATATCAGACTTCCCAGGAGGTCACCCATCCTGGGATTGCTCTCGCAGCGGCTCGCTTAACTGCAGAGTTCTGATAGGTTCATTGCCATCACGGCTTTAAAACGTGTTGTGTCATATAGGGTGCATTTATACATATAAGCACATCCTCATTCCCAGGCGATGTGGGACGTCACACAGACCATATGGTAGTACACAAATTTTGAACAAACTCGTTTTCATATTTCTTACAAACCCACGTCTAAGAACAACATTCTTTTAAGTTATTTTAAAAACAGGCAAAAAAAAAAAATTAAAATAAAAAACACATCACTTTTAAAGGCTAGTTTAAAGAAAATTTCTTATAAACCCGTCAATAGAAAATTTAGATAAATGCTATTTCTTTTAACTTCCGTGAAATTCCTATTAAACTTTAAGACCCAAGCGTAGAAAAAAGAAAATGTTAGTTTTACTACAACATTGTGTGAGCTCCATGTTGTGCTGGTGTTGTGCTGTTGTGGTGTAGTAATCGAGGCCCGTAGAGAAATGATTAATTTGAAAAAAATATTGTGCGAGAGTTGACTACAAATCGAAAAAGCAGCAGGTCTCTGAAAATTTTTGTGCCTTGAGATAAGAATGAGAGTGGATGGGATGATTATGGGCAATTTACGTCCCATGCTCTGATAATGGGAGTGGGTGGGGATGATCTTAAAAGGACTTATTGGCCCCAATACAGTTACTAGTCACCATCACCACATAGTCCAAGTCCAAGAGAAGCTTACCCGATATTTTCGAGTGAGAGGGCGAGAACCATTCCAGAGCAGGAGAATGGTAATCTCATACTTGTTCTTGTTTCTGGCTTTGATCATAGACCTTGGAGACTGCCAAAATAATGGGTGTGCTGAATTACGGTGCGGAGGTCATGGCCCAGCCATCCGATTTCCCTTCCGAGTTAACAGCCAGCCAGAGCATTGTGGGTATCCTGGGTTTAGTCTCTCCTGCACCGACACAAATGACACAGTGGTCGAGCTGCCGATTTCAGTAAAGCTTTCTGTCAAACAGATTGACTACAAATCTCAGGCGATTCAATTATATGATCCAGATCGTTGCCTTTCAAGGAAGATTCGGAGACTCGATTTATCTTCCTCGCCTTTCCAATTCGAAGTACATTATCCTCATTCCCGCGTTACAGACTTTGCCTTATTCAATTGTTCCCCAAGAGAAGTAAAAAAATTGGAGTTTATCCCTTGTCTCAGTAGCCCAAACCACCAGGTTTATGCCTTCGATACGGATGATGACCTCATGGAGTACCCCCTATCATCTTGTACAAAGATTTATACCCTTGGATCAATTCCAAATACTACAATGCTCGGTGACGATGAGAAAAAAAATCTTGAATTGAAGTGGTCCAGACCAGTTTGTGGGCGCTGTGAAGCAAAAGGCAAGAAATGCAGATTGAAGAGTTGTTGATGATATTTTTGAGCCGGTGACGTGGCATCATCAGAGACGTCCCTTCATCCGGGCCCTGACATGCAAAACAACAAAGACCCGCCGGGGGTGGCCGGCGGAGCCTCCTCCGACGATCAAGTCAGTCCAGTATTTATGTGAAGAGGGGAGAGAGAGAGAGAGAGTGAGAGAGAGTCCACGAGGATAAAAATTTCCCTGTCAAGTAGTCCTTATAGCCTTTTTATATCCCTGCATGTTAAATGTCCGTTTTACCCTTGTCAAGTACACTGTCCAATGGGGACGTCTGATATCTTCTCTGACTTGATTTGACTGGTCCCACAAACATTGGAGGCTTCCTGCGACCAAGGCTCATGTCCGGGGACTAACCCATTCCGGGGGCCGAAATTCCACTCTGGGGCAGACCTGGCCCCACTCCAAGGTGGGGACAAATATTTCCCTAACAATTACCCCCCAATTCTCCTATCTTTATTATAAAGGTAGAGAGAATTTACCCAATGGAGCCTCTGTAATTCGACCAATCCCACCGGCCTTCCTTCATCCAATCCATGTAGTGCTCTCCTCGGATTCCGGGAAAACTTAAGCGTTTCTTCTACTGCCGCACTATGCGGCTCCAAGCCATTTACGGCAGGCAATTGAGAATTTATTTCTGTCTTTAATATCGGCAAATTAACCAGTGTCGACTCCGGCTGCCATCACCCCCCTGTCCAAGATATTGGACATTTCTCATCACCTCCCTGGTCCTCTACCAGGAGGGGAGATCCATTGTCCGAGATCGGACTTTTCTCATCACCCCTCTGTCCTCTACCAAGAGGGGTGGCTCTTTGTCCAAAATTGGACTTTTCTTCTCACCTCCCTGGTCCTTTACCAGGAGGGGAGATCCTTTGTCCGAGATCGGACTTTTTTCGTCACCCCCCTGTCCTCTACCGAGAGGGGTGGTCCATTGTCCGAGATCGGACTTTCCTCATCACCCCCCTGTCCTCTACCAAGGGGGGTGGTTCTTTGTCCAAAATTGGACTTTTCTCCTCACCTCCCTGGTCCTCTACCAGGAGGGGAGATCCTTTGTCCGAGATCGGACTTTCCTCATCACCCCCCTGTCCTCTACCAAGGGGGGTGGTTCTTTGTCCAAAATTGGACTTTTCTCCTCACCTCCCTGGTCCTCTACCAGGAGGGGAGATCCTTTCTCCTCACCTCCCTGGTCCTCTACCAGGAGGGGAGATCCTTTGTCCGAGATCGGACTTTCCTCATCACCCCCCTGTCCTCTACCAAAGGGGGGTGGTTCTTTGTCCAAAATTGGACTTTTCTCGAGGTTATTACTCCTCTCCCGATTTTTTAACGAGGTTATTACTCCTCTCCCGATTTTTTAACGAGGTTATTACTCCTCTTCCTTTAATTTAATTCGGAAGTTATCGAAAATGTCATCAGAAATGTTAACGGGATTTTACATATCAAATATTTGACAACCAATCTTCAAATCAATCTTCCAAGCTCTTACCCCCCCAAAGCACTCCGGTCTGAGGAAAGCTGGCCGGAGTGATTTGTCTTGGGAACATAGACCCGAACAGCTTGTGTGGCAATAAGAGCCTGTAAAAATTAATCCTTTGTTTTTTAAGGAGGTCACGTCCTCGATTCCCCCGGAAATCCCCTGTTAAGGGCGGGTTCCTGATTTTTTACCGAGGTTCTTACTCCTCTTCCATAGTTTTTTAATGAGGTCACGTCCTCGATTCCCCCGGAAATCCCCTGTTAAGGGCGGGTTCCTGATTTTTTACCGAGGTTCTTACTCCTCTTCCATAGTTTTTTAACGAGGTCACCTCCTCGATTCCCCCGGAAATCCCCTGTTAAGGGCGGGTTCCTGATTTTTTACCGAGGTTCTTACTCCTCTCCCGATTTTTTAACGAGGTTATTACTCCTCGCCAGATTTTTTATTTATTATATTCTGAGAATATCATCGGAAATTAATCTAGCTCTTGCCCTCAAACAATGCTCTCGGAATGTAACGTCGAGAGCTTTCCTTTTCGCTTTATTTGTTTGTACAATAAAAATAAAGCTCCTGCAAAAATGATATAGAAGAAGATCAATAAATCCAAGCAGGAGACAAAATAGCATGAGCTGAAAGACCTGCTCCTTACATTCGATTCCAGGGAAGTAGCCTCTGTTGCTCAAAGTTTGGAGCTACCATAGCTCCTTATTTTTTGCAAATAAATTCTAGGCTATTTGTAAAGGAGCATATTTAACCCTTATTACTGGAATTACTAAAATTATTAAAATTCTCTGTATTTGTGCTTTGAAGCACTGGATACAAGGGCACAATTATTCACTGGCCATTGTTAACTATCAGAGAGACCATTTCAATTTTAAATATTTAATAAAATGAAATGAGAAGAGAAAAGGGAACTTATCTCAGCCTTTCCGGTCTTTGAATAGTGTGCATAGCTCCCCATCCATTGGAATCTTTAAGCCCGAACTTTGACAGGTCATTATCTTGCTATAAAATGTGTCCGGGATGAAAAGTAGCTTCATAACTATTTCTTATTTTTAATGAAATTCAAAAGTGAGCCCAGATGGATGACGGGCATCTTGTCGGGGTTCGAGGGACCCTTCACACGTCCTAAGCCTTCCTTCCCGAAATGGGCCTGTCGAGCGTCCTCGGACATGGACTCATTTACCTCTTTCTGACAACCATACAGTACTCACTTTCTTTAGCATCCCTGACTTCTTCGTATCCGAGACCACCAATCATTTAACATTCAAAAGTTAATAATATAAAATAAAAAGAGAAGGGAGAACTTATCTCTGCCCACAATTCTGGTAGTTGTTGGTGAAAACCTCTGTGTGGGTATTCCAGAACCCGCTACCAATGACCCAATTTGCTAGCAACACCATCAGCATGCCTTGATTCATTTGTACAAAGTCCCTCGCCTACCTTGCCGAAGTCCAGGGACGCCTCTAAAAGTCCTCGGACTCCCTTCCCGAAATGAGACTGCTGGACATGAACTCATTGACCTCTTCCTAACACCATACCGTACTCTTTTTCTGTGGCATCCTTGGTTTCTTCATATCCGGGACTGTCGGCCTTCTAAAATGAGTTACGCACGTATACAACGGTGTCAAGCACTCTAAATCTACTCCTAGATTTTGCCTTGTTCTGGTGCTTCCATCAACCGGATCCCTCTTCGTTGCTCTCGGAGTGGAGCTAAACACGATGCAAAGAAGGCTTCTTCTGCAAGTGAGGCTAAGAGTGCCATTGGTCTAACGTGCTATCCAGTAGTCAATGCCCAGGATGCAGCGACAACCTTTCATGGAGGTCTCTTCCTACGGATTTGCTCACCACAAATGTGAGCCTTTGCATGGGTGTCTCATGGTCGTGGAAGTGATCCGAAAACGACCTCGGACCACCTAACAGTCATTTTCTGCTTTGTTTTTTTTTATGAGCAACCTTCCTTTGTGAATTCTGCTATCATGTTTCCTCTCAAAAACACCGGACTCCTCTTCCCCACACATCGAAAGGCTAGAATGATACAAAGTGACCAGGAAAAGATGTCAATGCTCAAAAATGAATAACACCACTGGTCCGAGGTCCCACCTCTCAATTTCAAGCCTTTGACCACCGTGGAGCACACCGACTAAACTTCCTTTCTGCACTATGAAGAACATTTCAGAACCAGGCAGGGAAATGGGCCTTGATCTCAAACGTAATCCCGGACAGGTTCCCAGAAGTGTCCCCAAAACTGATCTACAGCAAATCCCGCTGTTCTGGGTGCACTCGTTCGAACACGGGCTTCCATAACCTTCATTCTTCAACATATTAGCGATCCGCGGTTTACGGACATTCAGGGCTAGCCCACACTTGACAGACGTGCACATTCTGCTACCATTCCATTCGAGAATATACTAGGAAAGTAGCCGTTATCCCTACCATGCAGGATTAGTTTCCGATCCGACCATGTAGCTCACATGTGCTGATGATCCGAAGACTATAGTGTGGATACCTTTGCTCAACACGTGCCATCAGACCAACGTGCATCATCCAATGCTATCTTGGAACCTTCTTGGAGGGCTCATACATTTTCGAGCTAGACTCAGCACTGCACAGATATATCCCATTCGACCGGAGCTCTTGTTACGCCTCCAATCTCCAGAATTCCTTAGTCTCCGGACAATCTGGAAAGTATTCTTCCTTCTTCCGAGCTCGCTCTGCGCCACGAAGCTCCTGCAGATAGCCATGAAGAGGCTTCAGAAGAGGTTCTATCCACTCCCCTCCACGAACCGGGCCTCCGACCTGCCGTTCCTCTGTCACCTTTGTTACTTTCCTCACCGCTTGCTGTCAAGCTGAAGGAGTCGGAGAGTGAAACAAAGATCTACTGGTGGGACCAGTAGATATCCGGTCACCTTCAGCTCTCATGCAAAGAGGTCGACGAGCATAGGCAAGCAACTTACTTTTTGGCATGCATGGTACTGTATACATCTATTCGTCTCCTAACATATGAAATCTTCTTCTTCTTGACCTGTTCCTCAGATCGGAACGAATTTTCTTGCCTTGAAAAAGCTCGTTCATCAACAAGCTATACATGATCATGTCTGGCTTCCACCCATTTTCCAGCATTTCTTCTCTAGCAGCTCCCAAAATCATCCAGCTAAAATGGTGCCCGAAGACACGAAATCCTACAGTGCTGTTTCGGCAACTTATCCGAACTCCATCACGATAACCTCTGTAGGCCGGACCCGACCTCGGAAGTAACCCCGGACCTCGGAGACGATGTCGGACCCGATCTCGGACCATCTAACATTCACTTTCTTTTCTTTTCACACCAGGTCGGACTCCATGTCCCTGACTTCAACATGCAGACCTCTTATCAGGGTCCAAAGGTCATCCACGAGTTCGGAGACGTCGGCCATACTTCCCGACATGCGCGCCTCTCAGGTGTCCTCAGACATGAACCCGCCGGAGCACCCATCGGAACTCAATGGAAACACAGCAAGGCCATTGATCACTGTATAATGTAGTCACGGGCAGGTCCGACCACTGCACCACAGCTGAAGGAGGCAACTCACAAGGTGGGGCCAGATTTTCATAAGCTACTTCAAAGGCCAACTAATCATGAATAAAATCCTTGAGGCCGAAACTTGCATGGACCCAACAGACCAACATGCTTGGTCACAGTTGTTGACGCCGTCGACGTAGGAGGGTGTCTGTTATAACCAGGTTCCATAAAACTGGTCGGGGTTGACCCCGAAACTATCTTCTTATCTCGGAAGTGACCCTGTAGACGTCGTCCCTCGCTCCTCAGCTCACTATAAACCTCCCTGCACCTCTGGAGGAGGACAGGTACCCAAAACTGCTCAGACTCGGTAATCAATCCGATCAGTAGCAACCTCTTAGCGAATGCTCTCCGGACTTGTCTTGGCCAGTGCTGTCACGTTTATTGACGTCTTCGGACTGAGCCGAAGTCCAGTTGGCTGAGGTCCCTGGGCGAGTTCCCGCACTAAATAAATTATCCTCTTTAGGCATCTACAAACTTCGAGGAAACATGGTCCACCTACTCCGACACCAGCTTCTCCGAGCACTTAAGAAATGCTCCCAAATTCGCTTTTGACATGCAGTAAATTAAAACAGAGTCCGGGATTTCTTTCTTCATACCTTATCCAATAACGTGTAAGTCTGCATGGACGTCTTATGACCTCAGGTCATCCGAAAATCTCGCTCTGATTTGTTTTCTCGAACTCTGTTTCTGTGCATCCTGATCGGGCCCATCGGAGGAGAGGCTACTCTATCGGGTATCAGTTCTGATTCTTGCCGAACATCTGAGATCTGTCCAAGAGCGCTTTCAGTCCCTCAACCAAGAATCTAAAAATCGGCTTTGCTTATTCGCGGGCTTCCTTGATAATAACCATATAGGTGTTTGTCGACCAACCAATCTTCCCGAATTCCTGAGTCCCCGGATAGTCTGCCGCCCGAGATTAATATCGCCTCCATCACCCTGGCATTCTTGCATCGGATCTCTGTTCCTCTCCCTTGCAGAATCCAACTCGTCCACGTCACCAAGATCGGGCACATTCAGGAGGTTCCAGAAAAATCTAGGGATCCCTCAGAAAGCCCTCTGACTCAGTAGACCTAGAATCTCGCATTTACCCTTCTTACTATACAAAGCCCCAAGGAGGAGGAAAACCCCTAAGACTAAGAGCAGTATAGGAACTCTATCCCACTTCCTTTTAGCTTTTTTAAATGATATTGTCAGAAGAATATCATGTTGCACGAAGACCAACAAAGCAGAATCCACATTTCTTATGACTTTTCTTTGGCTTAAGACGTGGCCCTCTCCTCGCCCTATATTTATTATTTGTAAGCTTTTTGCAAATCAAGAAAATTCTCATCTCAAGATAGACTGTCAAGATCATAAAAGAGAAACAGAAAACTTATCTTGCCCGTACACAGAGAAAGCTGTCATTTCACCATAACGTGACACGCTTCGTCTAACCCATATGGCCCCTAACTTGAATCACATGACGACTCCGGACATCCTTTGTCACGCCTGGAGCTCACTTCAGAACCACTCTAGCCTTTGCTCTTGCTAACGGGCACGTGCTCACAAGAGCCTTTCAAATAAGTCTTCCGGGGGTTCACTGAAGATGATGTGGTGCAATCCGAATGCACGTGGAGAACTGAATATCAGTTTGCACTCGGCGAACTGTGGATCTGGCGAAGGTAAACTTTGTTCTTCGACGTAGCGGTGCTGGGCAAGGCGAGACAAAATCGATCTTCATGAAATCTGAATATTCGAATACAAATGCACTGTTCTCAAATTTAGATCCATCACATGAAGGCTCAGATTTGCTTCAATCTCTTTCTCTTGATGAAGGGGGTTTCTGATCACCGGTTCACCACTCTGGATTTTTGTTTTGGTAGGAGCGACCACGTCGTTCCCACAGACGGCGCCAATTGTTGATGATATTTTTGAGCCGGTGACGTGGCATCATCAGAGACGTCCCTTCATCCGGGCCCTGACCTGCAAAACAACAAAGACCCGCCGGGGGTGGCCGGCGGAGCCTCCTCCGACGATCAAGTCAGTCCAGTATTTATGTGAAGAGGGGAGAGAGAGAGAGAGTGAGAGAGAGTCCACGAGGATAAAAATTTCCCTGTCAAGTAGTCCTTATAGCCTTTTTATATCCCTGCATGTTAAATGTCCGTTTTACCCTTGTCAAGTACACTGTCCAATGGGGACGTCTGATATCTTCTCTGACTTGATTTGACTGGTCCCACAAACATTGGAGGCTTCCTGCGACCAAGGCTCATGTCCGGGGACTAACCCATTCCGGGGGCCGAAATTCCACTCTGGGGCAGACCTGGCCCCACTCCAAGGTGGGGACAAATATTTCCCTAACAAGAGTAATAGCACCGAATTAGAAACCGAATGCTTCCTCGAAGGTATTGTCTTCTGTCCAATTTCCACCCTTGTACTCAATTTCTTCACAGTTTTCAAGCAGCGCCGAAAACTTCCAGATTTATTAATTTATTAATTTATGTTTTTGTTTTTATAACAAAATAAAAGCATACATTTATCATTAAGCTAATAGGAAGCATTATTATTGGCTGTTTCAGACTAGATTTATAACCCTACACTCATTCACACTTTGAAGCCGATTTACTTCCCTCTTCCAGCAAGTCGCCGCCCTCTTCTCGTTTTCCCTTGTTACAGAGAAGGTAACCTTCCTCTTGCTTCAGCCGGCTCAAGGAAGAGGGAAGGACCACATCCCTTCCCTCCTCTCCTTCTCTTCTTTCCTTCATGTGTTTTATTGCTTTTGTTGCTGTTTGGCTAGGGGTTTCTTTAGTCCTCATCACTTTTGATGAGGTTTTATCTGTCGTCTTGTATAATTTATCCTGCCCGAAATTGCAACCTCAGTGTTTTGGCTTCTCCACCACACTGTTCATATTCGCTGCTCTCCTCCCTGTGTTGGTGGCCGGTTTGGTCAAAGTTTTTAGATCTGATTTTTTAAAAGCTAGATCTACATTCCTCCGATGGTCCTTGCCTCTCATGCGCCTCTTCATCGCAATCACCGGCGTTCCAGCTACTCAACTCCACCGGCGGAGTCTTCATCAGCCTTCCACGCGCTGGAATGCGTCTCTCACGCACTAGTGCTGGGTTTCTGGTCCTCCACTGCTCCGCCAGTCGTCGGAGTTGCTATTTTTTGGGCTTTTTTGCTGTTTATTTGTTTCTTCTTTTTATGTTACTTGGGTTATTGCTTCCTTTTAAGGGAGACTATTGTATTTGGATTTGTGTTGATACCTCTCTTTACTGCAGTCCTATTTTTGGACTCTAACAGCGCTATTATTGCTCCAACCATCTTTTGATGGTTTTTACTGTTTCCAAGTAGGAGTGCATATCGATAGGCTTGTTCTAATATGTTCACATGAAAAATCAAAACACAGCAAGTTTAGCCCTCTTAATTAGAAGCCTACAACTTGAACTCAAGGGGTCTGAATTCAATATAACTTGGCTATTAGCAAAACAAAGTTAGGCAAACAATATTTATGTTTTGGAAATGTACAATGAGAAGCTAATTATGTTGTATCTTTAACAGGTGCATTATCAAAGTTAGTGATCACCGGTGAGTTGTTCTGGCCATTCAAATATTCTTTTTATTGGGAGAGATGTAAACTATTGACTCACAAATGTTTATTACGCAGGTATTGTCTTGGGTTCATTTATATTCCTACTAGCTATCTTTGCTCTCTATCGTTTCTATACTTACGATAAACTAGAGAAAGACTATCAGGCGAAGATCGAAAAGTTTTTGGAGGATTACCGAAATTTCAAACCCACAAGATACTCGTATGTTGACATTAAAAGAATTACAAATCAATTTACTGAGAAGTTAGGCGAAGGAGCATATGGAACAGTATTCAAAGGAAAACTTTCTGATGAAATTCACGTTGCAGTGAAGATCCTCAACACTTCCAAAGGAAATGGGGAAGAATTCATAAATGAAGTACGAACAATGGGTACGATTCATCATGTTAACGTGGTTCGCTTGGTTGGCTTTTGCGCTGATGGATTTAGACGGGCTCTAGTTTATGAGTTCTTACCAAATGATTCACTAGAGAAGTTTATATCTTCAAGGGCGGCCAAGAATCGTATCCTTAATTTGGATAAGTTAAAAGATATTGCTCTAGGCATAGCAAAAGGAATTGAATATCTTCATCAAGGATGTGACCAACAAATCCTCCATTTCGATATCAAACCTCAAAATGTTTTGCTAGACCAAAACTTCAATCCAAAAATTTCTGATTTTGGTCTTGCCAAGTTGTGTTCAAAGGATCAAAGTGTTGTGTCCATGACCACGGCTAGGGGGACTGTGGGTTACATTGCACCTGAAGTATTCTCTAGAAATTTTGGGAATGTGTCTTATAAAGCAGATGTTTATAGCTTTGGAATATTGTTACTTGAAATAGTCGGAGGGAGGAAAAATGTTGACGTTACAGTTGAAAACACTAGCGAAATCTATTTTCCAGAGTGGATTTACAATCTCTTAGAACAAAAAGAAGACATACGGATTTTTGTTGAGGATGATGGAGATGCTAAAATTGCAAAGAAACTTGCGACTGTAGGACTTTGGTGCATCCAATGGAATCCAGTGGATCGTCCTTCTATGAAAGATGTGGTTCAAATGTTGGAGGGAGAAGGAGATAATTTAAGTATGCCTCCTAATCCGTTTGCCTCTACCGGCTCTGTAAAGGTTAATGCAAATATACCTAAAAAACATCTAAACCAGGAGTTGGAGGTCATCGCAGAATCAGAATAATTATATGTAAACTTGGCGTTTGTGATAATAATATACGTTGCAATGATCTTGTACTCTTAAAACTTATGATTAAATGTCTTATAAGTCCATGAGTTTTAAAAAGTTTATTTTTTTCCCACGTAAGATCCATTTTGTATTGTAAATGCTATCTCGTTTATGGCTAAATATTGAGATGGTACATCCATCCATCTTCCATTCATAAAACTAATGAAATTCCAATTTAAACCAATCAAAACTTGTAACGTATTATATGCCTAATAAAAAATTAAAAAAAAAAAAAAACTTAGAATTTAAAAAAAATGAGGAAAAATAGAAAATATTAAAAAACAATTAAGAAAACAACTAAAACTTATTTTAAAAAAATAAAATAAAATTGAAGAAGGGGCCTCAAACCACGCATTAAGCCAATGGGAGTGGCCGAAACCACTCTCAAAGGCTTTGGGCTTGCCTGTTTGGCTTAAAGGGTAGTTTCGCTCCGTAAACTTAAAAAAATTTTAAATTTAGTGTATCCATCTTTCAATTTTTTTTTTTTTTTTTTTTTTCAATTTCATCCCTCCATTAGGATTCGAAAATCATAACGGAGGGGTGCCAAAATTTCATAAATACCCTCCGTTTTTTTAAGGAATAAAAAAATTTGCAAGGATTTAAGCATTGGTCATGATTTAACGAAGTTTGTAAAAATACTCACACTTGAATCGTTGATTTTTTTTTTAAAAAAAATTTGATAATTTGAAAATTTTGACAGAATTTAATAAAAATATTAACGGATTGTTGAAATTGAAAAATAAAAATAAAAATTGAAAGATGGATACATCAAATTTAAAGTTTTTGAAGTTTAAGAAGGTAATTGAAAAACAAAATTTTTTCCTATACATTTAAAACTACATATACGTTGATTAATATTTTTTTTGATGGGGTATTCTTAGCTTTTGAGGTCCTGCAAAAGAAGGAAAATTAGGTAAATGAGCTTGTTGGAGCCGGTTAGTGAGAAATAACTCCGATGCCTAAGTCAGATATGTATGAAAAAAGGGTTAAAAGAATCGAAGAAAGTTAAGAGTATTCGAAAAGAGATTCCTTACCTTTATCTCCTTTGCGTACACATATTGGTTGAACATTCAATGTGGCCATGCTTCCCATTTTCCTGCCATCCCCCATACCTAAATTAGGTGATTAAGTTGTCAAATTCGGTATGTTTGCATGTTAGGTGACATTGTCCCTTGATTTAGGGATCTCATGGTAAATTGATCACACGTAGGTACTATAGGCTACTGTACGTGACATGTTTGTATCCTAAGAGCACAAATATTAGACAACGAATAAGTCCCTATACCGGTCGACATTCGACCATATTAACCGAGTCTTGACCAACGAGGCGTGGCCTCGATTAGCGTTCGAGATTCACCATTCGTAATCGAGAGCCATTAATGAGCTCTTATCATGAATGAGCTTATTCGGGTGAACCTCTTCGTAGTCGACAAGGAATCGGGCCTTCGTAAATGATATGTTTTTCGTTTTTTTTTTTTTTTTTTTATACAAAAAAAAAAATCATTTTCGAGAATTGACTATCCTTGAGAGAATGTAACAAGTCTACACTAATATGGACCGGAATAAATGAATTAGTTGTAGGCCTACCAAGTTGTCGGATAATTGTGAACACTCAGATTGAAGTCGATGGCCAATTTTTCCACCCTCTGCTTTTCCTTCCTTTGAAATTAATACCACTTTCCGTGTGACCAGTCTCATTCGTTCTTGTCGGCAACCATTATCAACAATGGTTAAAGCACGATGTATAAGTGATATGTATGACTAGGACTCCAGTTCTATATCGGAAAGGGATAAAAAATTTATATAGAGCAAGTGGTTTATAAGAGATGGTTGTAAGTGTTAAGTCTCACATTGTTTAGTTATTAGGTGAAAATGAACTTTATAAAAAATTATAAGAAAATTTCAAATTGATTAGTCTTTTTTGAAAGAAAAGATAAACACATAGAAAAATAAAGATAACAGCGAAAATAATAAATTGGAGAGAAGAGATTTTACGTGGTTCGGTTTATGACTTACATCTACAGGATAGAGTCCTAAGGCTATATTATACTCTTATTGCTTGATCTTTTTTCAATACATTAGACTCCTATTTATAGGAGAGTTTGGGTAGATAAGTATGGTAATCAATCAATGTGATTTGATTGATTTGAGTATCATCAAATAATTACAATAAATCTTTGAAATCAAAACCCTAATATATGGAGAATATATTCTCTAACATTTTTGAGGCGATAGTGCAAATATAACTAGTGTTTTTTTCTAAATCGTTACGGTATATGTATAATTTTTCATTGGCGTTACTCTCATGATATATTATCATGGTGTGCATTTTTTAATTTATCTGTTAAGTCCTAAGATTCCTACTATTATAACGCTAATGATGAACTTCAAAGAAAGGGGAAATTAGTGCTCCTTTGGTGCTGATTCTTCTAGTCAATAGACCTATGAGGTTAATTCGTTGGGGAGTATTATAAAAACACTCCTTACACTTCTCTTATACACCTATCCTCTCACGCGGGCTGAGACCCACACCACATGTGAGAGGGTAGGTATATAATGTGTTTTTTTTTTTTAATTATTATTATCTTTTTCCTAATCCGTTTCCATTACGATCTACATAGATAGTCAATGGATATCTATATCCCCCAACCCCCCTAAAAAAAAAAAAAGTTAAAGATCGAGCATATACTTAGCGAGCAAGATTAAAAAATCAAGTTGAACAAAATTATTATTCTATCATTGGAGAGTAATTTTACATGGCACACGAGAGTCCCTTCAACGTCCTTTCAGGTTGATGTGGCGTTGAATGCTCATATAGCCGACCCTAAGAAATTCGTAGGAACTGACGGTGGTCGGTGGCCCCCAGCCGCCACAATCACCGTCAGGCTAAATGTTGGAGGGACGTCAGCCTGAAGAGAAAATTCGCGTTACTGTTTTGTTCTAAACCCAAGTTTTAATTTTTTTTAGGGATAATTGCACTGTTGGTCCTTGTGATATGCCATAATTATTTTCCACTCCCTATGGTTTAAAAAGTGCATGAGAGGTCCCTGTGATATGCAATAATTACGTTTTACTCACTGGGTCGATTTTCCGTCCGCAATTTTGGCGGAATCTGTTAGCCCTACACGTCAGCGCCACGTGTCACCAATAAGATGGCGACACGTGTCCATCTTCATAAAAAATATAAATTTATTAATAAATAAATATATTTATTTTTTTAAAAAAAAAAAAGAAAAAAAAAGAAAACTGGCAGGCAAGGGATGGCTGGGCCACCCCAGCCACCCCATTGCCACCTTTTTCCTTTTTTTGTTTTTGTTTTTGTTTTTTAATTAATTTTAATTTTAATTTTTTTTTAAAAATAAGTATTTTTATTTATTTTTTAATAAATTTATATTATTTTATTAAGATGGACATGTCAGCGCCACGTGTTGCCAATAAGATGGCGACACGTGGTGCTGACGTGGCATTTGACGGAATCTGTTAAAATTTTTAACAGAATTTGACTGTAGGGATCGATTTGTAATTATTGCATATTACAAGGACCTCCCATGCATTTTTTAAACCATAAGAAGTGAAAAATAATTATGACATACCACATGGACCAATGGTACAATTATCCATTTTTTTTAAATGACCTAAAGTGGTCATGGACCAAGCCACGTCAGATGGGGATGGACTCTAGGCTAGAATTACTCATCAGTGGGATGTAATCAGAAATTTTAACACCACATATACTAGTACACACCACACTTGAAAGTTGAAAGTACTCAAAAAGCAATCACCCACAGGGCACACGGCTGAAGAACTCACACATTTCACCGAACATCTATCCTACACTCGTAGCACGTACACATATATATACTTTCTTTCGAATTGTAAAAAGGAATTTTTGAAACTTATGATTTACCCCTCAAGTTGTTAAACACTCAATTACCAAGCCAATTATCAAATCAATTTTCACAGTCCATACCTTAGAGACCACTAGAACATTTTTCCCTTGGCATAAAATAAAGAAAGTAAAATTAAAATGATCTGTTATGAAAAAATTAAGGGGTAATTACATTTTCCTCCTATGAACTATAGGCCTATCTCATTTTGCCCCCACAAACTACCACTTCGACAAAAAAATAGCATCAAACTACCATCTTTATAAACTTTGGCCATTTCTGTCAGTCTAATTCATGCAAAGACTTAAATACCCTAACTCAATTTTAAAAATGACCTAAATACCCTTATCTTAAACCAAAAAAAAAAAAAAAAAAAAAAAAACTAAAGGAAAATGAGGTGGCTCCCTGAGGTGGTCGGGTGGCTTCGGCCACCTCTGGGGTGGCTCGCGGCTACCCCGGAACTAGGGGTGGCCGCGCGGCCACCCCATCTTATCTCTAGGGTGGCCTCGCGGCCACCCCAGAGGCCGTGGGTGGCCCGGGAGCCACCCCTAAAGGTGGCTCTCGCCACCTCTGGGGTGGCTTGCGGCCATCCCAGAAGCTGGGTGGCCACCTCTTAGGCTGGGGTGGGCCGTGAACCACCCAGAGGTGGCCGGAGCCACCTCAGGGGGTGGTTCGCGCGCCACACCCTCCATCAAAGGGGAATATTAATTTTAATATTTTTTATTAATTATTGTAGAAGACATTTTGATCTTTAAATCAAAATTAATGGTAAAAAATGACATATTCCATCCAAGTTAACGGGATTCCCTGACGGAATGGGCCAAAGTATGTAAAGATGGTAGTTTAATGCTCTATTTTAGTCGAAGTGGTAATTTGTGGAGACAAAATGACACAGACCGGTAGTTCATGAGGAGAAAAGGTAATTACCCCAAAAATTAACCTACATCCTGCGGAGTAAAATCACTACCAACTGGTTCTGGTTGTTCCATGGTCGGGCTGGTTTAGTGCAGCTAGCTGCCAACAATGATAACTAATTAGGAAACAAAATTCATCAGAAAATTAAAGAAAAAAAAAACCTTTAACCTTCTCTTATTATGAATAACAAGTCATCTCTGATCTCGAGCAGCTGAAAGTTCTTAGATAAAGAGGCTCAAAAGAATATACAAAATCCAGGAAAACAAAAAGGAAAAAAGAAAATCAAAATCTTCATGAGGCAATGAACCAAAAAAAAATGTCCTAGCCGTCAGTTTCTCATTACATTGTGTCCTTTCAATCACCAACTCAGAAACCACCTCTTCCATAGTTGATTTCAAAAGTCTTCCTTCTCATGAGAAAAACCAAAAAGGCTTTCATTGTTAGTTTTATAGCATCCACTGCATTATGTCCTTCCGGAGACCTCCCTCCGACCAAGCTCTTGTAGAATTTGATTTCAACATTTCAGGGCCAGAGAAGTGCCTATACTGGGTCATAGTCCCAGCAGGCTTTGGTGGCCGCATCATCATCGATATGGTTGGAACAGGCTTAGGCCAAATAGTTCTTGGCGAGGTAAACAGATGCCTAGCAGAATCCTGATTTCTGGATATTTGGGTTTCCCAAGGAGGTCTCAGGTTTTAGGAGTTGCTTATCTGCTTTGTCATGCTCAACCCTGAGCTAGCACTATTGGGGGGCTTTCCAGGAGAAGAACCACCAATCTGAGCTGATGGTTTCATTTGGTCAAGCCACCGCAGAATCCAGTTACCAAGATTCCGACCAACTTCTATGTCCCTCTCTTGAATGTTCGGGTGAACCTTGAGTGCTACATCAAATACAGCATGTGTTCGTCTGCAAAAGGAAGGAAAGATAACAATTTTAAAAGTCCTGCTTCTTGTTTTGGTTAGTATAAAACACAAGGTCCTGATTGTCATTACCAGTGAAACAAATACTTGCATTTCAAAAATAAAATAATGGCAATAGCAGTAGTTCAAAATTAGTAACAAATCCATCTGTAGGAGAATACTTAACACTTACGCCAGTATGAATTGACTAACGGCCATCATCTTTTAAGAATTTTGGAGAGAGTTTTAGGTTAGTGACTCCCTGGATATCTAAAAATTGGTCACCCTGACAATTTTTGTGCAGTGAAATTAATATAGATGGCATCATAATTTTATCAGCATTCCACCATCATGCTCGAGATTCCAAAAAAAAGTACTTAAATACTTTTCCAGAAGACAATGAAAAAATAAATCACCCTAATGAAGGCAATAATAATGGAGATAGCTTTCTTATATAACTCAGTGTGAAAGAGATTGATGAAAGTAAGGTGCATTTAAACTCAAGGACCTGTCTTCTGAGCAACCCCAGAAAGTAAATTCTTTACTTAATGCCAAAAATAAATATTCAACAACAAAGAAAACTCTTCTTAGGAGAAGATCAATGAATAGTAAGGCATATGAGTTTGATGTAAGACAGCAGCAACAGGGTGAGTCTAGGGCTAATTGGTAGCAAGGTTTAAAGGAAGGATTGTGGCTTTTGAAGGTATAAAGCACGGGAAAGGTAATCTAGCGGCTACAGCTCAAGTCAACTTAGAAAATATTGAATTTTGATCACTTCGAAATGGCTGGGAAATATAATTTTAATGGCAGGTTAGGTTGCAACTTGCAAGATTTTTGTGCCGATAGTTTTAATACTGTTGAAGGGCTAGGATTACAGTTTTATGGTGCAGTAGATTTGGTAACAATTTGGGGATTCAGGGCGTCTAAGAGGATACAGGAAACTGTAAAGCTGTGACAATAACTCGAGAATAGTAATTTGGTTTTCAGATGTAATTCGGGCTTTTTTGTATTTTTAGGTTTGTATTTCTGTTGGGTTTCGGTGCTTTTGGGCAGATTTGGGTGAATGTTTGGGGGCTTTTTTGTTTTTTTGGGCTTCTTGTGGGTTTTAGAGTTGGTTCTTATGGGTTTGTTTCGGTTTTTCTTTTTATGGGTTAGCTTTGGCTGTTCCTGTGTATACTCCCAATGTAGGCGCTTTACGCTTATATATAAAATTTTCTTACTTATCAAAAAAAAAAAAAAAAATAGTAATTTGGACTTTCAAGGAAAATTGGGGGGGGGGGGTGTCGATGAATAGGTGATTTAGGGCTTCCATTTTAGGGATCTTAAGCTTTGAAAGGGGATAAGAAGAAGAAGAAGTAGATAACTTAGAGAAATGCTACACATATTTCCAAATACTCATTTCTTGACGTGACAGTGAAAATCATCATGAAATAAAATAACAAATGAAAGTACATGTAGCATCTAATGGTAATTTTCACTGCCACGTCAAGAAGTAAGCACTTAGGAGTATGTGTAGCACTCCTCAACCTAGTTATTGCACTTAGTTTTCATAAGCATCATCCATAATGTTTCCTCAACATCACACCTCAAAAAAGGATCAAGTCACAAACCTCAAGAGCATAACTACTGCAAAATTCTCGTAAAGTTGTCCTCCCTTGAATTTATTTATTTATTTATTTTGATAGGTAATTAGAGAAATTTTATAAAAAAACATAGGCTCTCCTAAGCATACAGAAAGTGTACAAAAGGATGGAAAAACAGAAAAGGAAAAAAAAAAAAAAAAAAAAAAAAAAAAAAAAAAAACCCACAAAGACCCAACCACAACATAAAACCCAAAACACCCTAGCAAAAAGCCAAAAACCCTCAGCAACATTACATAACAGCAAGAGCCCTCTTGCTTTTACCCCGAGTAGAACACTGAACCGAAACCTAAAAGATGTGGGCTCTATGAGCTTTGACTAATAAGCCCAAGCTAGCTAACAACTAGGAACCTAGAATAAAAAAACTCGACAAGAAAAGAACCCCATAATATAACCCAATGTACAAAAACTACAGCACATTTCAGAAACATAATAATCACAAAAATATCCTTGCTCCTAAAATCAAATAAAACCAATAACTTAAAATAAGACCATATCCTTGCTGCCTTCATTAGAGATCCAACAAGCAACAGAATTGGTAAGTCAAGTCATTAATGCAAAGACAGCTTTAAACAAGGATGAGTGATTGTGATTTTTCAAAATTTGTAGCTCTAGAAGAGCACACTTGAGGAATTTGCATAGATAGATGAATTAAAAAGATGGACTTTTATTATAAGTGTCCCATACCTTGACATCTTGCAGTAGTGGTTGGTGTAAAAGGGTTTTTCCAAAATAGATTCCCAAATTTGAGTCTGACCTCAAGTTAAAAAGTGTATGAGCGGCTGGCATACTGATTGGATTTATTAAACAAAGATTTTGTATGAGACCAATAAAAATGTCCTTAATCCTCCATTGAAAGGTTTGACATCAGCAAATTACAGACATAGCTTAAGATCACTGCTCATCTTGGGACATAGATAGACCTCACTACGATTCTCTATAAGCAATCATATACTATCTGTTCTGGTTCTAGATCGAGGATTTCTAATTCTCAATTTTGGATGTGCAAGTGGATCAACCAATCTGACATTGATCCTTCATTAGGTGACACCTTTGTGAAATGAGTTGTCATTGTTGAATGGGAGATTTATTCACAATTCTGAGCGACTAACTTTATTGCATGTGTTTTTCCAGTCTTAAAGGGTGGAATTGTGACATTATCACTAATTATCCAAATGACATCAAGTTTCTGTGGTACTGACAATATTACTTGAATGCATTTAGAAATGTAATAATGGTGATGATAAAAGATAAATATACATGGTGGAAGACATCTTTAATGTTAAAGCATTAATTAAATGATTAAATTCACCATTTCTTATCAGTTTAAGCTTTTAAGATAAGTGTAATTTACATAATATCAGTTGATTCAAACCCAATTCTACAATTTACCCTCTGTTTCAGTTAAATATTCTATGTCTTAGATCTCACTCATTGAGTGAAAGTTGGAACAGAAAGTATTAAAGTATTAATTAATTTCACAATTCTTTTTTTGATAAGTAAACTGCGAATAAAAAGGACCACATTAATTAAATTTACAATTCTTATCGGCCTAAGTTTAAGCTTTTGGGATAATCAGTACTCTTACCACAACCACAAAACCTAACACAGGGAACAAGGAGAAGCTACTTGCAAACGTTCACTTCCAAACAAGATTATATAGGCGTTAGAGAGTTATCTCCTGATAACTCTCCCAATCTTATCCTAGATTCAAATACTCTCTCTGCTGTCATATCTTCAACTAAAGATAAACTCAAGTCTACAACAAATCATGATCAAGATAGATCTGGTTAATTACAGATAAGATAGATATATCTAAACAACTGTGATTAACCAATTCTATTTTTATCATGATTTGTTGTAGACTTGAGTTTATCTTCTATTGAAGATATGACACCAAAGAAAAAATTAAGAGGACGAAGGTCCTTCACAGTGAAGTCAGTATCCAAGTTTGCTAGTAATTTTGGAATCTCAAATGGCCGTGAACATGTGATTAAGATATCATCAACATATATAAGAATGTGCATGGTAAAGGTAGTAGACTTGTAAATAAACAACGATGCATCAGACAAAGAACCATGAAAACCAAGCTCCGGAAGCTTGTTTTAAGCCATACAAGGCTTTTTGGAATTGGGAAACTGAGGATGTGAATAACTAGGCGGTTAAGTCATGAAGACATCCACAGACAAATTTCCATTAAGAAATGCATTATGAATATTAATTTGATGCACAGACCATCCAGCAGAAATTGCAATTGACAAAAACAGACGTACCATCGTAGGTTTGATAATAGGGCTGAAGGTTTCTCCATAATCTATCCCGGGCTGTCCATGGAAGCCCTTGGCAATTAACCAAGCCTTGTATCTTTCGATTGACCCATCTGCTTTTCGTTTTAGCCGAAACACCCATTTGCAGCCTATGAGATTCTGAGCTGAATTGGGAGAAACCAAACACCAAGTCTGATTGTTAAGGAGTGCGTCGAACTCACAATTCATGGCTTGGCGACAGTTTTCGTCTTTGATAGCAATTGAGTAGCAAGTGGGTTCAGTGATTTCTAAGTTTACGGCTGCAAGGAGAGCATGGGGAAGTGGGTATTTTACAGTGCCATCGGTGAAGTGTTTTGGCTTGGAGAAGTGATTTTTGGATCTTGTGGTCACGGGATGGTGCGATATAGGTGCGCTTCAGGAGGAATGGGGTTGGTCAAAGGTAATGGGTGGGTTGAAGGTATGTTTGACTGAGAAGATAAACACACCCGAATACACGTAAAAAGGAATAATCAGGCTGGGTTTGAAAAAGCACGTCAAAGGAGATTTATTATGAAGAAGTGGGGTAGACATGTGATTAATTAAATAATATGAAGTTTGAAATGCATCAGCCCAAAAAGAGAATGAGAGATGTGCATGAGAGGGGGAGCAAGTCCTGTTTTGACAATATGATTGATATATATAGTTTTATATCGATATAACTTGAATTCGACACACAATATAATAGCTAATAATTTTTGACATGACTCATAAATCTGATACGAACCCAATACAAAATTATACGATTGAGGGGTTTGACTCATTTAATTCATTTAATTAAATGAGATGAGTTAAAGTTGATCTTTATATTCTTATACTCATGCTTTAACACGATCCGAGCCTAACATGTGGACCCTCCTTAATACTGTGCACCATATGCAATTTTGTAATTTTATTCGTTTAATCGGATTGTCAATAGTTTTCTGAATCTGATTAATAATAATCTCTACGACACAACTAAATCATGTTGGTGGAATTATATAATCTTTGAAAACAAAAATTTTAAATAATCCATTTATAAGTGGATTTCAAAACTTGGAAAGCAATTTCTACCTTTCCACATCTAGAACCCATGGAGACCAAAGCCTTACAACTGCATTCGAATTACACAAACCATGTTTTCAGAAACCTGGCATGATTTTGCTTGATCATTTTAGGGTTAATTATAAAAAAGTCCTCCAAACTAACAGCCGTTTTAAAGTAGCCTCATGAATTACCAAGTATATCACTCGGACCCTATAAACAACCAAAGAGTACCAAAAAGACTAATTTTTGTCAACATATTCCTATAACACCCTTGCTATGTGTCATATTTTCAATTAAAAATAATAATACAATTCAAAAATCAAAGAAAAATTTTAAGAAAAAAACTTGAAGGGGTGGTTGAGCCACCCCATGGCCAGTCTGGGGGTGGTTCAGCCACCCCCAACTCCCCAAGGAGCAAAATGGGGGTGGCTGAAACCACCCCAAGGGTCTTGGGGTGGCTCGGCCTCCCTCGTTTGGCCTGAGGGTGGGTTCAGCCACCCTAAACCAGCTGGTATGAGGGTGGTTCGGTCACCTCCAAGGGTTAAACCCTCAATTTTATTTTATTTTTTCACCCCATGGACCACAGAAGTGGTTCGGCCACCCCCATTTTACTCTTTTAGGGGTAGCCGAACCACCCCCAAGGGCCATGAAGGTCGTTCGGCCATCCCCTTTGCCAAAATGGGGTGGCCGGTCACCCCCATTTTGCTCAAAGAGCCACCTTCATATTTTATTTCGGGATAATTGCACCATTGGTCCCTGTGGTATGCCATAATTATTTTTCACTCCCTATGATTTAAAAAGTTCATGGAAGGTCCTCGTACTATGCAATAATTACAAATCGATCTCTGATGTTAAATTCTGTTAAAATTTTTAACAGATTCGTCAAAATGTCACGTCAGCGACACGTGTCGCCAATAAGATGTGACACGTGTCTATCTTAATAAAAAAAATATAAATTTATTAAAAAATAAATAAAAATACTTATTTTTTTAAAAAAATTCAAATTCAAATTCAAAAAACAAAAAACAAAAAAAAAATTAGCAAGGGTGGCCTGGCCGCCCTCAGCCACTGGGGGTGGCCTCGCGCCACCTCAAGAGGTGTCTGGGGTGGCCATCGGGCCACCCCCAGGCCGCAGGGGGTGGCTGTGGCTACTGCTTTTTTTTTTTTTGAATTTTAATTTTTTTTAAAAAATAAGTATTTTTATTTATTTTTTAATAATTTTTTTTTATTAAGATGGACACGTGTCGCCAATAAGATGACGACACGTGTTGCTGACGTGGCATTTGATGGAATCTGTTAAAAATTTTAACAGAATCTGACGCTAGGAATCGATTTGTAATTATTGCATAGCACGAGGACCTCCCATGAACTTTTTAAACCATAGGGAGTGAAAATAATATGGCATACCATAGGGACCAATAGTGCAATTATCCCTTTAATTTTTAATATTTATTTGATTTTTAAATTTATTTATTTTTTAATTGAAAATATGACACGTAACAATGATATTATAGGAATATTTCGACAAAATTGGTCTTTTTGGTACTCTTTGGTAGTTTGTGGGGTCCGAGTGATGCACTTGGTAGTTCATGGAGCTACTTTAAAAACGGCCAGTAGTTTGGGGGGTTTTTTTTTTTTTTTTATAATTAACCCATCATTTTAAATAGAAGTTCCAAACTTCCTTATAATGCCCTTTGCTTTGAACATATGCTCTGATAGATATCTAGACATGAAATTTTGATCCACCATCCGATTGAGCACTTTCCTTGAATCATCAGACAACAACCAACACAAGCATTAAAGCCAACCCCACCGGAGTAATCCAGGAATGCAATTGTTGCCCAAGGGACAACAATTCTAGCTCCACCCAAGCTGATTAAAAAGCACTTTAGAGTAAACCAAGATGGTACCTAATCACTCAAGACTGTATCCAAATGCAAATCTACTGCCTTTCTTGGGTACCCCAATTGCATGAACTAAGTTATCATCAAAGTCCAAGTAACCTCATTCTTCTCCGGTGTTTTCTCAAACATCTTATATGCTAAAATTTAAATCTCGTGACAAGCATATTAATCAATGCACACCCAACACACACATCAGACCCAAAGCTTTCTAGGGAGACTTTAAACATTTAACAATTGTTTAACATTCTATACTTCCAAAGCTTTGGAAACACTCGATTAGCTTGTTCTCTTCTACGACTAAAACAAAAACTTACGAATTGTGACCAATAATATCTCTAAATGAAAAGGATGGTCCAATTTTTCAAAGCAGGGGATGACTAAGAGAGAACGAAGAATAGTACATACCTTTTCAAACTGAAACTGAATTCATTGGTTAAATATGAGCAAATAGGGTTCAAACAAAAGAAATGATGTAATAAGGCAACTTATCATAAATCAAAGGAACTAATCTTATTTACCTCAAATAAATATCAAGCATCTTTGTGCTATCAAATATAGATGAGAACACTAATTGCCCCATTTAATGGGAATGTAGTTGAGGAGACTCATATCAATAGTTTGCATTTACAATTGAGTTGATTGAGTTGATTCTTCTGATTGAAATGATGACCAAGTTTGATTTGAATCCTCTCCAGAATCCCTCATGGGGCTGTCTGTTGATGATAAGAAAGGTTTGGAAGGCATTTGTAAGCTTTCATCTTTTCCTTCAAGCATTTCTACGACTTTGTTCATTGAAGGGCGACAACTAGGCTTCATCTGTATACACCATAACGCAACCATGATAATCTTCTTAACTATTTTCTTTTTCTCCTCTGTAACATCCTCCATTTCTATGTCCTTTCCATCGTGCAATTGGTCATAAACCCAAGTAGGAAAGTAAACTTGGCTTGAATGGTCTGCAAACGCATTGAAGTTTTTTCTTCTACCCGCCATTTCCATCAATAACATTCCAAAACTATAAACATCAGCTTTGTATGAGACGCCTCCAATGTTTTTGTAGAACAACTCAGGAGCCATGTATCCTAATGTCCCTCTTGTAGCAGTCAAAGAGACAATGCTGTCATCTACTGGATATAGCTTTGCCAAGCCAAAGTCAGAAACCTTGGGAGCAAAATTCTCATCAAGAAGAATGTTGTGAGGCTTGATATCAAAGTGTAAAATTTGCATGGCACATCCTTGATGTAGATATTCAATTCCACGAGCCACTCCTAGAGCTATATCGTACATTTTGTCATAGCTTAGGAGGGTACTTACTTCTGGGGAAAATATGTATTTATTCAGGGAGCCATTAGGCATGAATTCATATACTAGAGCTCGCTTTGATCCTTCAACACAAAAACCAATGAGTTGCACTACATTAACATGGTGAATCCTTCCAATGGTTGCAACTTCATTGGTAAACTCTTGTCCATTAGCTTTGGACTTACCCAACATCTTTATAGCTACGAGTCGGCCACTTCGAAGTGTTCCTTTAAATACAGTGTCATAGCCTCCTTCACCCAATTTGTCCTTGAAATTTTTGGTCATCTTCATAATTTCTGAGTAAGAGTACCTTATTGGCATGAGGTTATTGTGGCTTTGCAAAAATTCTTCAACAACATCATACATCGATAAATGTCTTCTACACCATTTATATATCAAAAACGCAATCACACAGGGAGTCCACAATACAACTTTTGCTGCAAGGTATAGCCCTACGAAAGAACATCATCAAAATAAACTATAAGAAAACAAACATGTAGATGACCTGCTATCAGCATTTCATTTATTACAGCTCAACCCACTGCCTTTCTAAATCCTAGTAATTAAGCACAATATTTGTATTCTTTTTCAAGTGAATTTTATTTTCATCTTGCCTATATTTTAAAATATTGCATGCTTCACAGTCGAAGGAACTATCTGCTAATTAAAAAGGAAAAGAAAATTAAAGAAGATCAAACGAGAGATATAAGGTTCTTACCGCCATAGATGATCATGATTATCAGTAGCTTAAGCGAAGGATCTACAAGAAATATGAAAAAAAAAAAAAAAATTACTTAATTAATCAAGAAAGAAAGCTAATTTCTTAAGAAATTTGATATTTTTCCTTTCATTTTCTTCATTGTTTCTGATATCTAAACAAAGCCGAAAAGTTTGAGATCAACCATTGCCTAAGCACATGGTTACTCCTCCGTTTGTCTCGTCATCTGCCACAACTCATTCTATTACATTGTGTCATTCTATATTTTCCTTCAAACAAATTTTTGAGATAGAAACCTTACCAATGTATGCCTCATCTTCTCGGGAAATCCCAAATAATAATTTTTCTGCTTTGGCAAAGAAAGAATGACATCAGCATTTGAAAACTTGAAATTAAAAATCCGCATTTTTATTTTAGTTGGAAATATAGTTACAATGTATAACTAATTGTCTTTTTGATGTAAATTCCATTGAAACAATTTCCATGCTTCACAGTCTAAGAAATGATCTGCTAAAAGAACACAAAGGAGAGATACAGGATCTTACTGATGAACCGCGGTACCAGTATATTGCTAACAGCTCCAATAACTATAAAAAAAAAAAAAAAAGGAGAAATTTTATCAATTAACTGAAAAGGTGAATTAAATAATTTCAAAAGTATCTCGGCTGTATAAACAACTTTTGTCTTAGGCCATCCTTAACAAGAAATATAAACCTCTAGACTTTTCATGTCCATGGTTTAAAATTGGTTGAGTTCAATTCTCTGCCTTCTCAATATAGCTGGGAGTGTATAATAGAACTGATCTGAAGGCATGCATAGATTACTAACCCTATGTTATCAAATAAGAACTGGGGCAACAGAAAAGAAAATTTTTATTCCAAAGAGGCGGCTAATTTCTTAAAAAATTCTATACTTTTCCTTTCAATTTCCTCATTGCTTTTGAGATCTAAACAGAACCTGATAATTTTGAGATAGCCTTTGCATTAGCACAAGGTTATTTGTAACGACAATGTAACTATCACTCAAAAATGACTAACTACTATTACTTTAAAAATACTAGTCAACTTGGAGCTTCAAAAAATATTTAGAAAACCCGTCTCACTAAGTAAAAACATAATGTGAGATTTAGCACCAATTAGTAGCTTTATAATTTACCCATTTTATATGAGCTATTCATCTTTCCAATATGAAACTTAGGTGTTACGTTACTCCTCAACTTGTGTCATCGTTAGGCACAGCTCATCCAGTTCTATATGTCATTGAGCCATTCTGTATTATCCTTCAAACAACTTTTTAAGATAGAACCTCACCTTTTCCAAATATCCTCGAACCTGCTCCACAGAGAAAGAATAACATTAACTTTTGCAAACTTGGAAAAAAAAATCAAGTCATTATTAACTGGTGTGGAGCTGGTGTAAAAATATAGTTCACATTTACGCACCATGTCTTTGAGGGTCGCACTGAACAGGGAAATTCACGTTATTGAGGTTGCAAATGTCATCTCCTGTGAAGTTATCACAGAAAACTTGGATCCATGAAAGCTTAAAACCATAGACCACTTCATCGTAAACGTCTGCACACGTACTTGGGTAAACTACTGGCGCAACTGGATACGCTGTCGGAAACATTTGCTCTATTTGGCACGAGTCCCCCAAATTCTGTAGAGACCCGTAATATAAAACATGGACATATCGATAGCTCTTGGAATGGAGTAGAGAAGAGTTGGAAGAATCCACTCCAGTACTAAAGCAAGTAGACATGTCAAAATACGATTCAGAAATCATTGGCCTTTCGCACATCACCCAAACCACACCCGTTTCTGGCATACGGGCATTGAAAAAAAGGTACTTTATCGGCCGTTTCTGATCACTATTATTACAAAATACATTAACCTTATCTGGATAAGATAAGGTATATGGATCCCCTGAACTGAAATTGTAGTGGTTAAGAAAATAGCGAGGGATGGAGGAGTAATTGTCCTTCTGAATACCTGGGTCTACTACTCGGATTGTGTACAGATCGTAATCGATTTCCTGTACGTAGTATTTTCCAGCATATAAGTATAACACTGTTTGGTTATTCTCACATGAAAGATTGTACCTTTGATCGCCGCAGATTGGTGGATCGCCTTTCAACCGAAACGGATAGCTTATGTTGTTGATATTGCCGCAGGAAGAAGGAGGACAGTGGTGTTCATGACTATCGTTGGCACTGGAAGCTTCGTGGACTAGGCCAAGAACAACAATTAGGACCAGGAGTCCAGCAGTGAAGAGCATTCCTCTTGCCATGGATGGAGAGAGACAGGGTCTAGCTTCCACAATCCACAGCAAAGCAAATAGTGTAGATTTTTAAGTCATATATGGAAAGCACTGAAATTTCCCAGAAACAGGTTGTTTGAGTTAGACCATATGGTAGTGAACAAATTTTGAACACTCGTTTTGATATTTCATACAAACCCGCGTCTAAGAACGACATTTATTCTTTTAAGTTATTTCAAAAACAGGCAAAAAAACAAATCACTTTTAAAGGTTAGCCGCCATTAGAAAATTTAGATAAATGCTATTTCTTTAACTTCCGTCAAATTCCTACTCAAGTTTAAGACCCACGCGTAGAGTTGACTATTCAAATTCCTATTCAATTAGAAAAATGATTAATTTGAAAAAATTATTGAGCGAGAGTTGACTACAAATCGAAAAAGCAACAGGTCTGTGAAAATTTTTGTGCCTTGAGATAAGGATGAGCGTGGGTGGGATGATAATGGGAGTGGGTGCCAGTGGGGATGATCTTAAAAAAAGGAATTATTGGCCCCAATACATTTACTAGTCACCATCACCACATAGTCCAAGTCCAAGAGAAGTTTACCTGCAATTTTCGAGTGAGAGGGCGAGAACCATTCCAGAGCAGGAGAATGGTAATCTCATACTTGTTCTTGTTTCTGGCTTTCATTATAGACCTTGGAGAATGCCAAAATAATGGGTGTCCTGAATTACGGTGCGGAGGTCATGGCCCAGCCATCCGGTTTCCCTTTCGAGTTAACAGCCAGCCAGAGCATTGTGGGTATCCTGGGTTTAGTCTCTCCTGCACCGATACAAATGACACAGTGGTCGAGCTGCCGATTTCAGTAAAGCTTTTTGTCAAACAGATTGACTACAAATCTCAAGTGATTCAATTATATGATCCAGATCGTTGCATTTCAAGGAAGATTCGGAGACTCAATTTATCTTCCTCGCCTTTCCAATTCGAAGTAGATTATCCTCATCACCGCGTTACAGACTTTGCCTTATTCAATTGTTCCTCAAGAGAAGTAAAAAAATTGGAGTTGATCCCTTGTCTCAGTAGCCCAAACCACCAGGTTTATGCCTTCGATACGGATGATGACCTCATGGAGTACCCCCTATCATCTTGTACAAAGATTTATACCCTTCGATCAATTCCAAATACTACAATGCTCGGTGACGATGAGAAAAAAAATCTTGAATTGAAGTGGTCCAGACCAGTTTGTGGACGCTGTGAAGCAAAAGGCAAGAAATGCAGATTGAAGAGTAATAGCACCGAATTAGAAACCGAATGCTTCCTCAAAGGTATTGTCTTCGGTCCAATTTCCACCCTTTGTACTCAATTTCTTCACAGTTTTCAAGCCAAGATGCACTGATTGCTCCTCAGCAGCGCCGAAAACTTTCAGATTTATTCATTTATTGATTCAACCCTCTTCAAACTTCCAGATTTATTTCGAACCAATTATGTTTTGTGTTTTAATTTATTTCCAGATTTGTTAATTTATTGATTCAACACAATATATTTTTAGGTGTTTTGTGTTTTGGACTGATTTATGTTCTTGTTTTTATAACAAAATAAAAGCATACATTTATCATTAAGCTAATAGGAAGCATTATTATTGGGGTTTGCCATCATTGGCTGTTTCAGACTAGATTTATAACCCTACAATCATTCACACTTTGAAGCCAATTTACTTCCCTCTTCCAGCAAGTCGCCGCCCTCTTGTCGTTTTCCCTTGTTACAGAGAAGGTAACCTTCCTCTTGCTTCAGCCGGCTCAAGGAAGAGGAAGGACCACATCTCTTCCCTCCTCTCGTTCCCTTCTGTCCTTCACGTATTTTATTGCCTTTGTTGCTGTTTGGCTAGAGGTTTCTCTAGTCGTCCTCACCTTTGATGAGGTTTTATATGTCGTTTTGTACGACTTATCTTACCCGAAGTTGCAACCTCAGTGTTTCGGCTTCTGCACCACACCATTTATGTTCACTGCTGTCCTCCTTGTGTTGGTAGCCGGTTTGGTTAAAATTCTTAGATCTGGTTTTTTAAAAGCTAAATTTACATTCTTCTGATGATCCCTACCTCTCACGTACCTCTCCACCGCACTTACTGGCGTTCCAGCTACTCTACGCCATCGGCTGAGTATTCATCAGCCTCCCACGTGCCGGCACCGGATTTTTGGTCCTCCACTGCTCGTCAGAGTAGCTATTTTTTCGGACTTTTTTGCTGTTTATTTGCTTCTTCTTTTTATGCAACTTGGGTTATTGTTTCCCTTTAAGAAAGACTACTATATTTGGATTTATGTTGGTATCTCTTTATATTGCAATCCTATTTTTGGACTCTAACAGTGCTATTATTGCTTCAACCATCTTTTGGAGGTCGTTGTTTCCAAATAGGAGTGCATATCCATAGGCTTGTTCTAATATATTCAACAAGCCTATCGATATTAATATTTATTCTAATATTAACACAGGAAAAATCAAAACACAGCAAGTTTAGCCCTCTTAGAAGCCTACAACTTGAACTCAAGGGATCTGAATTCAATATAACTTGGCAATTAGCAAAACAAATTTAGGCAAACAATATTTATGTTTTGGAAATGTACAATGAGAAGCTAATTATGTTATATCTTTAACAGGTGCATTATCAGAGTTAGCGATCGCTGGTGAGTTGTCTTGGCCATTCAAATATTCTTTTTATCGGGAGTGATGTAAACTATTGACTCACAAATGTTTATTACGCAGGTATTGTCTTGGGTTCATTTCTTTTCCTACTAGTTATCTTTGCTCTCTACCGTTTCTATACTTATGATAAACTAGAGAAAGACTATCAAGCGAAGATCGAAAAGTTTTTGGAGGATTACAGAAATTTCAAACCCACAAGATACTCGTATGTTGACATTAAAAGGATTACAAATCAATTTACTGAAAAGTTAGGCGAAGGAGCATATGGAACAGTATTCAAAGGAAAGCTTTCTCATGAAATTCATGTTGCAGTGAAGATCCTCAACACTTCCAAAGGAAATGGGGAAGAATTCATAAATGAAGTAGGAACAATGGGTACGATCCATCATGTTAACGTGGTTCGCTTGGTTGGCTTCTGCGCTGATGGATTTAGACGAGCTCTAGTTTATGAGTTCTTACCAAATGATTCACTAGAGAAGTTTATATCTTCAAGGGCCGCCAAGAACTGTATCCTTAATTTGGATAAGCTGCAAGATATTGCTCTTGGTATAGCAAAAGGAATTGAATATCTTCATCAAGGATGTGACCAACAAATCCTCCATTTCGATATCAAACCTCAAAATGTTTTGCTAGACCAAAACTTCAATCCAAAAATTTCTGATTTTGGTCTTGCCAAGTTGTGTTCAAAGGATCAAAGTGCCGTGTCCATGACCACAGCTAGGGGGACTGTGGGTTACATTGCACCTGAAGTGTTCTCTAGAAATTTTGGGAATGTGTCTTATAAAGCAGATGTTTATAGCTTTGGAATATTGTTACTTGAAATAGTCGGAGGGAGGAAAAATGTTGACGTTACAGTTGAAAACACTAACCAAATCTATTTTCCAGAGTGGATCTACAATCTCTTAGAACAAAAAGAAGACATAAGAATTTTTGTTGAGGATGATGGAGATGCTAAAATTGCAAAGAAACTGGCAACTATAGGACTCTGGTGCATCCAATGGAATCCAGTGGATCGTCCTGCTATGAAAGATGTGGTTCAAATGTTGGAAGGAGAAGGAGATAATTTAAGTATGCCTCCTAATCCCTTTGCCTCTGCCGACTCTGTAAAGATTAATGCAAATATACCTAAAAAAATCTAAACCAGGAGTTAGAGGTCATCGTAGAATCAGAATAATTATATGTAAACTTGGCGTTTGTGATAATAATATATGTTGCAATGATCTTGTACTCTTAAAACTTATGGTTAAATGTCTTATAAGTCCATGAGTTTTAACAAGTTTATTTTTTTCCCACATAAGATCCATTTTGTATCGTAGATGCTACTTCGTTTATAGCTAAATACTGAGATGGTACATTCATCCATCTTCCATCCATAAAACTAACGAAATTCCAATTTAAACCAATCAAAACTTGTCACGTATTATATGCCTCATAAAAAAAAAAAAAAAAAACAAAACAAAACAAAACAAAAAAACCTTAGAATTTAAAAATGAGGAAAAATAGAAAATATTAAAAAATAATTAAGAAAACAACTAAAACTTTTATTTTTTTTTTTAAAAAAAAAAAAATTGAAGAAGGGGCCTCAAACCACCCATTGAGCCAATGGGGGCGGCCAAAACCACTCTCAAAGGCTTTAGGGTGGCTCGGCCACACCCGTTTGACTTAAGGGGTGGTTTCGAGGAACCCAAGGGGGTCAAACCCCCCCTCCCCCCCCCACCCCCCTTTGGGGCCTTTAGCGAATCACCCTAGACCAATTAGGAGTCATTGAGGGTGGTTTCGGCCATTTCCAATTTGTTATTGAGGTGAAATGACCCTTAGATCGGTCGTATGGGGTGTCCATATCCACTCTCAAGGCCTTTAGGGGTTAGTTTCGGCCACTCCGCCATTGGCTCAAAGCCACCCGTTTCTTAATTTTTTTTGATTAGGCATATGACAAGTGGCAAATTTTAATTGGGTGGATGTGAAATTCCGTTAGTTTTATGAATGGATGTCCCATCTTCATATTTAACCATAAATGAGGTACCATCTACGATATAAAATTGACCTTCAATGAAAAAAATAAAAATAAAAAAAGTTGTTAAAATTCAAGGACTGATATAGCATTTAACCCTAAAACTTATTAGTCTTGTCCCTATAGGGACTCCAAGTTTTTTCATGTATCAAACCACAAATTTAAAGATTTGAAACTTTATTTAACCCTTCTAAACTTTCATCGCGTTTGCAATTTCTTTCGTAAACTTAAAAAACTTTAAGTTTAGTGTATCTATTTTTTAATTTTTTTTTTATTATTATTTTTTTCAATTTCATCCCTCCATTAGGATTCAAAAATCATAATGGAGGGGTGTCAAAATTTCATAAATACCCTCCGTCTTTTTTAAGGAAAAAAATTTGCAAGGATTTAAGCATTGGTCATGATTTAACAAAGTTTGTAAAAATACTCACACTTGAATTGTTGAAATGTTGTTGTTTTTTTTTATTTTTATTTTTTAAATGAATAATTTGAAAATTTAACAGAATTTAATAAAAATCTTAACGGATGGATGAAATTGAAAAAAAAAAATTTGAAAAAATAATATATCAAATTTAGAGTTTTTGAAGTTTAAGAAGGTAATTGTAAAACAAAGTGGCAATTTAAAGGGGTGGGTTTAAATTTTTCCCTAAACATTTAAAACTACATATACGTTGAAAGCTAGAAAAATTGTAATTAATCGTGAACACAAATAAAGAGTAATTAGTTCCCAAGGGATAGCTTTATCAGCAGAAGATCATTCTTTATGAAGTGGAGGTCACTAGCTCGAATCTCTGCTCTTCCCTTTTGTGTGGACATGTCAAAAATAAATAAATAAATAAAGAGTAATTTACTGGAGACTTAGGGTCAAACCACATAATCACGTTAAGAATTTCTACTAGTTTTCACATTTGTTTTGAATCCTTATAATGTTTAGAAAATTCGAAATTGCAAATTTGATCATCTTTAAATGTTAGAACTTGTTGGATGTGTTGAGACAGTTTTTAGGTGTTTGAGTAATATTTTTTTTTTTTGAAGGGGTATTCTTAGCTTTTGAGGTCATGCAAAGGAAGGAAAATTAGGTAAAGGAGCTTGTTGGAGCCGGTTGGTGAGAAATAATTCCAATGCCTAAGTCAGCTTTGTATGAGAAAAGGATTAAAAGAATTGAAGAAAGTTAAGAGTATTCTAAAAGAGATTCCTTACCTTTATCTCCTTTGCGTATACACATTAGTTAAACATTCAATGTGGCCATGCTGCCCATTTCCTGCCATCCCCCATACCTAGATTAGGTGATTAAGTTGTCAAATTCGGTATGTTTACCTATTAGGTGACATTTTCCCTTGATTGAGGGAACTCATGGTAAATTGATCACACTTAGGTACTACATGCTACCGTATGTGACATGTTTGTATCCTAATAAGATCTCAAATATCTTTTTTTTTTTTTTTTTTTTTGAAAGTATTATCAAATAATTGGTAAAAGCTCTTTACCTATTAGACAGCGAATAAGTCCCTATACCGATCGACATTCGACCATGTTAGCCGAGTCTTGACCAACGAGGCGTGACCTCGATTAGCGATTGAGATTTACCATTTGTAATTGAGAGCCGTTAAGGGGCTCCCATCGTGAATGGGCTTATCCGGGTGAAACTCTCGGTAGTCGACAAGGAATCGGGCCTTCGTATAGGATATGCTTTTTGTTTTTTCCTTTTCTGGTTTTTTTTTTTAACAAAAAAAAAAAAAAAAAAAAATCATTTTCAAGAATTGACTATCCTTGAGAGCATGCAACTACACTATATGGACCGGAATAAATGAATCAGTTGTAGGCCTACCAAGTTGCCGAATAATTGTGAACACAGAGATTGAACGTTGACAGCACCAAGTCAATGGTCAATTTTTCCACCCTCTGGTTTTCCTTCCTCTGAAATTAATACCACTTTCCGTGTGACCAGTCACGTTCGTGCTTGTCGGCAACCATTATCGACAACATTAATAAACAAAACCCAATTTCCTTTCAGAAGAATCTCCCCTAGTTAAAGTAGAGCTTTCTGCTGGCATTCTTTAATTATCACGATGTATGAGAGATATGTTTGAGTAAGACTCAAGTTTTATATTGAGAAAGAGAAAAATAATTTATATACAAGGAGCGGTTAGTTTATAAGAGATAGTTATAAGTGTTAAATTTCACATTGTTTAGTTATCAAGTAAAAATAAACTTTCTAAAAAATTTTAAGAAAGTTTTAAATTAATTAGGTTTTTTTTTTATAGAGAAAATATAAACACATAGGAAAATAAAGATAACAACGAAAATAATAAATTGGTGAGAAAAGATTTTATGTGGTTCGGTTTATGACGTACATTCACAGGATAAAGCCATAAGGCTATATTATACTCTTATTGCTTGATCTTTTCTCAATACATTATACTCTTATTTATAGGAGAGTTTGAGTAGATAAATACGGTAATCAATCAATGTGATTTGATTGATTTGAGTATCATCAAATAATTATAATAAATCTTTGAAACCAAATCCCCTAATATATAGAGAATATATTTTCTAACATTTTTAATGTGATAGTGCAGAAGTGATTAACATTTTTTTAAAATCGTTATAATATGTGTATTATTTTTCATTGGCGTTACTCTCACGATATGTTATCATTGTGTGCATTTTTTAATTTATCTGTTAAGTCCTAAGATTCCTACTATTATAACGCTAATGATGAACTTCAAAGAAAGGGGAAATTAGTGCTCCTTTGGTGCTGATTTTTCTAATCAATAGACCTATGAGGTTAATTCGTTGGGGAGTCTTACAAAAATACTCCTTACACTTCTCTTATATACCAACCTTTTCACATGGAGTGAGACCCACACCACATGGGCCCCACCTCATGTGAGAGGGTAAGTATGTAATGAGTGTTTTTTTATCTTTTCCCTAATTCGTTTTCATTATGGTCTACATAAATAGTCAATAGTTATCTATATCCCCCAACCCCCCTAAGGAAATAAAAATAAAATAAGGTTAAAGATCGAGCATAAACTTAGAGAGCAAGATTAAAAAATAAAGTTGAACAAAATTGTTATTCTATCATTGGAGAGTAATTTTAAACGGCATACAGGAGTCCCTTCAACATCCTTTCAGGCTAATGTGGCGTTGAATGCTCATATAGCCGACCCTCTGAAGTTCGTAGGGACTGGCGGTGGTTGGTGGCCTCCGGCCGCCACAACCACCATCAGGCCAAATGTTGGAGGGAGGTCAACCTGGAAAGCGCTGTTGTTTTGTTATAAACGCAAGTTTTAATTTTAATTTTTTTTTTTCTTTAAATGACCTGACGTGGTCATGGACCAAGCCACATTAGATGGGGATGGACTATAGGCTAGAATTACTCATCATTGGGATGTAATCAGAAATTTGAAAGTTGAAAGTACTCAAAAAGCAATCACCCACAGGACACACGGCTGAAGAACTCACACACATTTCACCGAACATCTATCCTACACTCGTAGCACGTACACATATATATACTTTCTTTCGTATTGTAAAAAGGAATTTTTGAAACTTATGATTTACCCCTCAAGTTGTTAAACACTCAATTACCAAGCCAATTATCAAATCAATTTTCACAGTCCATACCTTAGAGACCACTAGAACATTTTTCCCTAGGCACAAAATAATGAAAGTAAAATTAAAATGATCTGTTATGAAAAAAATTAACCTAAATCCTGAGGAGTAAAATCACTACCAACTGGTTCTGGTTGTTCCATGGTCGGGCTGGTTTAGTGCAGGTAGCTGCCAACAATGATAACTAATTAGGAAACAAAATTCATCAGAAAATTAAAGAAAAAAAAAAGGCTTCTCTTATTATGAAAAACAAGTCATCTCTGATCTCGAGCAGCTGCAAGTTCTTAGATAAAGAGGCTCAAAAGAATATACAAAATCCAGGAAAACAAAAAGGAAAAAAGAAAAAGGAAAATCAAAATCTTCATGAGGCAATGAACCAAAAAAAAATGTTCTAGCCGTCAGTTTCTCATTACATTGTGTCCTTTCAATCACCAACTCAGAAACCACCTCTTCCACAGTTGAATTTCAAAAGTCTTCCTTCTCATGAGAAAAACCAAAAGGGCTTTCATTGTTAGTTTTATAGCATCCACTGCATTATGTCCTTCCTGAGACCTCCCACCGACCAAGCTCTTGTAGAATTTGATTTTGATTTCAACATTTCAGGGCCAGAGAAATGCCTATACTGGGTCATAGTCCCAGCAGGCTTTGGTGGCCGCATCATCATCGAAATGGTTGGAAAAGGCTTGGGCCAAATACTTCTCGGCGAGGTAAACAGATGCCTAGAAGAATCCTGATTTCTGGGTATTTGGGTTTCCCAAGGAGGTTTCAGGTTGGAGGAGTTGCTTATCTGCTTTGTCATGCTCAACCCTGAGCTAGCACTACTGGGGGGTTTTCCAGGAGAGGAACCACCAATCTGAGCTGATGGTTTCATTTGGTCAAGCCACCGCAGAATCCAGTTACCAAGATTCCGACCAACTTCTATGTCCCTCTCTTGAATGTTCCGGTGAACCTTGAGTGCTACATCAAATACAGCATGTGTTCGTCTGCGAAAGGAAGGAAAGAAAACAATTTTAAAAGTCCTGCTTCTTGTTTTGGTAGGTATAAAACAAAAGGTCCTGATTGTCATTACCAGTGAAACAAATACTTGCATTTCAAAAAATAAAATAATGGCAATAGCAGTAGTTCAAAACTAGTAACAAATCATTCTGTAGGAGAATACTTAAACACTTAGGCCAGAATGAATTGACTAACGGCCATCATCTTTTAAGAATTTCGGAGAGAGTTTTAGGTTAGTGACTCCCTGGATATCTAAAAAAAACTGCTCACCCTGACAATTTTTGTGCAGTGGAATTAATATAGATGGCATCATAATTGTATCAGCATTCCACCATCATGCTCGTGATTCCAAAAAAAAGAACTTAATTACTTTTCCAGAAGACAATGAAAAAATAAATCTCCCTAATGAAGGCAATAATAATGGAGATAGCTTTCTAATATAACTCATAGCGTGAAAGAGATTGATGAAAGTAAGGTACATTTAAACTCAAGGACCTGTCTTCTGAGCAACCCCAGAAAGTAAATTCTTGACGTAATGCCAAAAATAAACATTCAACAACAAAGAAAACTCTTCTTAGGAGAAGATCAATGAATAGTAAGGCATATGAGTTTGATGTTAGACAGCAGCAACAGGATGAGTCTAGGGCTAATTGGTAGCAAGGTTTAAAGGAAGGATTGTGGCTTTTGAAGGTATAAAGCATGGGAAAGGTAATCTAGCGGCTACAGCTCAAGTCCACTTAGAAAATATTAAACTTTGATCACTTTGAAATGGCTGGGAAATATAATTTTAATGGCAGGTTAGGTTGCAACTTGCAAGATTTTTGTGACGATAGTTTTAATACTGTTGAAGGGCTAGGATTACAGTTTTATTGTGCAGTAGATTTGGTAACATTTTGGGGGTTCAGGGCGTCTAAGAGGATAAAGGAAACTGTAAAGTTTGGAAAGGGAAAAAAAGAGGGAAAGTCAAGTTTCAGGCTGCAACTCCAGAGCTGTGACAATAACTCGAGAATAGTAATTTGGACTTTCAAGGAAAATGGGGGGGTTTGTCGATGAATAGGTGATTTAGGGTTTCCATTTTAGGGAACTTAAGCTTGGAAAGGGGATAAGAAGAAGAAGAAGATAACTTAGTTAGAGAAATGCTACACATATTTCCAAATACTCATTTCCTCACGTGGCAGTGAAAATTATCATGAAATAAAATAACAAATGAAAGTACATGTAGCATCCAGTGATTTTTACTGCCACGTCAGGGAGTGAGCACTTCGGAGTATGTGTAACACTCCTCAACCTAGTTATTGCACTTAGTTTTCATAAGCATCATCCCTAATGTTTCCTCAACATCACACCTCAAAAAAGGATCAAGTCACAAACCTCAAGAGCATAACTACTGCAAAATTCTTGTAAAGTTGTCCTCCCTTGAATTTTTTTTTTTTTTTTTGATAGGTAATCAGAGAAATTTTATTAAAAAACATATGGCTCTCCTGAGCATACAAGAAGTATACAAAAGGATGGAAAAACAGAAAAGGAAAAAAACAAGAGACACAAGAAAAAAAACTCCCACAAAGACCCAACCACAACATAAAACCCAAAACACCCTAGCAAAAGCCCAAAAACCCTCAGCAACATTACATCACAGTAAGAGCTCTCTTGCATTTACCCCGAGTAGAACACTGAACCGAAACCTAAAAGATGCGGGCTCTATGAGCTTTGACTAATAAGCCCAAGCTAGGTAACAACTAGGAACCTAGAATTAAAAAACTCGACAAGATAAGAAACCCATAATATAACCCAATGTACAAAAACTACAGCACATTTCAGAAACATAAAAATCACAAAAATATCCTTGCTCCTAAAATCAAATAAAACCAATAACTTAAAATAAGACCATATCCTTGCTGCCTTCATTAGAGATCCAAAAAGCAACAGAATTGGTAAGTCACGTCACTAATGCAAAGACAGCTTTAAACAAGGATGAGTGATTGTGATTTTCCAAAATTTGTAGCTCTAGAAGAGCACACTAGGTAATTTGCATAGATAGATGAATTAAAAAGATGGACTTTTATTATAAGTGTCCTATACCTTGACATCTTGCAGTAGTGGTTGGTGTAAAAGGGTTTTCCCAAAATAGATTCCCAAATTTGAGTCTGACCTCAAGTTAAAAAGTGTATGAGCGGCTGGCATACTGATTGGATTTATTAAACAAAGATTTTGTATGAGACCAATAAAAATGTCCTTAATCCTCCATTGAATGGTTTGACATCAGCAAATTACAGACATAGCTTAAGATCACTGCCCATCTTGGGACATAGATAAACCTAACTATGATTCTCTATAAGCAATCATATACTATCTGTTCTGGTTCTAGATCGAGGATTTCTAATTCTCAATTTTGGATGTGCAAGTGGATCAAGCAGTCTGACATTGATCCTTCATCAGGTGACACCTTTGTGAAATGAGTTGTCATTGTTGAATGGGAGATTTATTCACAATTCTGAGCGACTAACTTTATTGCATGTGTTTTTCCAGTCTTAAAGGGTGGAATTATCGTGATAGGTGTAGCTGTACTAAGTCATGTATGGAGACCTGCGGCTTTCTACAGGGAGAAATTTGTGCCCTTTATCACTAATTATCCAAATGACATCAAGTTTTTGTGGTACTGACAATATTACTTGAATGCATTTAGAAATGTAATAATGGTGATGATAAAAGATAAATATACATGGTGGAAGACATCTTTAATGTTAAAGCATTAATTAAATGATTAAATTGATCATTTCTTATCAGTTTAAGCTTTTAAGATAAGTGTAATTTACATAATATCAATTGAGTTCAAACCCCATTCTACAATTTAACCTCTGTTTCAGTTAAAAATTCCACATGTTAGACATCATTCGTTGAGTGAAAGTTGGAACAGAAAGTATGAAAGTATTAATTAAATAATTAAATTCACAATTCTTTTTTTGATAAGTAAACTGCGAATAAAAAAGGCCACATTAATTAAATTCACAATTCTTATCGGTTTAAGTTTAAGCTTTTGTAATAAGCAGTACTCTTACCACAACCACAAAACCTAACACAGGGAACAAGGAGAAGCTACTTGCAAACGTTCACTTCCACACAAGATTATGTATAGGTGTTAGAGAGTTATCTCCTGATAACTCTTCCAATCTTATCCTAGATTCAAATACTATCTTTGCTGTCATATCTTCAACTGAAGATAAACTCAAGTCTACAACAAATCATATAAAGATAGATCTGGTTAATTACAGATAAGATAGATAGATCTGGTTAATTACAGATAAGATAGATATATCTAAACAACTGTGATTAACCAATTCTATCTTTATCATGATTTGTTGTAGACTTGAGTTTATCTTCTGTTGAAGATATGACACCCAAGAAAAAATTAAGAGGACCAAGGTCCTTCAAAGTAAAGTCGGTATCCCAGTTTGCTAGTAATTTTGGAATCTCAAATGGCCGTGAACATGTGATTAAGATATCATCAACATATATAAGAATGTACATAGTAAAGGTAGTAGACTTGTAAATAAACAACGATGCATCAGACAAAGAACCATGAAAACCAAGAGCAAGCAGTTTAGTACTCAGTCTTGAGAACCAAGCTCCGGGAGCTTGTTTTAAGCCATACAAGGCTTTTTGGACCTTGCAAATATGGTTAGGAAACTGAGGATGTGAATAACTAGGCAGTAAAGTCATGAAGACATCCTCAGACAAATTTCCATTAAGAAATGCATTATGAATATCAATTTGATGTACAAACCATCCAACAAAAATTGCAATTGACAAAACTAGACGTACCAGTGGAGGTTTGATAACAGGGCTGAAGGTTTCTCCATAATCTCACCCAGGCTGTCGATGGAAGCCCTTGGCAACTAACCAAGACTTGTATCTTTCAATTGACCCATCTGCTTTTCGTTTTAGCCAAAACACCCATTTGCAGCCGATGAGATTCTGAGCTGAATTGGGAGAAACCAAACACCAAGTCTGATTGTTAAGAAGTGCGTCGAACTCACGATTCATGGCTTGGCGCCAGTTTTCGTCTTTGATAGCAATTGAGTAGCAAGTGGGTTCAGTGATTTCTAAGTTTACGGCTACAAGGAGAGCATGGGGAAGTGGATATTTTACAGAGCCATCGGTGAAGTGTTTTGGCATGGAGATGTGATTTTTGGATCTTGTGGTCACGGGATGGTGTGATATAGGTGCTTCAGGAGGAATGGAGTTGGTCAAAGGTAATGGGTGGGTTGAAGGTATGTTTGACTGAGAAGAGAAGGTATCTGCTTGGTGGGCACATGTGTGGTCAAGAGAGTTTGAAGCTGAGGGACTTACAAGTGGTGATGAAGGTGGTGATGAAGGTGCCGACGTGGAAGCTCCAGGATGAGGCCCACAAGTAATCACATGAAGAAAGAGTGATGGAACACGGTAGAAGACTATTTTCAACCGAATTAGGGAGTGGGGGAGAGAGAGACACGAGGGCAAATGAAAATTTGGATTCATTGAAGATGTCTTGTCTCTTGAAATGTAGACCCGTGAGGACGACACATGGAAGCATTTGTATCCTTTATGGAAGGGACGATAGCCGAAGAAAATACACTCCAAGGAACGAGATTGGAGTTTATTTGCATTATAAGGACAAAGATTTGGCCAACAAGCACACCCGAATACACGTAAAAAGGAATAATCAGGCTGGGTTTGAAAAAGCACTTCAAAAGGAGATTTATTAGGAAGAAGTGGGGTAGACATGCGATTAATTAGGTAACATGAAGTTTGAAACGCATCAGCCCAAAAAGAGGATGAGAGATGTGCATGAGAGAGGAGAGCAAGTCCTGTTTTGACAATATGTTGATGCTTGCGTTCAATTGCTTCATTTTGTTGATGAGTATGGGGGCATGATATATGATGAGTTATGCCTTGTTCATTCAAATATTTGTTTAAAGAGCGATACTCCCCACCCCAATCAGATTGCACAGATTTAATATTGGTCTCAAAATAACATTCAACATAGACTTGGAATTTTTTATAAATTGAAAGAACATTGCTTTTACAAGAGATGGGTAAACCCATGTGTAACGGCTAAAGGCATCTAAAAAGGAAACATAAAACCAAAACCCATCCCTAGAATACATTGGAGCAGGCCTCCACACGTCAATGTAGATTAACTGAAGGGGAGATGTGATCTTTGTGGGAGAGGAAGGAAACGGCAATTGAGTGCTTTTGGACCCCAAACAAGAAGAGCATGGAGAGAGTCGATTATTGCTGGACACAGAAAGCGGAAAGGAGGAAAGAACCTAACGAATGATCTTCAAGGTAGGATTTCCAAGCCGAGAATGCCATTTTGACACTGACACACGCTCACCCACAAGAGCAAAGGGAGTGTGCTTTTTTATTGGAAGAGAAAACAAATGGATATAATCCGTGATTACTCGGGCCTTGATGAAGAAGCTTCCCACAGTGCAATCCTTCAAGAGTGGTGTTGTTTGAAGACGAAGAAGAGTTGGAAGAGAGGAAGGGATGGCGAGATGAGTGCTGTTGTTGGAAGACGAAGAAGAGTTGGAACTTACTGTAGAATAAGAAGCCATTGGAAAGCTTCTATGAGGATGCTTCTTCATCAAGGCCCGAGTAATCACAGATTATATCCGTTTGTTTTCTCTTCCAATAAAAAGCTCACTCCCTCTACTGTTGTGGGTGAGCGTGTGTCAGTGTCAAAATGGCATTCTCGGCTTGGACATCCTACCTTGAAGGTCGTTTGTCAGGTTCTTTCCTCCTTTCAGCTTCCTGTGTCCAGCAGTAACCAGTTCTCTCCATGCGCAGTTTGTTTGGGGTACAAAAGCACTCAATTGCCATTTCCCTCCTCTTCCACAAAGATCATGTCTCCCCTTCAGTTGATCTACATTGATGTGTGGGGGTTTGCTCCATGTATTCTAGGGATGGGTTTCGGTATTATGTTTACTTTTTAGATGCCTTTAGCAGTTACACATGGGTTTACCTCATCTCTTGTAAAAGCAATGTTCTTTCAATTTATAAAAATTCCGAGTCTATGTTGAACGTTATTTTGAGCCAATATTAAATATGTGCAATCTGATTGGGGTGGGAAATGTTTCACTTTAAACAAATATTTGAGTGAACAAGGTATAACTCATCGTATATCATGCCCCCATACTCATCAACAAAATGGAGCTATTGGACGCAAGCATCAACATATTGTCGAAACAGGACATTCTTCTCTCTCATCCTCTTTTTGGGCTGATGCATTTCAAACTTCATGTTACCTGATTAATCGCATGCCTACCCCACTTGTTCGTAACAAATCTCCTTTTGAAGTGCTTTTTCAAACTCAAACTGATTATTCCTTTTTACATGTATTCAAGTGTGCTTGTTGGCCAAATCTCCTTATAATGCAGATAAACTCCAACCTCGTTCCTTGGAGTGTATTTTCCTTGGCTATAGTCTCTCTCATAAAGGATACAAACGAAAAGCAGATTGGTCAAACGAAAGATACAAGGCTCGGTTAGTTGCCAAAGGCTTCCATCGATAGCCCGGGATAGATCATGGAGAAACCTTCAGCCCTGACATCAAACCTACGATGATACGTCTGGTTTTGTCAATTGCAATTTCTGATGGATGACATGTGCATAAGATTGATATTCATAATGCATTTCTTAATGGAAATTTGTCTGAGGATGTCTTCATGACCCAACTACCTGGTTATTCACATCCTAAGTTCCAACCATATTTGAAAGCTCCTAAAAGCCTTTTATGGCTTAAAACAAGCTCCCAAAGCTTGGTTCTCAAGACTGAGTACTAAGCTGCTTGCTCTTGGTTTTCGTGGTTCTTTGTCTGATGCATTGTTGTTTATTTACAAGTCTACTGCCTTTACTATGTACATTCTGATATATGTTGATGATATCTTAATCACATGTGCACGGCCATCTGAGATACCAAAATTACTGGCAGACTTGGATACCGACTTTGCTGTGAAAGACCTTGGTCCTCTTAATTTTTTCTTGGGTATTGAAGTGCTCAAAAGCTCTACGGGTTGTTTCCTTTCCCAACATCATTATATTCTTGATATCTTGAAACGGACAAACATGACCGATGCTAAGCCAGTGAGTTCTCCTATGGCATCCTCCACTCTGCTCTCAGCATATGAAGGCGAAGTATTTGATGATCCTACTCTGTTTCAAAGCACAGTGGGTGCTTTGCAATATTTATGCATCACATGACCTGACTTGTCCTTCTTTGTGAATAAGCTATCCCAATTCATGCATCAGTCACGCCTCCCTCATTGGCAGGGTGTTAAACATCTGCTACACTATATCAAACACACTGTGCATTACAGCTTACACATTTGACAATCCATAGCCTTTAGCCTTCAAGCATTCTCTGATGCTGACTGGGCCGACAGCAGGGATGATCGCAAGTCTACTGGTGGCTACTGTATTTTTTGGGGGGGTAACTTAATTTCTTGGAGTTGTCGTAAGCAAGCCACAGTTGCAGACTCTAGTACTAAAGTTGAATACAAGTCTCATGCAAATGTTGCTGCTTAAATAATTTGGATCAACTCTGCCATCATTGAGCTCGGGCTGCAACCCTCAAGGCCTCCCATTCTTTGGTGTGACAACATTGGGGCAACGTATCTGTCGTCTAACTCTGTTTATCAAGCTCTAACTAAGCATGTGGAGATTGATTTTTCATTTTGCTCATGATATGGTCCAATGCAAAACTCTGATATCCGTTTCATTTCAAGCAAAGATCAAATTGCAGATGTCTTCACCAAGCCTCTCTCTTCCTCTCAGTTTTCATTTCTATGTAACAAGCTCAACGTCGATCCTCTACCATTGAGCTTGAGGGGGCGTGTTATAGAGTTATCCCCTTATAACTCTCCCAATGTTATCCTAGATTCAAATACTATCTTTGCTTTCATATCTTCAACGGAAGATAAACTCAAGTCTACAACAAATCATGATAAAGATAGACAGCTGTTTAGACATATCTATCTCATATGTAATTTGAATTTATATTTTGTAATATTTAGTTATCTCATGTAACAACTTCATCTATAAATACAAAGCCTTAACCATGATTATGGTAAGACAGAACAACCCAACTAGAGTGTTATATTAATTTTACAATAGGAAACTACTTGCAAACGTTCACTTCTACACAAGATTATGCTGGATAAAGGACAAATTTGATGACATCTACGATCCCAAACATAGAGTTTTATTCACGATTACATGTTTTAACAACCCAAGTACAAACTCTTACAAAGCGCAACAGAAACTTCGATGACAACAGACATAGTATCAACACCCAACTACCCAAAGAACGATCAAAACCCACCCAAACAGAACACAGACATGAAAATATACCTGTGAAGAAACTGGCGGATCTTGGGGTGCTTGGGGCTAACGACCTTGCGTTGAATCCTCAAAGCGAGCCTGTACGTGCGCTTCAGCCCCAAGAAATACGCAGTCCCCAACGTGATCTCCCACAGCACCATTTCTCTCTCTCTCTCGCTCGCTCGCTGTGAGTCTTTGTTTGCGTTCGTGTAAGTTTGTAACTCTCTTCTGAAAATGTTCACTAGTTCTTCACTCTTTTCGTTTCGCCCAAGTTATTTATATATATATATATATATATATAAAAATATATAATATATATATATATATATATATATCCATTTGGATTCCGGTGGGAGCCGCAACAAATTTCGATCTCGCTGACGTTTTTTGGTGTCTCTAGCTACCAACACCAATCTCAGGGTTCATCGTCACCGTTGCTTTTTGTTTCTACTTCATCTGAACTGTTTGTCCTTTTGACCGTCTGTCTAGTTGGGCCGGCTTCTGGGGGTCCAATTTTTTTGTTCTTTTCTCAGAGGATATGCGTTGTTGAGTTTTGGTTATGACAGGCCCAATAGTTGTATCATTATATTTTAAGATGAGTTTTTTTTTTTTTTTTTTTTTTTTATTTTTTTAATTGGAAGATGAGCTTAGGGAAGTTGGAAAATATGCTGAGTCAAATTCAGATAGGGAATTTTATTGCAGAAGATCCTTAAGATACTTTGTGTGGAATTTGTTTAATGGTATAAATTCACTTTTGGTTTTGACGAATAGTCCCTTAGGTGTTAAAAATTGATTAATTACTCCGTAATATGTCATATCAACATCAATTATAATGTGACACGTGTCATTTCTAATTAAAAAAATATAAAAAATTATTTAAAAATTAAATATAGAATATATTTTTTTAAAAAAAAATGCAAGGCAGTAGTAGTAAAGTTACCCCTTTGACTAAATGGACTAAAGCTATGTATAGCTTGCAACCGAGTTATATCTATTTTCTCAATCCTTCGTCTATTTATTATATTGGTTAAATGCTTAAAATCAACATATAAATTCATATTTTAAATAAATAATGATTGATTTCCAAATGATGTGTTAATCATAAATTTTTGAAAATAAGAGCATTTTCCTTAGATCATTTCTATCTTATCGTTTAAACAACTTTTTTCTTCAAATTATGAAGAACCACACTTTAATTTTTTGCCCATCCTTCATATTAAAGAAAATCCTCCCGTTTTCCTTCATATATGATCACTGTAGATAATTTATCTTTTAATTTATTAATTTTTCTCTCCAAAAAAAAAAGAAGTGATTCTCTCCAAATTAGCAATATAATTCCCAAGTCCATGACATTAAAATGGGAATGAATATTTTAACGGAGACACGGAGTAGAGAAAAATAAATAAAGAATAAGATGGAGAGTGATTTCCAAAAGTGATTCTTTAAAATAGAAAAAGTGAAGATTTTCTTTAAAATTTGAAGAAAATTTTAAAGAATCGAATGTGAATGCTCTAACTAACTGTTCTTAAATCCAGCAATTCCTTTGGAACCATGACCCTGTAAACTCAATCATTTCAAGAAACTGCCGCAAGAACTGGACTTCATTTTTTGGTAGATTTTGTTACAAATATGAAATTAACTAAAAAAAAATAACGCATTATGACCGTTAAAATACAAGCGAGAAAAGTACACTAGGTAGTGATTGATGAGTAATGCTATATGAAAAACTAAAGTCCTCCTCTTTGAGCCCTCCCATAACTTATGTGGCTTTTAAAATCACCCTTAAGATATGTAATAGATCACTATTGAATTTTGATTCAATTGTGCTTTTAAGAGCTACATCAATTTTGGGAGAACTCTAGTCTTCCTAGTAGCATTACTCGTGATTGAGTCCCCAATTCTTGAAATTTGAGTCAGACTAAATGTCAAAGAGCAAGGGGTCTATGCCTGCATAAAGATCCTGCTCAGCATAAGCTCAAGCAATCATATGCACTTAGATGATGCAATTCAGACCACTTGGAAATTGGAATCAAACAGATTCTTTAATTAACTATTACATAACCAATCTGTTGTAAAATTGACAATATTGTTAACACCACTCAGCTTCTGCTCGATGTTGCTGGAGAAAGCCCTAGCTATGTCGTTTCTTTGCAATAGATTGCTCTGTAAGATACCTGTAACAATGCCAGTTTGATGCATTTGAAATAGTTGTAACAGAACATAATGAATTGACATATTCAGTTCATGAGGACTACTTAAAAACATTATTAATATCAGAACCATTTAGAGAAGAAGCAGTAGTACAGGTTTCCATGATTAAAAGAAGTTGAAAGATCAAGAGTCACAAATGGCCCGCATAGGTCGGTCAATGACGTCACTCTAATCAACATATAAAAACATGTGCTCATGCCAAACTGGATTTAATTGGAACACATCATGGCATCAAAGTCATATATTATAAATATATTAGGGTTTAAGAGTCAATTACGACTCCTTTACAAAACCCTAAGAGGTACATGAAGGGTAAGGTGAAGAACTAATTAGGCCAGGTGAGATAATAGTCAGCATTGCTATCAATTATCCATAAGAAGAGGTAAATGAAAGAAGAAGTGCAGCACAAACCCGAACATGAAGTAATCACATCAAAGAAAACAATAAATTTGAGTTTCATCCTTCTAAAGAAGGGGAACTTGATAAGTACTTACTTGCCAGTGTAGAAGCCTGCAGAATACCAAGCGTTTAAAACAACAGTAAGATCCGTTTCGGAGCCGGTACTCTGGGCTGTTTCCCCTTCAGCTTTCTCTTTCTCTGTATTCCATGAAAAATGAGTAAAATATGATAAGCCCAATACATCAGCGTCCTATTTATAGTCAAATCGCAAGAGATAGCTAAACCATTAAAACAAGTTGGTGCAAGCATTGCATATGGAAGGACAAGTAGAGTCAAGGATTCATTTCTTATCATGGAACAAAAAGTGAAAGAGGGAAACAATAACACAAAATAATGAGATGTTGGGGACATCCAGACAACATGCTATATTATCAAAAGTAAACTCATGCCAAGTCAATCAAACTAAACTGCCCATTTTGAGTCCAGTCAGTGTCGATCTGTTTTAAGCAAAGGATAACAACAGAAAAGCAATAATATGTCAAGAACTTTTCAATTGCACAGATGAACAAATAGGAGAAACAAAAGCAAAGTAAATTTGGGTCCAACAATTGATACAAGCAGTATTAAGCAAATCAACCAAAAAGACATTAGATAAAAAGAAAAATCAATCACGTTACCCCAAAGAAACAAGAAAGAGAAACTAAATACCCAAATATATCCCGAGTTAAAATTAGCTGACAGGGGTCATCTAACTCATCAATGAAAAAAAAAGGTCATCTCAACAGGTGAAACTTGGCAGGCAAAAGAAACTAGTAGTCGCAGTTCCAAATAGGAGTTTTTCTGCATTCTGGCTCTTTGTCATAGTAGCACCATTGACAACCCATTTTCTATTAATTAACAGCAACTAAGATTTTAATGCAAATCGTTTCCTCTAGAAAAAACCAGGCATACCTTCAATTATATTAGGATCACTAGAAATTTTTGTCCTCATGGAAGATATTGCCTTTTCTGCAGCTCCCATCGCTGTTTTGACAATGTTACCATCTTTAAGAGGGCAAGACTCTCCAGGAACCATTGCCACAGAATCATCAGTACAAGTCTTGCAAACAGATGTCCCACCCAAAGAACAGCCAGGACATGAAGTGCATGGAGCCACCAAACACTGACATCCACAACATGAAGAGACAACATTTGGATGAGAAACTTGGCTAGCAGGAATAGGGCGTTCTTGGTAAGTAGAATAGGTACCCCACTCTACACCAGAACCAGAACCAGAACCTTCACCAGAATATTGGTAATTCCAACCACCAAATTGATGAAGCTGCTCCAAAATCTTTTGCCTCTTCTCCTCAAGCTCATAATATTGGTTGAGTAACTTGTTATAATCCTCTGCACCATGAGAATATGAATAGCCTTTGCCAGCATCTTCCATATTTTGCCTGTGTAGATTATTTGATGAATCTATACAAGGCTCAGGTGCACATGAATCTACACAATGATTTTCTTTAACATGTGAAATATTACTAGTCTCTCCCAAGTCTATTGCAGTACTTGATGAAACATAGCTCTTCTCTTCTGCATCCCTAATTATTACAAAACAAAAGAGATGGTAATAAACTTACATTAGAAAAAGAACAAGAAATAAACAATAAGCCATGGAAGAACAACTATTGTTAGCAATGCAGGAACTAAAAGATTGTCATGTAAGGATCTGGTTTTGAGCTTATGCATGCTCACATGACCCATTAGCAACTATTATTGGATAATTTTGAGTCTTCAATGGGTTTTTTTTTTTTAATAAGAAATTCAATCTTATTATAAGGCGCAAAGAGACGCAATTCAAGTACACAATGACAAGAAGTATACAAAAGGGACACCCAATTAGGGAGAAGAGGAAGAACACAAAACCTTTAGCTCCATAATAGTTCTCTCACAATCTTCAAAATTCCTAGTATTGCATTCTCTCCAAACGTACCACCTCAAACAAAGAGGAACCATCTTCTAGACATCAATACAACGGTGGCAACCAAATTGGCCTCTCCAACTAACCAACAACTCCACCACACATTGAGGCATGACCCACTCTATCCCGAGAAGACTGAAAACTGAAACCCATGAAACTCTAGCTACTTCGCCGTGGAGCAAAAGATGGTCAATGAATTCCCAGGTCTTCTTGCACATGCAACACCAGTCTATCACTATGACATGTTTCTTCCTAAGGTTAACCAAAGTCATAACGCTGCTATCCAAATAAAGAAAGCCACTCTCAGAGGGGCCTCATTTCTCCAAATGCTCTTCAACGGGAAAGAAAATCTCAAGGGGGCTAAGCGCATGATAAAAAGATCTAATCACGAACTTCCACCTATTGGAAGGGGTCCAACAAATCCTATCCTCACCATCTCCACCTCCCTATTATGCACCGGTCTGATGAAGATGACATTCCATTGGATGGTGTCATTAGAAAACAACATATGGTCTGCCATTGAGACCTCCTAAAAGTGAGCTACATTGAGCAACGCCGGGAAATATGCCTTCAAGGTCTGATCATCACACCATATATGTTGCCAAAACCTGATCTTAGACCCATCTCCCACTTCGAATCTCACAAATCTAGAGAAAACCCCACACCCCCTCCTAATGTTTTTCAATACTCCAACCCTATAGGAACTAGAAACCTCATTGGAACACCACCCTCCCCGCATGCTGCCATGTTTAACTTCAATGGTGACTTAACCCTCTATCACGCATTAGTAAAATAAAATCAGTTATTATGCATAATATCCATACAAAAGCATAGAGACAAAGGACTGTGGTGTACATTCTCCTTCTTTCAAAAAGATGATAATCTCTATGTTGAACTTGTTAAGTTGCTTTCTATGCTTTGTATACATTATTCCTATTACTAATAATTTTCAAATGAAAAGGAAAAGATTCATAAGCATCTTGCAAACACACAATATTTAAATGAGTAATGCTATAAGTCCTTCTTGCGTCCCTCCAATAATGATGTGGCTTTTAAAATTACAATTGGGCTTGTGATTAATCAATATTAAAGATGAAAGGAGAGATGGAGGAAGGGAGCTCTGTTTAGAATTTTCCAAGCTCTTTCCTCTGCAAGAAATTACTGTAAACCTCGTTTTGCTTAGAGGGCCAATTGGAAAAATTAAAATTTTGTGGGAACATTACATAACAGGTGAAAGTTTGAGGCAGTTATATGTAATTTACTTATATTTTTATCTACAACTCTATGATTTAATTTATAGATGTGGTGCCATTTGAAAGAGAAGTGAAATAAATATGCTAAGAGTGTATGATTTGTATAATAGTTGATATACCACCATGCTTTATGTCTCAAGAATTATGCATTTAAATTGAGTATTTCTAGAAGTCCCTCTTGTGTCCCTCCAATAATGATGTTGAATTTTGATCAAATAGTGATTTTAAAAATTACCTCATTTTTTGAGGGAAACAAGATGGACTTCTAGAAATACTCAATTTAAATGCATAATTCTTGAGATGTAAAGCATGGTGGTATATCAACTATTATACAAATCATACACTCCTAGCATATTTATTTCACTTCTCTTTCACATGGCACCACATCTATAAATTAAATCATAGAGTTGTAGATAAAAATATAAGTAAATTACATATAACTGCCTCAAACTTTCACCTGTTATGTAATGTTCCCATAAAATTTTAATTTTGTCAATTGGCCCTCTAATTTGGAAGGCTTGTTGCAATGTAACCTCAAATGACAAAAATGACCAAACCCCAACAAAAGTATTGACATGACAGTTTTTTTGCTGATATATAATTGAAATCCACATGGCACATGCCAAACCAGCTAAAAAAATCTCAATGGGCTGGTCCAAGTTGGTGAGTCAGAGATTGGCAAGCGCAATGCAATGCTGCAAAGCATTATTGTGCAATAAGCTCGAACCGACTGTGCGCAATATCAACATGCTGCCTAGCATCAAAACAGAATTGAAGTTCCTCTCGCCAAGCAGATTGATGGCATCATCAGTGACATAATCGTAGGTCAAGCAAGCCCTCACTTTTGTGTCCTTGTCAGCATTGTCGTTTGGGGGGGTGTCCTGTGTTGACAGGGGCTTGGTGGCAAGGGTCTGCAAGTTCTTGTTGTGGCCATGGATGCCGTCAATGTTTTCGAGATTTTAGCCGGCAGTAATAATTTTATTATTTTTCATTCTAAATATAAACATTTCCAAAACTTCTATAGAAAATAAAAAAGATCATATAGTTGATGAGAAATTGGATCTGGCACAGTTATATACTAACCTTCTAGCCTCATGACTTTCATTAACATTAGCAGAGGCATTTTCCACAGTGCCACCAACAGCTTTTCCTCCCTCAACCGAAGTATTGCAACTTTTTTTGCCGTGCATTATCTGGAAAAGGAGGTGATTGGAAATATTATAATGTTATACAATCAAGTTTGAGGTGAAATTTAACAGCATGAGAATTTTTGAGAAGTACCAAGAATTTTTTAGAATTTGTTTTATATGTAATTGGCCCCAAGGGAAGGGAGAAGTATGTGTATGATCAAATGTCAAATATCAGTTAACATTTCACATTTTAAAAAAAAAAGAAAAAAAGAAAAAAAAGAGAGTAAGTTCTCCAATACAAAATCTATTTACACACTTCTTTGTTCTGAATATATTTCAATGTCATCAATGAGTATCTTTTTTTTTTTTTTTTGGTTTTGAGTTTGATCAATCTTTCTTTTTCCTCCATTCGAGTCACAGGGTGTGTGTGCGTGCACGCTTGCTAAGTAACCTTCAGTGTGTTACGTTCTCTGAAACACAAGAAAGATGGTAACCAATTAGAACTAAATGTAATTTGCTCTGTCCGAAATTCACAAGAATATTTTCTGCATCATTGTTATCGTGTTGACACCCATAAGTCCAAGGAAACCTCATGCACACCACCGAACTAACAAGTTACAAAATTAGTTCTTCATCCACTTATCCTTAATTTTATGCTTCCTTAACGCAACTGCTTTTCTCCCCCTCGCACAAGTAGGACACAGGATGACAACATATCATCAATGTATCAAATTTTCCAGTAAATTCTTCAATCATTTCCATCTTCGCTACACCATGTGGCAACCAATTGCAGGCTTTGCAGCCTACCATTTCAAGCTATCTAATTCGCATTGGCGCCTAACACAGACCGACCCATCATTGTACCTAAATACATAAATCTTTCTAAGCAAATTTTTTTGCCAATACATGATACTTCTGACTCTTCACTAGTCACTAAAACACTTAAAATTCTTTAATTTTTTTTCCTTTTTGTTTTTGGGGAAGCCAAGCTTCGCTTAATTATCTTATAACTGACAAGCACCCATTTTGAAACAACCCAGATACAATACTGGCAAAATTCTAATCTTGAGCAACCAATCTCGCTATGGATTACGCAAAGCCTAATATGATTGAGCAGTTTAACAAAAAATAAAAAAGAAATACGAATATATATATATGACACACACACACAGAGAGAGAGATGGGACCTTGTACTTGGATATGGCGTCGTCGAAGGCGTTGATGAGAGCGGAATCGTCCCACAAGTCGCCTTCCTTTCCCATTTCTCTTCTTTACAGAGAAGTGGAGAACTTCTTCACAGTGCGTCTCTGTGTTAATTGCAAAACCCTTCCCTCTTCTTTTTCTTGACCGGACTGAAACACCAACAAACTTTTTTTTTTTTTTTTTTTTAATTGTATCGTTGGTTCACGTGGTATGTCATAATTATTTTTCACTCCTTATGGTTTAAAAAGTTCATGGGAGGTCCATGTGCTATGCAATAATTACGTTTTACTCCCTGGGTTGATTTTCCGTCCACCATTTTGACGGAATCTATTAGTTCTACACGTCAGCGCCACGTGTTGCCAATAAGATGGCGACACGTGTCCATCTTAATAAAAAAAATATAAATTTATTAAAAAATAAATAAAAATACTTAATTTTTTTTTAAAAAAAAAAAAAAAGAAAAAAAGAAAGAAAGAAAAACGGGAAGCAAGGGGTGGCCTGGCCGCCGGGAATGGCGCGCAATCCAGGGGTGGCCCGATGGCCACCCCCGACCACTAGGGGTGGCCACGCGCCACCCCCAGGGGCTGGTGCCCGCCCCCCAGGGGGTGGCGCGCGGCCACCCCTTGCTGCTTTTTTTCTTTTCTTTTCTTTTCTTTTGAATTTTATTTTTTTAAAAAAAATAAGTTTATTTATTTATTTTTTAATAAATTTATATTTTTTATTAAGATGGACACGTGTTGCCATCTTTTGGCGACACATGGCATTTGACGGAATCTATTAAAAAATTTAACAGAATTTGAAGCTAGGGATCGATTTGTAATTATTACTTACCCTTGCCATGGGCCGGGGGTGGGCGTTGAGATCGGAGAGAGGGATGCCGAGGGAGAGGGCCTGCTTGTGGGTCTTCTTGGAGGTTGGTATGCCGACAATGTTGTGGAGCTTGCCCTGGCGCAAAAGCTCGCTAATGTGGTCACGGCGTGCTTGGCTGTGGAACTGGTTCCGATGTCGAGCACCATGCCTGGCTCAACGTACTCGACAGCCTTGCAGGCGATGATCTTCTTGAGCTCGTCCTGGGTCAAAATGACAGGAGACAGAGAGGCAGGAGATGATGAGGAAGGCACTAGAAGATGCGCACGACCATCTTGTTGATTTATGATCGTCGATGCTTCTACGATTGTTGGTGCTTCTACGATCGATCGAGAGTTTCTGGCCAATGTGGTTCTCGGCGATGGAAGGGTTTTTGGCGGCGTGTCTCTGTACTCAGGTGACCCTCTTGTTGATTTCAAGCTTCCGTTGGTCTATGCCACTGATTGTGGAAATAGGTATTGCTATATGGGTAGTCTAGAACCTTCGAAAGTCACCGGAAAAATTGTCGTGTGTGATCGCGAAGGGAATGAGAGGGTTGAGAAAGGAAGCGCGGTGAAGCTCGCCGGCGGTCTCGGATTGATTCTTGCTAATATCGCCGACAGCGAGGAAGAGCTCATATCTGATTCACACACCACCAAGATGGGGTTAGGGGTGGTATGCGGCAACCCTCAGCCCACGAGGGAACTTGTAGGCCACCCCCTCCCCAAAGGGGATGGTTGTCGCCATTTTCTTTTTTTAAGTTATTTTTTAAAAAATTTTAAATAAAATTATTAAAAATATAATATTCTAAGGTGACGTTGCATTAACGGAAGTTAAAAAATTGACGAAAAGCTCACTGAAAATGTGGCTAGTTGATTTGCCTGTCAGAAAATCAAAGCCTAACAAGTATACAACTCAAAAACTCAAAGTCTCCTTACTTTCTACCTTCTACCGTTTCCCTCTCTCTTTCTCTCTCTCTCTCTCTCTCTCTCTCTCTCTCTCTCCCTTTCTTCCTCTTCTCCTCATCTTTCCCTCTCTTTCTCTTTCTCTTTCCTTTTCTTTCTCTTCTCCTCTTCTTTCTCTTTCTCTGCGTCTCTTCTCCTCTGTGTTTTTTCTTTTTCCAATGCTGCAGGGGAAAACAAATGAAGGCGTGGGTACTGTACGGCGTAGGGTGGGGGATGACTCATCCCCAACACCCACGCATCAATTTTTAATCATTATTAATGGATCACTCATTATTTTAAAAAGCCCAAAATTATTTACAATAAGAAAAAAAAGAAAAAAAGAAAAAAAAAAAGGCTAAAGAAGGCCCAAAAGCCTAAATCACAAAAGGGTTTATCAAGTGTCGGTTATAGATTTTAATAACCGATAATCGTCAATTATAAAATAGAGAAATGATATTTACACAACTTTTATATAATACACTTACGAGAAATGATTAAAACACTTACACTACACAACAATGAAACAGCACCAAGGCACAATGGAGTGAGACTCACACATGTGCCCCACTCCATTGTGCTTGGTGTTGTGTAGTGCGAGTGTAAGGATCACTCTCCTACACTTACATGAGGTGGGACCCACATGAGTCCCACCTTATATAAGTGTGTTGTGTAAAAATTGTGTAAATTTTGTTGTGTAAGAATTACAACTTATAAAATAATCGTTGTCATTATTAAAATCTAATAATTATCGTAGGATCTTCAGTTAATGGTCAGAGCCAACACCGTAACCACTTATATAGGCCTACTAGAAACTTTGATTTGTAATGATTAGGTGTAAACTGTAAGCCTTAGTGTTACCAATAACAATTTTTAATTTATGTTTAAGCAATTTCATTTTTCTTTCGGTCACAACTCACAAGACCACACCAATTTTTTATTTTTTATTTTTTATTTTTAAATTAGTTAAGTAATAATTCCAGAATTTGATACAATTAAGTCAATCCTCATGGGATCCATCTCGTAATACACAATTCTAGAATCTGATGTAATTAAGGAGCAGTAATGCTGTTTTCGATGCCATTCTTAAAATTGAAGGACTGGTTTGTATTAACTATTAAGAGACAACCTACTGTGGCCTTTAAAACAAAAATCTGTGATATCAGGAATATTGTCGACACATAGTTTGTACCAGCAATGAAACTGTCTTCGGGTCTTTGAACTATACTAATACTTTTTTACGTGGCAATTAAAATCATTTTTTATATTTTGGATTAATCATTATTAAATTTTGAATCGAATAATAATTTTTACTATTACATCAAAAGTATAGGTAACATTTCTTTCATTAAAATCCTTTCAAATATATTGAGGAAATAATCAACCCCAAAGACACGTAAGCCTAAAGTAGTATTGAGGGCTGAGCCCATAAGGTCGGTCCGTCCAAATCAGACTTAAGTGCAGGACGCGCTGTTATCTCCAAAAAGACTCATATCCCGAGTATATCGAGATATGCTCATATCCCATCAAATATGAGATAAGGTATCTAATAGTATGACATCAGATGAAGATGTAGTGTCCTATTTAGTTTGGACTCTACTACCCAATTTAAATTATATGAAAATAATGCTTATGAAGATAAGACAAAAGACTCCTAATCAGATTATGCTCCAAGCACTCCAGTGGTTCTACAATTGTGGACTGTGACCCTATAAGTAAGACTACTACGTCAGGTATTTAGACAGGTAGATATTCTCTAAGCTCTGAGATTTTAAGTACTCCTTGAAAGTCATAAAGTTTGTACTGACTAAGTCATCGGAGTGGGCGTAGTCGGTTACGAGGAGAGCAAATATCAAGGAAGATGATGAATCACAAGGCAACATGTCACCGTACCGGAAACTGTATCAACAAAATACAATCGACTTTTTCTTGGAGTGTCTTCTACTGAAAAAAAAAATACTATTCTTGAATAAACCTTACTCTCAATAATATTTATTTAGAGAAAATCTACCTGTGTAAGCACTACACCATTTTAGCATGAATAATTCTATATACTAGACAAGTATCTACCTTCCATCCACTAAAGCTAATGTAGTGTAGTCCCCCATAGCATTTGGTGGATGCAAAAAAGTTATTTAATTGAGAGACTATGTCACATTAGCTTTTGGCAGATACTTGTCAAATATATAAGATTACTCTTTTGTCCCACATGATCTACCCGTTCACATATCCCAAATAAATGAAAAATTAACATATCTTATATGTTAATTTGGAGTAAGTTGATGATGGAAGCAAACATTGTATTGTTAATCTTTTCATTGACAATCTTTATTTTTTAAAAAAAAAAAAATAAATTGTGAAACGACTGTTAGCATATGCAAAGGACTAAATGATAAACAATTGAAAAAAATAATAATAAATAAATAAATTGTTGCCACGATGTTTAATCATTGAGAATTTAAATGAATAGAGGCAATTAAGGTATTTTGAAAATTAATGTAGAAATGATCAATTTTATTCTGTATAACTAACTTTTTTATTACTAATAAATTTTGTCTTTACTTATTTTCTAGTGTCACATATATATAGATTCTTTTTTTCCAAACGTCTCTTCGCAATTGTAATGATTCATTTGTTTGTTTTTTTATTAGTTATATTTTAGGGTTAAATATGTTCCACACATGTGGTTTAACTTCTTTATTTTTTGGCCTCTATGATTCATTTCGTATCGCAGATGGTATCTTGATTTTGATAAAAGACGGAAATGATACCTCCGTAAAAAAACTAACGATAGTCTACGTCAGTGCCACTAAACATAATTTAAAAGTTGACATCTGTCCTGGATGCCACAAGAGTTTGCCCTCTCAACTATGGGTATGATGTGTACATGCCACACCAGTGCCATGTCATATATATATATATATATATATATATATATATATATATATATATATATATATATTAAATTTTTTTAAAAGCTTTAAAAAATTAAAACAAAAAAAAAAATTGAAAAAAAAAAACAAAAGGAGGAGTGGGCCCTTGGTCGGTCTAGGGGTGGCCGAACCACCCCTGTGGCCCATGGGGGTGGTTTGGCCACCCTCAAAGGCCAAAGAGTAAAAAAAAAAGGGGGTGGTTTAGGGGGGTTTGGCCCTTAGAGGTGGCCAAACCACCCCCATGGCCCATGAGAACCACCACCAAGGACCAAAGAGCAAAAAGAAAAAGAAAAAGGGTGGCTTAGGGGGGTTTGGGCCACCCCTAAGGGCCATGGGGGTGGTTCAGTCACTCCCAGACCGGCCAAGGGGGTGGCTCAGTCACCCCTTCTTTTGTTTTTTGTTTTTTTTTTTTTTGAAAATAAAAAAAATTAAAGCTTTTAATTTTTTTTTAAAAAAATATGACATGGCACTAATGTGGCCATGTACATGATACCAACAGCTGAGATGGCAAGCTTATGTGGCATCTGTGACAGGTGTCGACTTTTAAAGGGTGTTTAGTAGCATTGATGTCGACTATCGTTAGTTTTTGGACATAAATTTGGACGGGGTACCAAACTTGTCTTTTACCAAAACCAAGGTACTATCTGCAATAGGAAATGAACCATAGGGGGTAAAAATAAAGGAGTTAAACCACAGGGAGTAAAAACGTATTTAACCCTACATTTTATTATAGATGCGACACTTTGACAAGTCACTTCAATTTTTAACATTCACAATTTATAATCCTTTTACATAAATGAATAGTATGATGATTCTATGCACTCCAATATTGCATACATATCACTTCTTTTAAACCAATAATTCATTTCCAAATACAATTAATGAAAGGCTTTGATCTAATATGTCGTGAATATTAGATAATAGCTCTTATGTTATTTTTTATTTACTTTGAACTTAGATGATGATACCTCTTCACATGTTCTTTTATGTAAGTTTTTTTTTTTTTTTTTTTTTTTTTTTTTAATATAGTTGACTTTTACCAAGAGTCACATACTAATTGTGTAAAAAACTCTTCTAAAACCTTATGCTCTTAGCCAAAGACATTACTTGAACCAAGAGTTATTTTTACTAAAATATTTTCGTATTTCTATAAAGCTACAATTCCTAAAAGAAAAAAAATAATAATTTTTTTTGAATAAGAAGTACGTTTTTCAATGGTCTCAATCTATTTAATTCTTATAATGGTTCAAGGCTTTAATCTCAATAAATAGCTTTTGTATTAACATTCAATTAAGAGAACTTTTAAAGTGAGAGAAATATGATGTCTAGGAAAAGTATGATAAAATTTATTATGTTCGTGATGATGAAGTTGATTATCCTCATGATATTCAAAGTACATGCTCATGAAAATACTTCTCTTTCTCCCGCTCCCACTACGCTACCAACCAGGCTTCATCTTTTCCAACTTGATAATGACGATATGAGTTATATTGATCGTTGCATTGAAAGCACACTTGCAAAGAGCACACAATCTTTTTATATTGCTAAACATCTTCTTGAATGCCTTTTTAAGGACCCGATGCATCCTAAAGATTATCCCATAAGCTTCTTCGAGGCGTGGATGAGGTTCCTTCGTTATTGTATTTTGACAGAGAAACTTATTGCCATCCATCATGCAGATTGTATAGCAGAACGCTATAGAGCAAAACTAAAGAAGCATTAAAGATCTATATCTACAATCAGTGAGCTTCGAGTTTGGTAAGAGGTTTTCAACTACTTCTCTAGCTTTCTCTTCACGGATAATACACAACTTATGAAGAAGATGTTCCATAATATATGGGATTTTTTTTTTCTTCACATATATTGTAAATTAATACTTTATCATTTTTGTACATTTCTAGGATAGCAATAGATGGTTCATTATTAGTTTTTTTTTTTTCTTCAGGAAAATATATTTAATCTCCTTAAACTAGCATTTTTTTTTTTTTTGGCAAAAATACCAAATTATCATTTATGCTACTTAGCTCATTCAAACTACGTTTCATTGAAATTTACATGCTCCGATAGAATTTTGTATTAAAGTGTATGAAAAGTTGCACTTGTGATTGGCACTAGAAATTTTTTTACAGAAACAAAATACCAAAATTACTCTTGTATGACCTTTACCTATCTTTTCATTTTTCTTTTTTTTGGCAAAAGCAAAATTTGAGTATTTCAACTTAAAATTTCGCACGTGCCCATCAAGTGCTGAACTTTCTATCCACTTTAATGATTACAACCTAAAAGAGGGTGTAACTAGCAAACAATTTTAGTTTTGAATTGGTCAAATGTCAGAAATTAAATTTTGAAGGTGTCTTTGTGAAAGAGATGTCAGTTTAGGAGGTCAAGTGTAATTGTTCATTTTTTTTATTCTCTACCATGTTACGACTTTTTGCCCATTCCCCTTGTTATCTAATACATATGCACCAAGCTTGTCTCACTTATTGAATTTGTATTGATGGTTTCAGGGTGTCTAAGATGCGTGGCATTATAGGTCGGTGAACAAGATTTTGAATAGTTGGATGGCATAGATAACAACTCTTAGCTTTCTTGCTCCTTTTATTTATGTCTTTCTTGAGTTATAAAAATAAAGATGTAGAGATACTTTTACTTGATTTTGTGTTTGAATTTTGGTCGACCGACCCCAAGATTGTATTATTCTTGAGTAGTTTATGTTATTAGACTATATGTGGGTTGATTGGAAATATGTTAATTTTTTTTTTAATTCTTGTTTAGACTGTGGAGATTAAGTAATTTGGATATTGACACCCATGTTCATCATTTTATAATATATATACACACACACGCATGGCAGATTCTTCAGCTTTTATAAGCAAAAAAATTAAATAAATAAATTAAATTTTTTGAAAGGTATTTTTTTGTTAGAGATTTTGAAAAGTGAAAATTGAGAATTGTTTTCAGTCGCGCCACAAAAGTATTTTATGTGGGGTTCATAAAGGTAATTTTTACACTTGAGAGATTGAAATTTTTTTGTAAAAAGCAATTTGAAGTATTCTAAAAACATAAACGAAAAAGATAAATAAGGGAAACTTCACTTACACATCCTCGAAGTATAAGCGATTTTGCAATAATAGATTCAAATTTTAAAAATTTACAATATCGGCATCTCATGTTTTTGTGCCTTTTAATTTCACCAATTTTTTGTTAAAATGCCCTAAATGCACCCCCCCCCCCCCCTCTTTTATTTCAAATCCTTAAGAAATCCAAGAGGCTTCTAAAGCGATGTTGATATGAAAAATCCAGCATTACTTTGTAATATTGATTCATGTTGATATGAAAAATATTTGGATAAATGTAGCTGAAAACCAACCGAAAGCTACTCAAAATGATCAAACAAAGCCAAATACCGTTGCCAACAATTTGTTTCCGGGGGGGGGGGGAGTGAGGAATGTAGAGTTTTTTTTTTTTTTTTTAACAGAGATGATGTAGATGAGATGGAAATTGAGAGGCAGAAGGGATGGCTCTAGGGGTAGGGATGTTTGAGAATATTATGGAGTTCAAGAATACAAGTTACAAGGGAGAACTTCAATCAAGGATAGTGAACTTTCACAATTTTGAAAGAAAATACCTGAACTTAAAAATGTTACAATTTATGGTATCTATTTTTCGTAAAGTCTCAATAACAGTCATCTGTTAGGATTTTCTATTAAATTCTAACAGAGACCCCTCATGTGTGACACATGTGATATACTTATGCTAAACTACTCGTTATGCCCTCTCTTTCAGGAACTCTCCACGTGTAGCAATCTCCGACACCTCGATCTCGCCCAGAACCTCCTCACCGTTGCGCTCCCCAGCTCCCTAGCCGACCTCCCCAACCTAGTCTACCTAGATTTGACTGGCAACAATTTCTTGGGAGCTATCCTTGATTCATTCGGGCGGTTTCAGAAACTTGAGGTTCTCTCACTGGTTTACAATCTCTTGGACGGGACAATTCCGGCATTTCTAGGAAACATCTTTACCCTCAAGATGCTTAACCTGTCTTGCAATCCGTTTGTTCCGGGTCCGATTTCGCCGAAGCTCGGGAACTTAACAAATCTCAAGGTAATGTGACTCACGTACGTTAACTTGGTGGGGGAGATTCCTGACTCGTTGGGTGGGCTTAAGAAGCTCAAGGATTTGAACCTAGTGGTGAAAGAATTGCACGTTCCAATTCCGATGTCGCTCACCAGGTTGACCAGCGTTGTCCAGATTGAGCTCTACAACAACTCGTTGTCCGATGGTTTTTTGTCAGGGATGTCCAACTTGACGGCATTGCGACTGATCGACGTGTTGATGAACCAGCTGACTGAGTCGATTCCAGACGAGTTGTGTCAATTACCACTCGAAAGCCTCAATCTTTACGAGAACCGGTTTGTGGGAAGCTTGCCTGAGAGTATTGTGTAAGAATTTAATGTCCCACATGAAATGGCATATAAGACAATTTATTAGACTCTTAATGTTGGTTAATTAATCCTCCTTTATTAATTGTTAGTTAATGGTTAATTAATACACCTTAATAAAGTGTTGGTTAATTAACTACGAGAAGTTAATGTTTCTCATTAATTAATTCTAACTTTGATGGGAAGTAGAATTAATGGTGATAAAAGAACAAAGGAAACCCGGTCCTCTCTTTACCCTATAAATATGGACAATATCCATCAGCTTTGTATATCTTAAGAGGGTCAAGTAAGAGAAACTATTTCCTAGTGTTTGAGTTTTGAAGAAGACTTTTATTGTTATGGATTCTGGTGTGTTTCTTTTATTCTATTTATTGTGAAAATCATGATAGTTAAGATCTTGGAAATTATAATAAATATTATGTACATTACATTTAACATATGGTATCAGAGCATTAGTTGTAACTTTCATGATTTTCCATACAATGTTTTGTGTATTTAATTTATGACAAAATTTTGTCTTTTAACGACAATTCTTACGTACAGTTAAGTTTTACATATGACAAATTCTTATGTATTAATATGCACAGTTAATGAATATCTTTTATAGTAAGTAACGAACAATTGCAAATGTTAAAACTTTTACATGTTATTTGCAAAATTTAATGCTACTTTAAATGATCGAGATAATGTTTTAACAATAAATATTTTGTCTTTAAAACATTGATCATTTCATTTTAGTTTAAATGTTATTTTCTTATTGATTAGATACATTAATATTTCTATAATCAATGTTAAAGGCATATTATGACCATTTGCTTTGCAGTGTCATTATTTCGAATTGAGATCTATATTATGAAATAGTTTGGTAGTCACCAAAGTGACCCAACTAGAAAGATTCATAGATTTCAAGTAGTATGTTTTGAAACTTAATACCCAAATTCCAGGTATTAAGATAATGATATTGTAAATTTTTACAGTTTTTCAAATCACAAGAATATTTTGGATTGGCCTAAAGGTGCACAACTTTTCAAGTGATTGATAAACTGAGATAGGATAATTAATGTGTATATTTAATTGAGAGTTGGGATACCCAAAGGTAACAGACCTATCGAATTACAGATGCATTATTAATTATTCCTAATAGGTGAATGGGAATCACCATAATGATTGTATTTTTAGTATATTGTAATTTCCACCTAAAGGTGAATTGCAATAGTGCTGCTTACTATTTATTAAAATATTTTATATTTGATAACTCAAAGCATTAATATAGTGAGCATTAATTTGATTGCAATGTCAGTTCCTATTTCACTACACTCGCATGCTTCATCTGTTTCGATTCTTAATGGAACAAATTTCTCAAACTGGGCTGAACAGGTTCAGTTTCACCTTGGTGTTCTGGATCTTGATTTGGCACTCAGGATTGAGAAACCGCCTGCTATTATTGATTCAAGTAGTGCGGAAGAAGTTGCTATATACATGTCTTGGGAAAGATCAAATAGATTAAGCATTATGTTTATGCGAATGAGCATAACGAGTAATATTAAGTCAACGCTTCCTAAATGTGACAGTGCTAAAGAATTCCTTACAACTATGGAAGAACGTTTCCGTTCAACTGACAAGTCTCTTGCTGGGACTTTGATGGCTGAACTTGCCACCATGAAATTTGATGGTACACGTGGAATGCATGAGCATATCCTTGAAATGATAAATCTAGCTAGTAAGTTAAAGGCTCTTGCCTCTTGGGATGAATGTGGATGACTTCTTTCACGTGCAATTTATCTTGAATTCCTTGCCTCCTCAGTATGGGCCATTTCAAATTCATTACAACACTATCTGTTAGTCGATAGTTGGCCCTATCTGTTTGCCCTTTGTTGGCCTAATTATTTGGTCTATTGTTAACCCAGACCTATCTTTTGGTCCTTTGTTGACCTATCTTTTGGCATTTGTGGTATTGTTTGAAAATCCAGTCCTATTTAAGGCTCATAGTTGGCCTCATTTCAGCCATTTGTTGGCTTCCTATTTTGGTCCAAAAATTTTGGCATATTTTTGTTAATGGCCCATCTCCGGTCACCGTCTCCAACCGCCATAAACTTCAATCACCTCTGCCGGTTGCCACCAACTCCAACAAGAAAAAAAAAATCAAAATCAAACTCAAGATTCAACAAATTTTCACCTTGAGTTTGAAGGGATGTTACAGTATATTACTGAGTTTAAGAATACAAGCTACAATTGAAGTTTATTGCCTAGCTACAGTTGAAGTCTATCGCCTAGCTACAATTGAAGTCTATCGCCTAACTACAGTTGAAGACTATTTGTTGTTAGTTTAAAAGAGTATTCGTAAGCGCGCAAATCGTTTGCAATATAGTATGTGTAAGTGCGAGGTCGAATCCACAGGAAAATTGTCAAAAATCAGTTTCTTGTTTAACTAATCTCATTTTAACCTAGTTCCAAATCCAACTCAAAGATAAATCACAAAGAGTACCCATTTGAAATCAAATTACCCATTGTATCCATTCAAAGAGCAAATCACAATGGATATCATCTTTCAAACCGATAAATCAATGTATCCATCGGTTGAAACACATTAAGTGTCCTACTACTTCAATAAATGAACATTCATTCTAAGACATAAAGCATTAAAGTAAATGTAACTTGAATAATATATTAATATAACATCAAATGTACAAATAGCATAACAGGAGTGTGAGTGTTATCAATGGTGAGGTTTCATCTTTAACCTTAGTTGAGATTTCTAGCCTCCCATGACTAAAACACCACAAAAGCTTGAAGAAATAACATAAACTTAAAGGAAACTTAAAAGAAAAGAGTTAGAAAATGAAAATGGTTTCTGAACTAAGCTACAACAGAAGAGAAAATGGCATAATCTACTACCCAAATTCCTTGGTTTACAAGGGGGGATAGCTATGGCTTTATGCATGAGTATTAGGGTTTGAGATCCATGTAGAAAGACACCTCTACCCTTTTCTAGGGCTTCCCCTCTCGCAAAAGACAACTGAAAACATGAATGCAGCGTGACCTGCTGCAAAAAGTAGAGAAAGAGGTGCTTTTGGCATGAGAAATGGTCTGATTGGCATTCTGAGTACGACTCTGCGTTTGCCAGTTCTGCAGTGTGCGCTCGAGCCCACTCGGCTTGAATGACCTCTCTGCAACGCATCCTGGTGCACTGATGGCTGCTATGAGCTCGATGCGCTCGAGCTTAGTAGGGTTGTGCTTGAGCCCATTCGCATGAAAGGCTCCTTTGCGGCACATCGGCGTGGGCTAAGGGCTGTTGTGGGCACGTGCGCTCGAGCTCAACAGGGCTGCGCTTGAGCCCATTGCCTTAAAATTTGAATTTTCAGCCTTTTGTGCAATTTTGCCTCAAAACCTCCATTTCTCACTTAATGATCTGCAAAATGCAAAAATACCAAAACTAACAAAATACATCAGAAAATAACAAAGTTAAAGGCCTAACAAATGCAAATTAAGGGGTTCAAATATACAATATTTGCCACTTATCACTATTGCCTAGTTACAGTTGAAGACTATTACTTAGTTGTAGTTGAAGTCTATTTGTATTATTCTCATATACATTAATTTTCCTATAAATAAGAGCATGTTATATTGTAAACATCATCAAAGAAATAAGAGTAAAATACAGCCATTTGGAGTTTATTTTGTAGACATAGATCATAGATCGAATCACGTAATAGTTTGTCTTTATTTGTTTCGCTTTATATTTATTTGTTAATTGCATTATATTATCTTTTAAGGGACAACTGAGTTCCTCTACGAGGTTGTGTGATGCTAGTCGTGCTACGGTTAGAGGAGAGAATGGTGGGAGAGAGGGGGAGACAAGTTTTGAAAAATTATTTCTACCTCTTTCTCTCAACAATGACAAATTTGTTGTTGACTGTGAAATTATTTTTCATTGACTAGTTTTTTTTTTTTTTTTTTTCACATTGAACATCAAATAATTTAAAAAATAGTTTACATTGAAATAAATACCGTCTTGTATGAGAATTTGTGCGATTTTCTGGGTTCCCCTTCGTTCACTTGGAGTGAACATGGATTTTTAAGACAGTAAGAACAACTTTTTTTTTTTAATAATAATAATAATAATTTTTATTTATTTTTTATTAAAAAAAAAACTTCTAAAATTTATAAATGTGATTCAGGTTAGGCATGCAGGACAGTTAGTGGGTATCTTCAGTTGTATTTAAGCTGGTTATGAGTATGAATGAAACAAGAAGAAAAGTTCAGAAGTAAAGAAAGGAGGCCATGACCCCTCGAAGTGCCAATTTACTGTTTTATTTCTATCCATTTCAATTTCAGCAATTTAGGCTCATAACAGAGAACATAGAGGATGGTTCATGGGGACGAAAAATTGGGCCAGTTTGGGTCGTGGCTCAGAGCGGGTCTAGAGAGGAGATACAGTGGGATCCGACAGGCTTTGCGCTAGGGGTGGGCGTCGGTTCGGCGGTTAAGTCAGTTAATTCGGTCGGTTAACCAACTTTTGTCAGAATGTAGTCGGTGACTTTATTTCGGTTAAGCGGTTAATAGGTGGTCGGTTAAGTCGGTTAAATCAGTTAACATTCGGTTAAAATGGGTAATGAAACGACGTCGTTTTGATTTTTTTAAAGGAAAAAAAATGATCATACGTTTCGTTCTTACTAAAACGACGTCGTTTTGTTTTATGTTAGTTCGGTTAATCGGTCGGAATAGCATTCGGTTCGGTTCGGCTGCCGCTTAAAAGGCGGTTTGGTTCGGTTCGGCTGCCGATCCGGCTTTCGGAATAAAATTTTATACAGACTACCGAACCGAAATTAGTCGGTTAAAGTCGGTAGGCGGTCGATGGCGGTTCGGTTCGGTTTGGTAAGCGGTCGGTAGGCGGTAGGCGGATAATTTGCCCACCCCTACTTTGCGCGAACGGAATCTCGAAGGAGTAAGGTGGATCCGGCGAAGGAAGACCGCGGTCAACCACACAATGGTGGGTTTGGGGGTTATCACTGTGAAGAGGACTCGGGGGAGGAAGAAAGGGTGAGGAAGAACAGTGGTCCACTCGGGGGAGATTGCGCCCTTAACATAAAATTGAGAATGCGAGAGAAAGGAACGGAGAAGGCGATGGCTGTGGTTCAGTTGGGAAGTGGGGAAATGGGATTGTTTGGCAAGAACGGGGACAATACACTGTAGTGCGTTCTACTGTTCACTTTTTTTTTTTTTTTTTTTTTTCATATTTTTTAATACCAATCAACATCAAAACATTCTCACTTTTTATATCACTTCAATAATTTTTTAAGGGAGATGAAAAGCCTTGAGACATGAGGGAGTGCAGCACCCACGTGGGGTGTGCTGCCCCAGGCCCCGAGCTTGTCATCCCTGGGTTCGAGAGTGACATCACCGGGGGAGTTCTAAGGAGCAATTTACAACAGAAATGGGGTTTTGGGCAGGAATACACGAGTGAAATTAATGGTCTGTTTGGATACTGAAAAGAATCCTGATTCTTTTCGGGTTTTTTTTTCAAAACCCAACAACCCGCAATTAACCCAAGTAAAAGCCCGAATTGTTTCTCAATTCAGACTGACTCTGACTTTGATTTGATGACTGGGACCCACGCGCAGGACAAGTTGTCTCCAAAAATGCGTGGGTCCCACATTTAATTAATAAAATAATTAAAATTTAAATCAACATAATTTTTTTTTTTTTAAAAAAAAGCAGAGGGGTGGCCGCGCGCCACCCCCAGAGGTGGCCGTGGGTGGCCATGCGCCACCCCCGACCCATGGGGGTGGCCACGCGGCCACCCTAAGATCCTGGGGGTGGCCGTGGGTGGCCACGTGCCACCCCCGACCACTGAGGGGTGGCTGTGTGGCCTCCCCCGACCACTGGGGGTGGCCTGCGGTCACCTATTGTGGCCACCCCCATTGCCTTGTTGGCAGCCACCCCTTTGCTTCTTCTTTTTTTAATTTTTTTTAATTTTAATTTTAATTATGTTTTTTTTAAAAAAAAATTATTTATTTATTTTTTAATTAAACAATCAATATATAATAAATAATTATTCTACACAACTTTTCACAATACCAATCATTATACATAACTTTTTAAACTTTCAATCATTTTCTACTATTAAAAAATAATATTTTTCAATTTAAAAATTCAACACCCAAACACATCTTTTTGCCTCGAAATTCGTAAAGAGAATAAAAATTCAATTATAATTTCAAAAATTCAATACCCAAACACACCAAGGAGTGAACCTACAGTAAAATTGACATTAATAGATGATGACATCATGGTGGACGAAATTGCAGACCTAGGTAAAAATTCTGAAGATGAGGTCCCGAGAGGTATGGAGGCCACAGGGTATGAAGATAAAATGCAACTAGTCAGTCTCAAAAGCTGGAAGAGAAGGGCCAAATAGTGTCGACCAACGAGCTCTGGGAATGGAGGTGAGACTGACAATACTAAACGGAGGAGGGTAGAATGCATGGAATCTCCTGCTAACACAATAGAGGACGAAGCTAATGGAAGGATGGGTGGTATAGCTAAAAAGCAAAGACGATCTGATTTGGAGGAGGTGCAGTTGCATGGTTTGGTAGACATCTTGGCGGAGACTGGATCCCAGTCCCGCCGCCATTATGAATCTTATAAGTTGGAATCGTTGGAGGCTCGGTAACCCTCGCACAATTCATAATCTCTGCCAAATGGTGAAGGATAAGAGACCCAGTATTTTATTTCTCATGGAAACAAAACTCTGGAGCGATAAAATTTCATTTTTGCGTGGAAAATTTAGATTTGATTATGTATTTTTGGTGGATTGTGTAGGTCAAAATGGTGGTTTGGCTATGTTTTGGAGGGTTGAGGTTACTTTGTAGATTCGGAATTATTCTAAGAGACATATTAATGCGGTTGTTAAGGAGCCGTGTGCGGGTTTTCTATGGAAATTAACTGGGTTATGTGGAAACCTAGAAACAGCACGAAAGGAAGAGGAGTGGAATCTCTTGCGACATCCTCAACAACTGGCCCCAATTCCTTGGGTATGTATTAGGGACTTAATGAGATCATTGACCAAGCTAAAAAAGTTGGTGCGGCGTTACGACTTGCCAGACAAATGGAAGCTTTTAGAAATGTTTTGGAGACATGCCAACTAAGTGACTTGGGCTTCATTGGCTCACAATTTACCTGATGTAATAATAGGGAGGATGAGTATTTTACGAAAGAAAGGCTTGATCGAGTGGTAGTAAATCCTGAATGGTATGAATTTTTTGGGGAAACCGACACTTTTTTCTTGGCATCTAGAAGGTCTGATCATTGCCCGCTATCTCTTATTTATGGGGGCAGATTGGAGGACAATAAGTGGAGCACTCAGAACTTCAAATTAGAGGCTAGCTGGATGGTAAATGATGATTGTTCAGCAACTGTTGCTACAACCTGGGGAAACAATAGAAATGTAGGGGATAATTTAGATTTCTTCCTTGGCAAGCTTGAGCAATGCAAGCAAGAGTTAGTGAAATGGAGTAGAAGAAGAAGAGCCAGAGCGACATTGGTCTGGGTTAAAAAAAAAGACAAAGTGGATTGAGAAGTTGCAAGAAAGTACTGAGCCTGAAACTGTGAGTGACATAAAGGGATACCAAGTAGCTATTGATGACAGGTTAGAGAAAGAAGAACTAAGGTGGTAGCAAAGGGCGAAAGTACATTGGTTTCAATCGAGAGACCGTAATACAAAGTTCTTCCATATGTATGCCAACCAGAGGAAGAAATCAAATCATATCAGTGAGGTGGTGGATGCTAATGGAGACTTGTACAAACCCAACAGATGTTAGTAAAGCTTTTATGGAGTATTATCAGTCCCTATTTTCGTCTTCTGGCTTGTCATGTATGGATGATTGCCTTGAAGGTTTGGAGGAGAAAGTTACAGGGGAAATGAATGAACAGCTTTTTAGGGACTTCACTATGGAGGAAGTATGCATGGCCATCTCGCAGATGCCACCCCTCAAGTCTCTAGGCTTGAATGGGTTTGCCCCTTGCTTTTATCAGAAATATTGGCCTTTGATCAGAACGGAGGTAGGGGAAGCTGTCCTTTTTTGCTTAAATTCAGGTAATTCTTTGGAGGTAATCAATGATACGAATATAGTGCTCATTCCTAATCAATGATACGAAATTTAGTACTCCGACTAAAGTAACAAACTTTATACCTATTAGTTTATGTAATGTGATCTACAAGATAGTGTCTAAAGTCCTGGCAAATAGGCTGAAGAAAGTTCTGCCACTTATTATCTCTCCTAATCAAAGTGCCATCGTTCCGGGTAGGCTTATAACTGATAATATTATAGTTGCTTATGAGACCCTACATACTATGAATAACATGAAAGGGAAACACAGCTTTATCGCTTTGAAACTATATATGAGCAAAGCCTATGATAGAATTGAGTGGGCCTTTGTTGTAGAGGTGATGTGGAGATTGGGCTCTGGGAGACAATGGACTCAGTTAATCATGAAGTGTATCAGTTCTGTTTCATTCTCCATTTTAATCAATGGGGAACCGCATGGAAGAATCACTCCGACTCGTGGTATTTGTCAAGGTGATCATCTTTCCCCTTATTTATTCATTCTTTATGCTGAGGCTTTGAGTTCTATGCTACAAAAGGTTGAAAGGATGGGTAGTCTTACAGGAGTGCCTATACCATCTATGTTTTGTAGATGACAGTCTTGTATTCTGTAAGGCAAGTTTGTTGGAATGGTCTCATCTCCCGCATATATTAGACACTTATGAGAAAGCTTTAGGACAACGGTTGAATAAAGAGAAAACCTCCATTTTCTTTAGCCTAAATACAAAGACAGGGATCACAAGTCAAATTCTCTCAGTTTTTGGGTTGAAGGCAACTCGGTGCTTTGAAAAATATCTGGGGTTGCCGACAATGGTGGAGCTTTGCGAAGGCAAAATTTTATGGCTCTTTAAGATCGCATCTGGGCTCGGATGAGCAACTGGAAGAATAGATTCCTCTCACAAGCTAGTAAAGAAGTTCTATCGAAGTCTGTGGCCCAAGCTATTCCAACTTACACTATGAGCATATTTTTACTCCCAAAAACTTTACTTTGAGAAATGAATGCAATGATGCATCGGTATTGGTGGGGTCACCATGAGAAGGAGACGAAGGTACACTGGATGAAATAGGAGAGAATGGGTAGATCAAAACAGCAAGAAGGTATGGGCTTTCGTGACTTGGAGAGCTTTAACAAAGTGTTACTCGCCAAACAATGTTGGAGAATCTTAAAGAACCCTGAGTCCTTGTCGACAAGAATTTTAAAAGCTAAGTATTTTCCTTCTGAATCTATCCTTGATGCTCCACTGGGTTGGCGCCCATCATACATATGGAGAAGTATTTGGTCGGATCAAGATCTACTTTCGAAGGGGCTAAAATGGCAAGTCGGAAATGGGCGACATATTAGAATATGGAAGGATCAATGGCTTCCCCAACATATTGCGCATTGCGTTTTTCCAAGACAAGGGCTACATGCGGAGGCATACGTTTCAGGACTTATTGATTAGGATACCAATGCATGGAATACCTCTCTGGTAAGTTCTTTGGTTGGTAGGCTTAATGCTGACATTATTTGTTAAATTCCTCTAGGATTGAATAGTTGTAGTGACAGACAGATATGGACTGCAACAGTTAATGGGGAATTCTCAGTTCGTAGTGCATACCATCAACAAATGAACAGGATAGCCTTGGCAAAAGGTGAATGCTCAAGTATGCGTCAACACTGTTTGCTATGGAAGTGTCTCTGGAAAATGCAAGTGCCTCATACTGTAAAGGTGTTTATGTGAAAGGCATGCATAAATGCTATTCCAACTAAAGCAAATCTATTCAGAAGGAAAATCACGGAAGATCCTCTTTGCCCTCTTGGTGGGCTTGTGGCTAAGACTACCGATCATATTTTATGGGGGTGTGGGACTGCTAAGGATGTATGGAGCTTATGTGGATGAAATATCCAAAAAAGAAGTATAGAGCATGATGACTTTGTGGCCATTATAGAGACCCTCCAACGAGATATGGAGCCTAATGACATGTATAGCGGTGGTAGCACGAACCTTGTGGTTACGCCGTAATGGGGTAGTCCATGGGAGAATTTTCAGCCATCCTACCCTTCTCGTTAGTAAAGCTTTGAACTCACTTAAGGCTAATCGTAGTGCTAACTCTTGCCAAAGGACTCGCCCAGATGTCATCCCTATCCCACATCTGAGTTGGCAAGGTCCGTTGGAAGGGTTTGTAAAGGTCAATTGGGATGCGGCTGTGGACAAAGAAAACTGGAAGATGGGTATTGGAGCGATTATTCAAAATTTCGAGGGGAAGGTCCTGGCTACCTTGTCAACTCCAAGAGATTATATTACTGATCCAGTTACTGCTGAAGCCACTACAACTTGGCGAGCCGTTTTCTTCTTTAGGGATTTGGGGTATCAACGAGTGGAGCTGGAAGGAGATGCCCTCCAGGTAGTGTAGGCCCTACGAAAGGATGGCTATAATTTGAGCAAATATGGCCATATTATTGAGGAGGCTCGTGGGGTCTTAAGTGGTCTCTTACAGTGGAAGGTTTCTCATATCCGGTGAATGGCTAATGGGGAAGCCCATAGGCTTGCGAAGGAAGCCCTTATTCTTAGTGAGGAACGGGTTTTTTCTTAAGGAATTCCCTCACTGTATTATTACTGGTCTTAACCATGTAGAAATCTATGCTTAAATTGCTAATTTATAATGAAGGCTAATCTACTTTCAAAAAAAAAAAAAATATCTCAACAATCTATATATATATGGAGAGAGAGAGAGAGAGAGAGAGAGAGAGAGAGAGAGAGGAGAGAGAGAGAGAGAGAGAGAGAGAGAGAGAGACCTGTATACTTTGCCATCAACCCACTACCTGCGTAAAAACAAAACAATCTTATGATGGTTATTTCTAATTTAAAACATCTAAGAATTGGTAAATAGTAGATGCAATCTTTTAGGTCGTGAAGTAAATCAAGTCTAAGCACCTTCACTGGCCAACAATAATTAACCACTTAGCAGGTAGGGCAACTTGTTCAATAGAGAGTCTGTTTGATAGATATAACGGTATACCTAATGTAACGAGGTGAATATATTGTCGAGTCATTTAAAAATGTTAACTGATATTACATCATGTACACCGTTATATATAATCAAATAAGATTTTGATAATGAAGTGACTTCTCTCCATTTCATTCTTGTCCCACAAGAAGAGGTGTGTGATGTCCACCTGTCCACCCTAGACAGGACAAGGTATAGGGTCCAGTCCACCTATTCCAAATAGCCCAGAATGCAAGACCCACCTACTTGGAACAGGTAGGCTCTGCAACCCTGCCTTTTTATGGGTTGCCCGAATTGCACGGTTTTAAAGGATCCCGATCCTTGATTTCCCAAGCTTAAAATAATAGTAGACCTTCTTGCACTTACAATTGGTATCAGAATGAACCTGCTCTGATACCAAATGAAAATAATTATAGACTCCAAACTGACCCCAACCAAACAGATAACCAAATATGTAAAGCAGTAAAATAGTTAACACATATATTTGGTTATGAAGTCGAAACTCTTTGAATCCAAAGAGAAAAACCACTACGGGGCAACCAAACCCAGGAAATCAACTATAACGAAGAAACAACGAATTACAAGAAGTTCGTACTCATAGCCATTTGCAGTAGTTACACTCTTGAATTAGAACAAAGCGACCTATTTGTCTGCTTCTCTCCCAGACCCTTCTGGAGAGTTCTTCTTCTTGATCTTCCTTAACTAGAACTCCACTCCAATTCGCTTGACGGTTGAACAAACAAACATAAGCAACACTCTAAGAGAGATACATAATTCTATTTAAGCCTAAAAACCTTCTCTTAGCATAAGGAATTCTCTATTGGAATTCTAAAACAAATACAACCTAGAAGCCCCTTTAAATAGGCTTTAGAAACCTTAAGACAAGTCAGGAACAGAGTTCTAGGCAGCGGCACCCGGACAGACTAATGCGTGTCCGGACACTAATCAGAAAGAAAAAAAAAATTGTGAAGCGTGTCCGGATAGGTAGCCTTAATGTCCAGACACTTGCATGAAAAATACTTCTCGGGAAGTAGTGTTCGCTGGAGTGTCCAGACATCTTAGAGAACAGGCACTGTCGAGAAGTCACGTCCGCTGACCTGTCTGGACACTATACATAACATAAGCTCTCTGGAAGTTGTGTCCGCTGGCTATTCGGACATCTTGCAGAACATGAGCTCTATGTGGGTGGTGTCTGGACACTGCTTCCGGCTGTCCAAACATTGAAGAAAGAACTTGATTTCTGAATGCTCTGTATGTCACTTTCTTCAACAAAACACTAACTCTTGTCACAAGAATGTAGCTAATATTAAAAACTAACAAACTCCCCCTTTGGCCATTATGGGACAAAATGGTTATAACAAGAAAATTAAAAATATTCTTCATTTTTGTCACAAAAGGACAAAGGGTAAATAATAGTTCACAAATCCTAGTTAAAACAAATAATCTTGAAAATAACAAGAAAATAGGTTAACAAAAACAGCAACACCAACAATAGGCTTCATGGCACTTGATCCCATTGATCTTCTGGGAGAATGTTGCGGAGAGTGGTCCGAACATTAAGCTTGATTTGAGCAATATCTGACTTAATGAGAAATTGAAAGCACACAGAGTGATTTTGTCAATGAGAGAACCAAAACATGCATGTATTTAAAACTGAGAAAACAGTCAAATAGCAAGGCAAAATATCCAAAAATATATATGAGAAGCTGGATAATATGAGCAATGTCACTCTGCAAAAAAACGAAACCAAAGGATTCACTCAACTTTGGCCATGCGTGTAGTGTGTAAAAGCTAACCAAAGAGCAAAAAGAACGGTGATAAGATTAGAACAACCGAATTGCCTGACAAGAGAAAATATAAAGTATGACAAGCCAAAAGTCAAACCTTATCTTACTAGGGCCTAGTCACCCTCATCCGATACACACCCCATAAGATACAACACTTATCTTTTACTTCGTCCGTTAGTGATCGTCTATTTCTGCAATGATTTGGTCACTGACTATTTCTTTAGGGACAAGTGTAAGAATCTTTTAAAAGCATATTCAACAGTGAACTTTTTATATTCATGTTTTTCTGAGAATCAATTGCTTTCATTCTTTGTGTTGTAACCTAGAGAGAATGTTAGAGTTTTTAGGTTCTAAGTTCAACTAGCTAGTTGGTCAATTTGACTAACACACTAAAAGATTCTCTTAAAAGATATCCAAAGTAAAACCAGAGAGAATAATATATTTCTTATGGAAGCTTTGATAGTGCACAAATAGAGATAGCATGAGAGGAATGAACTATCAAGTTTCAGATGCAGCAGAAAAAACAGAGCAGATATCAAACTAGATCATCTCAAGTATATGTAAGGATATTGCACAAAGCATGGAGACTGAGATATTAGTTAAAAAGACATGATATATCTAATAAGCTGTCAAAGAAAAAAATATTCTGCATCCCCCCCCCCCCCCTCCTTCCCTTTTTTTTTTTAATTTAATAAAAGAAACTTCACACAAAAAAATAAGGACAGCAAATAGCAGAAAAACAAAAACAAGAGACATGCTTAGAGAATGAGACTAAAGAACATCAGAGAGTCTATTCCTAGCATGTGAGAAGACATGTTTAGGACCTGTCACAAACAACAATGATTTTTCTAAGAAATTCAAACCTGCTTCCATCGAGAGGTTTGATATCACCTGTAACTTAACCAAAACAGAAAAGCAGCCACCCGACTTGCTTTTTCTTTCAGTCGCATTACCAACCTGATCAGCATTAGAATAACTCTAAAATCAATGTTAGACTTGCTAGTTGTTCTCTTAAACAAGATCAAACCATTAAATCCATAGAGATTTGAAAATAGAAAAACTCATATCAGAACAAAAATTACTCAAGTATTGATGCAAAGCATATGCAACCAAAAAAATAACCACAAAAATGCAATGCATGGAACCCGACATGCTCTAGGATATATAAAACAAACAAGAACAATGATCCTAGACATGCCATGTGATAACCTAACTCTAGGTGAGTCCATTACCACTCCCCCTCAAAGGGTGAATGATATCAACCTTCCTAACCCAAGCCTTCTTAACACTAGGTGCAATGTTGTGACTCTTGTCCAACTTATCTAACCTAGCCAAGACATCCCTCATCATGTTGCACAGCCCCTCATAGATTTTCCTAAAATAGGAATTATCGTACTTATGCTCACGGGATCTCAGCTTGAAGCAGCTAGATTAGGTTTCACCAATTTTGCCATAATGATGGCAAGTAGGGACAGACCTTTGAGAAGGTTGTCTCCTTTACAGGGGGCATGTTTAGGCATGAAAGGCTCTAGACCAGCTTTTCCTTTCTTAGGATCATTCTTTTTAGTCCAAGGTCTTTAAGAGAGAATCTGAAGACAATATGGTCGAGTATGACCAATGATACCACAATAATAGCAAGTAGAAATGAATTTAGACTTAGAATGCTTCATGACATGTATTTTAGGTTCAACTTTCACATGATCATTAAAGCTGACATTCTTTCCTTTATCCAAACAAGCAACATGAGATTTATCATCAGATATTTCAAGCTTAACAAACACAGTTCTAGAAGTATAAGCAACATGTGAGGAAGAAGCAACAAATTTATCGAAGCCTAAGCTAGATTTGTTAAAAGAGCACTTTTGATCATTTAGCATTTGAACAAGCTTATCATTAGAGAATTTTTTTCAAATTAATCTGTGATTCACTCAATTCATCTTCTAGACACTTAACTTTTTCAATCAATTTGCTTTTTCAATTTCAAAATCATTAAGCCTTTTCACATGTTGTTTGTTTAGATCTCTCAATTCAAAATATTTCACAAACAACTTATTGTAGGTTCTTTAAAGCTCATTTTGTTCATCTTCTGACTCAATATTCTCAGAATAGTAATTATTAGACTCATGAGGACTATCATATGAAGCAGTAAAAGCTAAGTAGTTTGAGTCTTTTCCAGAAGTCTCATCAATTATATGACTGTCAGAATCATCACTCAAAGTACCATTAAGAGCTTTACCTTTGGATTGTTTTAGATTACCACAATCAGCATGAATATGACCATACCTTGAGCATTCATAACATCTAGGATCACGAGGATCCTTTTTGTCAGATTCAAACTTTTCTTGACTAGTTCCTTTGAAATCACCTTTAGGATTTTCAGAAGATTTAACATTTTTGTTCCTAAATTTTCCTTTACTAGAGTTCATCATCTTCCTAAAATTTCTAGCAAACAAAGCAAATCCACCATCATCATCTGACCCCTCATCAGAGGAATTATTAGATTTTTCTTTAGCCACCTTGAAAGCAATGGACTTAGTTTTCCTAAAGGGAGGCAAAGAAAATTCATAGGTTTGAAGTGAGCCAACTAGCTCTTCAATTTTCATTGTGTCAAAGTCTTTGCTTTTCTCAATAGTGGTAACTTTTATCCTAAATCATTCAGGAAGAGATCTTAAAATTTTCTTAATAATTTTAGCATAAGAAATTTTCTTTCCAAGATTAATCATAGAATTACGAAGATCACTTATCTTGGTATAAAATTCATTAAATGTCTCTTCTTCCAACATTCTAATTCCTTCAAATTGAGAAACCAACATTTGAAGTTTTGCAGATTTAACCAGTTGAGTTCCTTCATATGTGGTTTCTAGGATCTCCCAAGCTTATTTAACAGTTTCACAATGAGAAATTCGTGAGAATTCTGATGGTGAAAGTTCTTGGCATAGCATTCATGGCTTTGTCATTCAAACCACGGGTTTGTTTTCGGGGAACAGTCCATTCAGCTATTGCCGTCTCTGGTGGAGTCCATCCAGTTTCGACAATATACCAAACGTCTATTGATTTTAGAAAAAATCTTGTGCGGGATTTCTAATAGCCATAATTAGATCCATCAAAGGAAGGAACAGAATTAAGGGGAAGAGACATAATAAAAAGAAGTCTAGGATCACACTCAGGAAATTAATCTAAACTAAGTGAACCTGCTCTGATACCAATTGAAAATAATTATAGACTCCAAACCAACCGCAGCCAAACAGATAACTAAATATGTAAAGCAGTAAAACAGTTAACACAGATATTTGGTTACGAAGTGGAAATTCTTTGAACCTAAAGAGTGGGCTGATGTGATGGTCTGTTAAATTTTCATTTATTCTAAAAGTTTAAGCTAATAGAAAGAGATAAATTTAATCATTTAATTTATATTTTAACAATCCCTGTATGTGTAAGCTCAAACTCCACTTTAATTGGTGTGCATGTGGAATATTTAATTGATATGAGAGATGAATAATAGAGACTGTATTCAATGTTGCATCTCTTGAGCTCATCCCATTTTTATGGTCCCAATTGCCAAGTGGTAATAATTTTTTAGCCCATGTTTTGATTTCATTGTCTGATGCAAATTAAGGATGTCCTACAATTTTAAAGAAATTGTAGATTTTAAAATTCTGAAAATTCATGTCATTCCTTGCATCGAACGACTTGAAAAATATCACATATTAAAAAGGTGACATATTTACCAAGACAACCAAAAAGAATTTCATTTTCAAAAGGTTTATTCTTCACTTTTACGAAACGCTTCTTTTTCAGAAAATCAGAAAACATCTTTTGGCTCAAAGCTTTTTTGCAACAAAAAGATCAAAAACTTGATGAAAATATATTCAATTTTCATTGGTAATGTACCATTTTTTTTTCTAAGCTACTACTCAATGTGAAGAACGACCTGAATTTTTATAATTATTTTTTAAAAAAATTATAGGACATCCTTATTCGCATCGGACAATGAAATCAAAACATGGGCTAAAAAATATTGCCACTTGAAAGTTGGGACCATAAGTTGATCATATTTTTGGACAATAAGAAGCAAATCAAACAAATAGTATATAAATGAATAATGAAGGATTAAATATTTACCACAGTAGCTAATCGCTAGAAGGAGAAGAAGAAAAGTAGACGGTTAAGACTTTTGCCATTTTTTTTTAATTTATTTATTTTTTTTATAAGTACATCAAAAACGATTACAACAAAAAAATAAAAGTACAAACACAGGAGGGCTTGGGCAACCCAAAATATAATCTATGAACGAAAGTACGTGGGGGCAATGCTTCCGAAGATGCGGGCCCTTTGGTTTGAGGCACTGATGCCACAAAGCCGGGGTCACCATTAAAGGTGATTTCATAAGTGTATTGAGTCACAAAGACCCAAACACCAAAACATGGGTAAACTGGGGGAGAGGGATACAACAATTAAGCCCAATAAAACAAACAAATAAACACAAAAATAGCAAATACAACAGAAGTTCTGTTGATGGAGAAGGAGTGGGAGTCGTCCGTGACGGCGTGTGAGATCCACACGCTGCCAAGGGGAGGCCTCTCAGCAGCCGGATTTGCCGGCGAAGCCCAGAAACACCGAAGGCGGTCTAGGTGGAAAGCGGGGAGAGCAACCATGACACCCACGCGCCGAAGAGAGCGGAGAGCTCTCTGGAGTGTGTGTGCCACGTGCGGGGTAGCAGAAGCTGGTGGAGTGAATGACAACCATCGGTGGAATCCGGAGACTCCGGTGAACCCGTTGGTGAGGTGCGTGTCTTGTAATTGTTTTTGGAGGAGTGTAGATCTAGATCCAAAAAATTGAAACATAACCCCTTACCAAAAATTACAAAAAATACAGCAGATATACTGTAGTTTTAATAACAGTAGATCTGCTTTAATTTAACGGAAGGTCAAGATTGCAAGTTCTCGAAACTTTAAAAGTTACTTAGTTTACAAACCTTAGTAGCCGGTCACCCATTTCCCTTTGCCTCCAACCACTCCACGCCCTCCTTTGCACCGTGGAAGAAGAATTTTTCAGGTATGAATTTTCAATTGGCCTAAAAAACTGGGTAACAAGGGAAAAGGAAATATTTTCGTGGCTAGAGTATACCTCAAAATCTTTATAGGTTCATTAGAAAATTAATGGTCTAAGAAAAAAATCTACAAGCAAATATCAGCTTTCTCCAACCACCGTTTTCTGAGGTTGGACACCAAATCCTTTATTTTCTTCCTCAAGGTTGGGTGGATGAAGAAGCTTGACATTGAGATGGAGCAATACAACTACAGGTATTTTCCAACTCGTTTGGGAGCTCATTGACGACACGCCATAGGGTCATTTACCATTAAAAAATACTTTGATAGGGACCCAATAGCTCAAAAGCATTCTGGGAGAATAGGGCCTCTCTCCCATTTGATCCTAAGTTCGAATTCTCCTGGGTGCTATTTCTCTTTTGGGGTCAGCCACTTGGGTTGTGTGTGTGTGTGTGGGGGGGGGGGGGGGGTCCTTGCTGGCCTCTAACCATCTCCTCATGATTTAAGGCCCAATGCTTGGAGTGCTGTCGGACATTGGACTAGGGATTAGTCATTGGTTTCCTGGCATGGCAGTCAGTGCGCTAAATTTGCGATTTGAAAACGTGATATTTAAAAATGCAGCTAAGCTTTGATAAAATTGCAGTTTGGCCTTTAAAATCGTGTGTTTTAAAAATGCGTCCTCTTGCTTACAACTTGAAATGAAGATTTTTCAATGTTTTCAAATCACAAATTTTAAAAACACACTCCCAAACGATACATTTGCTGCTATTTGGTTTAAAATTACACTTTTTGTCTATAAAATTTGATTGATACCTGAGGTTGGGTTGTGACAGGAATGAAATTCGTGTAACTCATTTCGGGTACGAGAGATCACAAGAGCTCCTTTCAGGCATGAGAGACCACAAAACTCCGCTCAGGGTGAAAGAATACCACAACTTTCACAAATATTTTATCTTCTCTTTTATTAAGAAGAGGATGACCTTTAAATAGAGTACAATAAAATGAAACCTAAATCTATAAGAACTCCTAAATAATCCTAATACTAAATAATTTAATCCTAATTTAAATAATCTCAAACACCTCCTTAATAACATTATTTGTTCAAATATGAAGAAATAAGGGATTGTTAGAATATAAATAAATAACTAAATTTATACATTTTTATAAGATTAAACTTTGAGATAAGTAGTGATTTAACATAATATTATAGTAGATTTCATGAATTTGAACCTTGTTTCCATCATTTACCTCCCGTTTAATTAAATCTGAGATCCTAGTTCCATATATAATAAAGCCAAATGCACTCAAAAACTTCTTCAAATTGTAATTGGAACCCAACTCACCAATTTAGGAAGAATATAACTTTTGAAAATCCAAAAATGAAATTATATTTTTTTTTGAAAAATTATCCATCATCTCTTATGCGTCTGGCAAATACAAAAACAAACTGTTTTGTTTATTGTTTTTCTTTTAACAGTGCTGCTGACAAATGCTCTCGATTTTTACCATCCCCATATCCAGAAAGTGGTTAGATTTGGGGGTTATAGCCTAATTTACATGAGGACCTTCTTATACAAGGCTAATGAATTTGTTGGTTTCTATGAGTATGTACTCAGTTTTACTTATGCCCTGTTTGTATTAGCGTAAATTTTTTTTGGAAAATAATTTCGGCACTTTCTAGTATTTGGTGGGAGAGAAAATAATGGTAAACGGAAATCATTTTCAGTTTGACCTTAAAAGTTTCTTTAATTTTTGGAAAACGATTTACGGTTTTGAAAACTATAAATCGTTTTCCGAATTTAAACTTTTCATTCTTGCAGGCACGTTTTTGAGAATCCTCCACCGCTGGACATTGGAGTTTGTTGGTAGCCTGAATCTACCACTAAAGGTTCCTATTTACCGGATTTTGGTGCCGGCCACCTAGCCGGATTCCAGCAAATGGCCAGATTCTGTCAACTTTCGCCAGCCGGATTCCGGGGAAACTGTTCGAAATCTTGCCAGTACCGCCGGGATCCGGCTAGGTTGCCGGAATCTGACACAAATGGCCAGATTCCGGCGAATCTCGCCAGTACAGCCAGAATCCGGCATTAATGGCCAAATTCCAGAGAATCTGGCTTAAATCCAGCACTAATGGTCAGAATTGTGTTTTTTTCGTACGAGCCAAATGCCGAAAAATATTTTCAGGAAAATCATTTTCTCTGAAAAATTATTTCGTCGAAAATATTTTACGATGGAAAACATTTTAAGTCGAAACAAACAGAGCATTAGATTTTGAACGAAATTTGGTTCTTTTGATTTCAGTTCGTCTAGTTTTTGTGTGCTCAAGTGTTATATAATTACCTTATTTTCTCTGCTTTGACCTCAATTAAGCACTCTATGTAACCCATAGATGATCCTTCTTACCTGTATATTAAAATCAGTTTTTTTGAAGAGTTGGTGGACCTGACACGCCAACCCAAATTGCTAGCCCTAGACTAGCCACTCCCTTGTAGGGGTGGATGGGGTGGCTCTACCTCCCTCCACCCCCATCAGAGAGTGGTAGTGGGTTGGTTGACGGGGTTGAAGCCACCTATAAAGACCAAGAAAATAAATAAGGAGTTTAGCATTTAATAAATTATATTTATTAAGTAGATGAGACTAATCATTATATTCTAGGTGATAATATTGATACTATGTAAATAAAAAGAGTTTAAGATAAAATAATGGAAGTTGGAATAATAAAATATTATTAATGAGTTTCTAGGATTAAGTAAAAATAAGTCTAGTTAGCATAGGTGTTTATTTTTATCCTATGGGCTTGTAAATGATAGCCCAAGAAAAGAGAAGAAGGATGATGTCTTTTAGGCCCAAATCAGGAATTTCTACTAAAGCCCTCAAAAATCACTTAAGTGGAAGGGCATTTTCAGAATTTTACACTTAAAAACACCTTATCCCTCATGTGTGACTCACGACACACTCCGTCCACATTCAGATTTTTCCTCTCCTCTCTCCACACACACACACTCGGGTCTCTCCTCCACCAAAACAGCAGCCCACACTTCCATTTTCTTCTTTTCTCCTCCCTTGCTCTCTCATCTCTTCTCATCTTCACGGTGGAAGCTTGGCTTGGCATGGGTATGGGCTGGATTTCGTGGAGAAGGCAAAGAACAAGGGTTTGATGGGCTGAAATCTTAGGTAATGATCTCAAACTCTATTCACTCTCATTCTCTTTCACATGGGTTGGGATTTGAGAATGAAATTGCACACTTTAAATTAACCATGACAACACATATTAGTGAGCACTAGGGCTGTAATTTTTGGAATTTTCAGCCCTCTCTCTTACACTCTTGTATATGTAAATCATAGGTTTGGCTTGGGCTTTGCTTCAAATCAAATTCTTCATCGTTTTTGAGCTTTGGGTAACGATTTTTGGATGTTAAAACCTCCAATCTATTGATTATTTTGTGGTAATTTCGTAATCCCTAATTTTTGTCTAAGTTAGGTCAATTTTGAGTGTTAGACTAAATTGTTAAAATTAGCTTGAGGCTTTTGTGTATAGTGAATTCCTATACACTATTTAAGCCATGGGCTATTGGATTAGAGAATTTAAAACTCTAATTTTGTTAATTGCTGAAGCGTAGGCATAAACCCTAAATTTGATGAGTTGAGTTAAATTTGGGGCATTTAGGTGTTTAAACCCTAGATTATTAATTAGTCGATTAATTGCATTTAGGGTGTTAATTAATCCTATGTTATCTATGAGTTTCAAAAAAAAAAAAAAGTATTTATGGGGTTAGGTCCTAAAGTTAGTAATTTGTATAAATTGAAAATTTTAATTGTAAACCTAAGAATATTTCTATGTATAGATTTAGTTAATTAATGGGTAATAAAGTAAACCCTATAATTTTATGGGTTAGTAATTGTAGATAATAAAATGTTAAACTTTATGAGCTCAACTTTTAAACAAGTATAAAGGGAATCATGAGTTTATGGCTATGAGTTGGGGCTTTGATGGGTATACTATGGTGGCCATTTCTCATTGGGTTCAATAATAAGAAGAGTCTAAAAGAAGATAATGAGACAAATAGTGAAGTGAAAGGAATAAATGAAAGTGAAGTGCACTAAGTGAAATAAATAGATTCACAAAATTAGAATAAGAGTTAATAAAGTAATATGTTGGGCACGGTTCTCTCTTAAATCTCTCGGTGGTTGCTGGGTGGTGAGTTTTTTTTCCGTTTGTTTGGAAGGGATGTCTTCCCTGTAGGGGTGTCGGCTTCAGCCTTATGGAGAGCCGGTTCTATGTGGAGGCAAAGTCCTTCCGGTTCTCGGTGGAAGCAGGGTCTGCCGAGCTTCGGGTGGAGGAAAAGAGAAAAGGGTTTTCAGGTTATGCTGTTCTCGGGTTGAGTTGCACTGCTTGGTTACTGTCGAGGGTGGAAGAAGTCTTGGGTAATGCTGGGATCAAGGATTTTGTCAAATCCTTTAGGGAGGGATCAAAGGCGACCATCACTCGGAGAGGTGAAAACAGGTCTGGGCGGTTCTTGGAGGTGGCAGTTTTCGACGGAGGTCGGAGAGGGCGCATCCTTTTTCCTGAAGGTCGGGACGGGAGAGGGTGGAGCCGTGTTTCTGGGGAGCTGAGCAAAATGTTGGATTTTCTGGAAAACATGTGTGGGCCTTCGTCTTCTGGCGGTCGTTCTTCTTCTGGTGTTTTACCGTCGGGCGGTAAATTGGGGATAGGTTCAGGACGTCCGTCGTTTGCGGCGGTGGTGAGATCAGCAGCTACCGTCTCAGGAACTAGGGTTGAGACAAAGATGATTGGTGATTGGCCTCTGCCGGTCGGGTGCGACGTGGAGAAGACGCAACTGCAGGGAATGGAGATGGGGGCGGTCTGTCAGGTGAGTGATTGCTTCGTTTTGGAGGAGCAACCGGTCGGCGTCTCGAGTTTGAACCTTCGTGCAGAAGACCAGTCCAGGTATCGAGGTTGTGTCTGTAGGCAGGCTGGCGTGTCCAGGAATTCAGCCGTTGAGGGTGACGTTTCTCTGCAAGGGGAGGGACTGGTTGGAGTGTTCGAGAAGGTGTTTGAAATCCTGGGCCAGTTCTCCAAGGCGCTGGTTTGGGCCTGTGGCTTGCCGAAAAAGCTAGGCTATAAGTCTTCTCTTGGGCTTAAACGTAGGGTGGGTTTTGTGGCAGGCTGGCGTGTCCAGGAATTCAGCCGTTGAGGGTGACGTTTCTCTGCAAAGGGGAGGGACTGGTTGAAGTGTTCGAGAAGGTGTTTGAAATCCTGGGCCAGTTCTCCAAGGCGCTGGTTTGGGCCTGTGGCTTGCCAAAAAAGCTGGGCTATAAGTCTTCTTTTGGGCTTAAACGTAGGGTGGGTTTTGTGGCGGGTCGGGTGCTTAAGAGGGTAAAGTCTGCTGTTAAAGGGTTTCAGGCTGGGGAAAAGTTTATGCCCAATGCCAATTCGGACGATGTTTCGGGCCGTAAGCTGTCGTCGGCTGATGGTGCAATATCGGGGCGGGGCTCGGGTCAGGGGTGTCTTCAACGGCCGATGGAGTTCCATGGGATCGCCCTTCGGCCGGACGTGACGTCGGCGGCAGATCCTGGGGTGGATATGGTTCTGTCTCTTTCCGGGGCTAGATCCAGTGATCGGGTGCTCGTTCCTGTGGTCGAGTCAGTCAGTGAGGGTGCCGTCCCTTCCTCTCTTCCGGGGCTGATGTTGCGTCCGCCGGTGTTTCTGAGTGTTATTCCTTCTGGGGTGCGGCCTTCTTTAGTTTCAAGTTCTTCCGAATCAGGGCTCATCCTTCGGCAGGCAGGGGTTCTTCCGTCAGCTGGGGTGAGGTCGGGCATTGAGGTTTTTCAGTTTGGGGAGATTGGCGACTCGTCTGTCGGTGCTGGGCGTGATCTCGTCGGCGTTGCTCTTAGTGTGCCTTCTAGTAATTCTTTGTATCAAACATCGTCTCTCCGTCGGCGGGCAGGGATGATTGCGGATGTCCCTACCTTGGGAAGGAGTTTTGGTGGGGTTAATCTCTTGGGTCTTCCTGGGGTTTCGGTTTCCTTTCCCTGTGATCAGTGGGTTTTGTTTCCTCATTGGCCAAGACCGGTCCCCTTTGTGGTTGGGCACTCCCAGTTAACTGGTTTATCGTCTAGGGTCGTTGAGGTGGGGGAATCTTCAAAGGGGGTTGATCCAAAAGGAAGTGTTGTTGGGTGCCCCCTGGTTCATGGTTTGCCGTCTGGAATCGTTGAGGTGGGGGATTCTTCTAAAGGGGTTGGTCCAAAGGATAGTGTTGTTGTTTACTCCAGGGTTGTGGAAGAGAGCAAGTTGTGTTTTCGCACGATGGGGGTTTCGTTCGTAGGATCTGATCAGAAGGGATTTCTAGATTTTTTGGCTTTGATCGAGGATGAGCGCTTTGACTTTGAATCCCCTCCTAAGAAGGATAAGGAGATAAAAAGGAAAAAGGGGAAAAGAGAGGTCAAGAATCTAGAATGTTCTATCAATTTCGATGCTAGGGGAATGGGTTCTAGTCGGGACAGGGGCAAGAAGATGGGGGTTTGATGTAAATTTCTTTTTTTGGGTTTTTCGGGTGTTTCCTTTTTCTTTTTTTCTTTTTTGGTGTCCTTTTTGTATACTCCCTGTATGCTTAGGGGCGCCTTTTACGCTTTTTAATAATATTATGTTTATTACCTATCAAAAGGATTAAAGTCTTATATTCTAATCACTTAAGTATTTATATCAAAAAGGAATAAAAAGTTGAATAGGAGAGTTGAAAATAAAGATGTCAAGGGATTTATAGTTTAATCCAATTAGGTTCTATAACCTAAACTACTCGAATGGTTAGAAACTAGTAAGGGTAAAGTATTTAAGTGTATCATTGAATTAGGTTTAAGCTTGCTAAGCAGTGTATATATATATATATACATACATACATATACATGTACATGAGTCAAGTAGGCGTTGTTAACCTAGCAAATAAGTAACGAGCTAATCTAAAGGGTTAACAATAATAATGAGATACAACAATAATGTATAAGCTAATGAAAATAATAAATACATCCTTGTATTAATAAACAGGATATGATACAAACCAATAACTAACGATTAACCTAATAATAGCTCAAAGTATCTAGCTAGTTTTAGAAGCGTGTGACGTGCGAGCACGCAGGTAGTATATGTGTCATAGAGAATATAGTTCAATAGCTTAGTCTAAGATCATATATGCTTGCAGGAACGTAAGGTGGAGACTTTAATCGTGTCCCAACGGCGAGTTCAAGGTAACTAGAACGTGGGGGATATTCGAGTCAAGAGTCCAATGCAGCCAAGTGAGTATTCGACTCACTGAGGAATCCTAGGAACTTAGATTTACGTATTGTTGCATTTGGTTGCATTTATGATTATAGAATTTGTTGGTGAGGATGCATGTAATTGAATTGTGAGTTATTGGATTGGGAATTGTAATGATAAGTTGATATTGATAATGATTGGTTGTATTTATGATTATGGAATTTGTTGAGGAAATTGTTTATGATTGAGTTGGGATATATTGGTTTGTAATTGTGTGAATAAATGGATGTTGAGGAATCTTGATTGTTTATGATTATGGAATTTATTGAGAAAATTGTTTATGATTGAGATGTGATATATTGGTTTGTAATTGTATGGATAAATGGATGTTGAAATTGTAATGTATTTATAGTTATGGAAGTGTTGGTAAAAATATATGTGAATGGGTTATGATATATTTGGATTGAGAATTGTGATGATAAATGGATGTCGTTGAAATTGGAATGTATTGATGGTTATGGAATTGTTGAGAAAAATGAATGTGATATGTGTTGAAAGAAAAATGTTTGGGAATACACATGTGATGATATGTATATAGTGTGGATGCCTTGGTATTATGAGAACTCGGTAGTTGATAGATGGTAAGTCCAGTGTTGTAGTATCTGGCACAGTGGTAGACCATAGTGTAGCAGCTCTTGGCTGAGATGAGTAGTAGGCCAGAGGGTAGCAGCTCTTGGCTGAGATGTGTGGTAAACCTAGCATTGAAGTGCTAGCACTAGTGAGATATGTGGTAAGTCTAGCATTGAAGTGCTAGTTCACGTGAGATGTGTGCCCTGCGGGTCATAGCTTTACGGGCAGTGTTGATGGTAAGCCTAGCATTGAAGTGCTAGCACTAGTGAGATATGTGGTAAGCCTAGCATTGAAGTGCTAGTTCACGTGAGATGTGTGCCCTACGGATCGTAGCTTTACGGGCAGTGTTGATGGTAAGCCTAGCATTGAAGTGCTAGCACTTGTGAGATGTGTGGTAAGCCTAGCATTGAAGTGCTAGTACACGTGAGATGTGTGCCCTGCGGGTCGTAGCTTTACGGGCGGTATTGACGGTAAGCCTTGCATTGAAGTGCTAGCACTGGTGAGATGTGTGGAATAATGTTTATGGTATGCGTGAAATATTGTTAGTTGAAACCGTGATAATATAATGTGTGATGAACAGCGTGACTTGTACTTGATAATATGTTGTTGTGTGAATTAAATGATTTGTGAATAACGTTGTTGAACCCTGCATGCAAATATGTTTGTGTATATTGTATACTTAGTGAGTCTTATACTACTGAGAACTCATACTTTCACCTGTATGGATGTGGTTAAACCCGCAACCGTACAGACTCTGATGCTTTGACTACAGGTTCAATGGATCTAATGAATGACGTCGTAACATAGTACTTGGAATGTTATGATTGAAGCCTGACGACAGTTATAAAGGTTGGACCATGGGTTGTCTGCCTCTTGGTAGACTTCGTTTATGGCTCGTGTCGCTTGTGACACTTGTATTTATGAGCTAGTCCTTTGATATGTACTTAATAGGTATGTAATTGTCTTAAATAGATAGACATATTAATGGCTCTTTTGTTTTAATTAACCGTTGTTTATAGATGTACCTTCCACTATGTCAATAATGTTATTATGTGTTATCTGCTGCGTAGATAGAACTCTGATTATCAGGTACATGTTATAGAATGTGTACTGTATGTTGACTGAGCGACATGTAGTCGTGCCACTGTGATGACTCAATTTACGTTTTAAAAAAAAAAAAAAATTTGGGTCGTCACACCACCCCCTCCACAATTGTTTTTTTCTTTTAAAAAAAATTGTTTTTTTCTTTTAAAGAAAAAATATTTATGGACAAATGTGGCATGATGACATGATTTTTAATACACATGATACAATTTCATTGGATTTACATGGAGAAGATTTACCATAAAGCCCTTAAGTTTTATAGATATTAAATCATTATTAATGCATCAATCCTTATTATTTTAAAAAGTCCAAAATCGTTTACAATAATAACAAAAAAGAGGCTAAGGAATGCCCAAAAGCCTATATAACAAAAGGGTTAATCAACCTCCGGTTATGGGTTTTAATAACTGATAATCGTTAATTGCCTAAGTGGAGCGGTTGCGGTTATTAAAATCTAATAACTACCTTAGGCAGTTGTGGTTAACGGTTAGATCTAAAAACCGCTAACTGTAATTGCTTGTACAGGCCTACTGGAAACTTTGATTTGTGATGATTAAGTGTAAACTGTAAGCCTTATTTTTACCAATAACCAAATTTTAATCCATGTTTCAGCAATTTAATTTTTCTTTCAGTCGCAAGACCACCCCATTTTTTTTTGGTTGAAATAGTTAAGTAATAATTTTAGAATTTGATATACTTAAGTCAATCCTCATGGGATCAATCTCGTAATACACGATTCTAGAATTTGATGTAATTAAGTAGCAGTGATGCTGTTTTCGATGTCATTCTTAAAATTGAAGGACTAATTAGTATTAGAGACAACAACCTATTGTGGCCTTTAAAATCGACAAGTCATTTTTTCCATTACTAATGCAGACTTTTTCCTACAACATTTTTTGCGTCACTAAAATTTCTGTTGTTATGGAAGCTTTTTCTTTGAGTGTCTTCTACTGAAAAAACACTATTCTTGAATAAACCTTACTCTCAATAATATTTAGTTAGAGAAAATCTACATGTGTAAGCATCACACCATTTTAGCATGCGTAATCCTATATACCAAACAAGTATCTACCTTTCATCCATCGAAGCTAATGCAGTGTGGTCTCCTACAGCATTTGGTGGATGGAAATGAGTTTTTTAATTGGAGGATCACGTCACATCAACTTTTGGTAGATATGCATGTCCAATATATAAGATTACTCTTTTATTACACAAGATCTACCCATTCACATATCCCAAATAAATGAAAAATTAATATATCTTATATGTTAATTTGGAGCAAGTTGATGATAGAGGCAAACATTGTATTGTTAATCTTTTCATTAACAATCTTTATTTTTTTTTAAAAAAAATTGCGAAGCGACTGTTTGATCATTCGGAATTTAAATGAATAAAGGTTAAGGTATTTTGAAAATTAATGTAAAAATGATCAATTTTATTCTACATAACTAACTTTTTTATTACTACTAAATTTTGTCTTTACATATTTTCTAGTGTCAAATGTAGATTCCTTTTTCCAAATGTCTCTTCATAAGTGTAATGATTCATTTTGTTCTTTTATTACTTATATTTTATTATAGATGCGACAACTTTGACAAGTCACTTATATTTGTAACATTCACCATTTATAATCCCTTTACATGAATAATATGATGACTCTATGCACACCAATATTGCATACTTACCACTTCTTTTAAACCAATAATTTCTTTCCAAATAC